>JBBBVM010000064.1:11200000-11604123 GCA_037355625.1 Petunia x hybrida
TGTGATTAGTAAGCTAGGCGAGCAAGTATATGTCTATCCTACTCACAAATTGGTTCCCCGATGCCCAGGTTCACAATCTAGCCCTACTGTTTCTTATTTGCATTCACAAGTTCCCTCTGTCGAGTTCAACTTGTAAATCGTAGATAGTGTTCAATTATCGGGCCTCAATAACCAAACAATTAGGATCAAGAAAGAATAAACAATCTGTAATGGTAAATTAATAGATAGAAATCAACTTTCAAACATCAACCTTCATGTATTTACTCCAACCCTAGAACAAACAAACTATAGAATTAAGGAGAAGAATAAGAGAAAGAGAGAAAGAACTTGTTTAGAAGACATCTAGGGCTCCTCCCCTCTCCTCCAAAACTTGCTCCAAAATCCGAACTCCCCCTCTCAAACGAAATAAAAGAAGTTTTATATTGTTTACAAAGTGCTACGATAAGTTAAACCAAAGCCTAATCTAGTTGGGAGAACGTTTGTCTCGTCAGCCTCAAGGCTTTCGTGGAGCCACGCCTCCACCATAGCCTCCAACTTTTCAGGGCTTTCTTGAAGCCTTGCTCCAGTATAGCTTCCAACGCTTCAGGGCTTTCTTGAAGCCTTGCTCCAGTATAGCTTCCAACGCGTCCATTAACTCTAATTTGCTTGTTCTTGCCTCGAATTCATCATCACTATTCCTAAAATCACAAATACGATAAGTGAGCACAAGAAACATATTTATCACATATAATGAGCGCATAAAGTACTAAAATGTGAGAATATATTAAGGTAAAATAGGCAAATATTGCCAAACATCACCACCCCACACTTAGACCTTTGCTCGCCCTCGAGCAACCATCAAAGACTAATTTCCCAACTAAATCCTAACACTTAATAGAACAGGTCAACCTATGATTATGGTTGATACCGACCATTAGACAAGTGCATATACATACCATGTGACCCTCAACACATGGCAAAGAGTCACCACGTTTTAAAATACTAGAACAACCCACTCAAGACATCTCAACTTCAAAAACCGACTCAATGAAATCAAGCTTTTACAAAATCACACCCATTCACTCAACCAAGAAGTCAAAATTTTACCTATCTCGTGCAAACCATGTGCCCTCACCAAATCAAGAGAGCGTCCCAAATATCACACAAAGAATATATTTCAAGACTAAATGAGGGACATAATATAAGAAGAATTCACTCGCTTTCAAAAGAAATTTACATACCACACACGACGTACCATAGGCTTGCCCGTAGTGTAGGACTCCACTAATGTAAGCTCGCTCCAATCGGGATTAACTAGGACTTTACGGATTGTAATGTAGGCTAAAGGACGGGTAGGATATATATGGATAAATAGTGACTACATCCCTAAGCACTTTAATACATCACTTTAATTTTTTTCACCATTCTTTTCAAAACCAACCAAGCAACCACCTAAAAATACACAAGAAATTTCCTCTCAAATTTAAGCAATTTGCAACTTTACTTTTTCACACTCACTAGCAAGGATTGAGATTTTCTTTCTTTTGTTTTCTCTTTTTTTCTTTTCATTTCATTTTTTTTCTTTTCAATATTTTTCTCAACCTTGCCAATGATTCTCTTTTTTTTTTTCTCAAAATGCACCATATTGTTTTCTTTCATCGGTTCCACTCAAAAGCTACCCAATAGAAAAGATACTCACATCACACATTGCACATGGTTCACTAAAGACGGTTTCATTCCAACTCTCGGTTAAAGCAAACAAGATGCAATTCGTGAAATTTAAGCACTAAGGCACAATAGTTCACAAAAAGTCAAGTAGTTGAACCTAAGCGTCTCAAAAAGGTCAATCACATTTTTCTAGGCATGCATCACAAATTTTAGACCAAAAGGGATTCACAAAGAGCAAATGCTCAAGTCTAAATCCACCGGTATCAAACAAACCAAAGGCACCTAGCATTCTATCAATTTTTCTAAAGAACTCTACTAATTACTACTGCTAAACTACTCCTACAAATAAAAATTTACCCGGTTCAAAGGTCTACCCGTGGAAAAGAACCGAGGCCATAAGAAAAACCACGGGGTGGATGACTGTACCGCTAACTAAAACTAAAAATAAAATCTTTTTGGAATTTTTCATTAGTTTTCTTATTTTTTTATATATTAAAGCAAGAAAAAAAATAAAAATAAAGTCAAGTGACAAAATTAAAATTGCTAAAATTAAATTCCTAAGGGTACAATCATCCATAACCTCAAAAAGAACGGAAGATCCCCACCCCACACTTAAAAGCAAGCAGTGTCCTCAGTGCGAACAAAAATAAAGTGCAAGAGTGAAAAGAGCTTCCCTGAAGACAAAACGACCTAGCCTTTGGCGCTAGCAGTGGCGCCATCTCCATTACGAACGCACCAAGCGTCCGTAGAGCAAGGGGTACTCAGACTTCCCCCAACATGTCGTCATTTTAAGGCATTAAGGGGTGCAACAGCCGACACTTGAGCTCGAGATACCTAAGCCTCGTGTGCAGTTGGAAGCTTTGGTGAGGCGACGCTTTGAGAAAGCTTCGAGCTTTTGGAGGCTTTGAGGGGGCGACGCCTCACGATAGCTTCACAGTTGTGTGGCTCACTGTTGTACGCCATGCGATCGTAGGGGCGACGCCTGGTGAAAGCTTCGAGCTTTTAGAGGATTTGAGGGGGCGACGCCTTGAGAAAGCTTGGACCTGCTGGAGCTCACTGATGTGCTCAGAGCGATGGTGGGGACGACGCCCTTGCCATGGCGCAGTCCAGTTTTCTCCCACAAATTTTCTAAGTGTTGTAGGTTTTGGAAACTGTTCCCACAAGAATTTTCATTTCCTCTCAGTCATTCCGCACTTCTCGAAAATGCTTCACCTTTCGAATGTCCCGAGCCCTACAAACACAATAAGAACTACGTAACACTAAAGAAATAAAATGCCGAAAACAATAAAAATTGGGTTGCCTCCCAACTAGCGCTTGATTTAACGTCGCGGCACGACGAAGACAACTTCACCATTTTTTTTGCCTCCACCTCGAACTTATGAATTGAATCCCCAACTTTGCCTCAAGCTTATGACTATGGTATTGGGGTGGTGGCAAAGATACAAACGGACCAAGTAACCATTGTCGCATTTTACACTTCTTGGCTTTTAAATGAGGGATGTCGTTTTGTCTCCTCAACATCACAAACTTTAAAATATAGGCACCTTGTTCCTCCTCCTTTGGTTTCTTCATAGGCTCGGGTTGCTCAATTTTCATGTCACCATCCAAACACAATGTTGAAAAATGATTGGAATGAGGTCCAATGCGCTTCAATTTTAAAATTGCATTACTTTTGACACCCTCACTTGCACAAACACTAGAGTCCTCAAATATGATGTTTTCTATTTCCTCACTTGACTCTAATGTGATTTCCTCAACTTTGGCATCATCAACTAATATTAGGTCGAATGGTAGGAATTCCATTTTTTTCTCCTCAAATTGGTTCCTAAGCTCTTCTATCTCAAATCTACTATTCACGACAACTGATAATTGGGCTTCAGATACCTCAATCGTATCACTCAAATTTGCCTCTAGATCGTGAATACCTAAGCCAAATTGATCAATTTCTTGTGTGAGCTCCACTCTTTCTTTCATAAATTGTCTCGTCGTATTTGTAAGGTCGCTCTTGAAATCCCCATAAGCTTCTAAGAGTTTGGCTTGCTCCACTAACCAAATTTGGCTAACAACCTGCACTTCATCGCTCCTGTAAAACTCACAAACATCATTAGAATTATCACAAAAATTATTGGGGGAAGGAACATGGCACTTAGGACAATCATTCCACCGACCACCACACAATTTACAAAATATCCAATCAAAGGTGGTAGAAAATTCACATAACCAGTCTCGTAGGGTTGAAAGAGTTGGACAGTTTTCCCACAAGTGGGTTCCTCCGCAAAGCAGACAAAGATCATCAAAATTAGAATTACAACCACTCGACCAGTTTTCATTAAAAGATGACATGATAAGACAAGTAACACAATACTAAACTAAACAAAAATTAAACCTGAATAGAGAATAATAAATCGTTCATAAAGAAAACAGTCAATTATTTAGTCCCCGGCAACGGCGCCAAAAACTTGTTGCTCCCAAATGCACACGCAAGTATACGTGGTCGACAAGTAATAAAGTGATAAGTAGAGTATCGTTCCCACGAGGACTATTGTTACGACTGAATTCTAGCAAACAATTTCTTAAAAACTATTCAGGGATCTTTTTCCAATAGTTGAGATTTTTACTTTAAATTAAATCAAGTAATTGAGATCAAGTAACAGAGCAAATTCTAGGTTGTTGTCAATCAAAGAGAATCGGTCCAGGGTCAGAGTTACGAACAATCCAGTTGAGTATTCCAGTTGATTCTGCTTCTTGATTTCCTAGATTGCTAACTAACATGTTAATTGTACCCATAAAAACCTTTCGATTCTTCACGGTCTATGCAGGCTACTCCAATCCCTATATGTCTATGGGTTGAATCACGTGCACGCATTAACGAATTCTGTGATTAGTTAAGCTAGGCGAGCAAGTATATGTCTATCCTACTCACAAATTGGTTCCCCGATGCCCAGGTTCACAGTCTAGCCCTACTCTTTCTTATTTGCATTCACAAGTTCCCTCTGTCGAGTTCAACTTGTAAACCGTAGATAGTGTTCAATTATCAGGCCTTAATAACCAAACAATTAGGATCAAGAAAGAATAAACAATCTGTAATGGTAAATTAATAGATAGAAATCAACTTTCAAACATCAACCTTCATGTATTTACTCTAACCCTAGAACAAACAAACTATAGAATTAAGGAGAAGAATAAGAGAAAGAGAGAAAGAACTTGTTTAGAAGACATCTAGGGCTCCTCCCCTCTCCTCCAAAACTTGCTCCAAAATTCGAACTCCCCTCTCAAACGAAATAAAAGAGATTTTATATTGTTTACAAAGTGCTACGATAAGTTAAACCAAAGCCTAATCTAGTTGGGAGAACTTTTGTCTCGTCAGCCTCAAGGCTTTCGTGGAGCCACGCCTCCACCATAGCCTCCAACTTTTCAGGGCTTTCTTGAAGCCTTGCTCCAGTATAGCTTCCAACGCTTCAGGGCTTTCTTGAAGCCTTGCTCCAGTATAGCTTCCAACGCGTCCATTAACTCTAATTTGCTTGTTCTTGCCTCGAATTCATCCTCACTATTCCTAAAATCACAAATACGACAAGTGAGTACAAGAAACACATTTATCACATATAATGAGCGCATAAAGTTCTAAAATATGAGAATATATTAAGGTAAAATAGGCAAATATTGTCAAACATCATTGATCTCCATCTGGATGAGGCAAGCTTAGCTCAATGGCCAGTGGCTTCAAAGTTCCATCCATTTGCAGAAAGAGCACAGTTCTTGATGCATAAATCTTTGAAGGTGACATGTTAACTTTCCTCGCATATGGCATCACAATGTCATGATAATTCAGTATGAAGCTCTGTTAGAAACAATAAACAAGAGTCCCCTACCTCCTTGACCGACAGTCCATCAAGCAGATGCTGTATATGTTCTTCGGTTATATTGCTTGTTTGGTCACCATACTTTTTAGGATCCAGCTTGCTTGTTGGAGGGAACTCCTGTACCAATGACCAGTAAATGAAAACTACTCCTTTTTTCTATAGCGATGATAGAAGCTATCAGAGAGAGTATTTACTTTTAGGCCACTTATGCACACAGGATTCAGTCCAGCTAGCATCTCTCTTCCAAATTCTTCATCTGTCATCCACGCCGACTTCTCCTCTGTTTCAACAATGTAAAACTTCAGAAACACAAACAAAAACAGAAAAGGGAGGTCACAGTCATCCAAGAATTACCTCTAATAACATGTGGCATTGGAAACTTAAGAAACCCTGGAGCACCAGGCTCATAAACTTTCAGTACATCTTCAAAGGTGTTGAATTCATTATGAATAAGGTTTCCTAAAGCAGCAAGCTGAGGAGCAAAGAGTTGTGCAATGGCTTTCTGAGCATTACTAAGGACATCAGTCAGCTTCAAAGGTGAAAATTTCTCATCCCTTGGAACATAAATAGCAAAGCTGGCCATTTGTGGAAGCCGGTACTCACTGTTGGGATCTGTCCAAGCAAAACAATAGCGATTAAATATCAGCATGGAGTTAGTTACAAAAAATACTTTTAATGCTAATTCGAAAATCTAATAACCTGTCTTTGATGGGGGTCTTCCAGTTCTTCCCCTTCGGGGATAAGGATACTCAGCAGATCCTCCAAGAACTGGTCTGGCAAGAAGTGGATCATTATCTGGATCTCAATGATCATTGTAACAAGCATAGTCATAAACCCTGTCCCATTCCTCAAGTTTTCCAGTCCCATTTCCTCTCAAAGTGAGTAACTCTTCTTTTCTGTACCAGCGCAATGCTGTTGGAGTATCACTTGGAAGCCAAGCCTGTTTGTTTGATTCAGTATGTCATTGTATCTTTCAGGAATATTAAAGTTACGGATTTTTCTTAGTACCAGATTGACAAAGAAAATACGGTCTGATTTATACTTGTCAGCAGGATAAATCCAAGAATTGCAAACAAAGTGCAAAGTTCCTTCATCAAGTTCAAGAGAGAATGCCTTGAGAAAGAATTCAGTTGGATTAAGGTTCTTGATGATGAATGCTCCTGGAGCTCCAAGCCCTTCATCCCAGTCAAATGTGACACTAAACTTTGATTCACTGCCTGATAATTTGTTCTCATCTCTTAAATGTGAAGGGTTCCCAAGTTTCCCTTTTCCTACAGAAGGATATTATATAAACAATATACATAGATTGCATACATTTAACAGTCCGAGAACACTAGTTCAAGAAAAGGGCAACAAGAAAGAATGGCATAAAAAAGCTAAAAAATCGATACCTTGATCATCTCCTAGAACAGAACTAACCAGCTGCAGGATGACCTTGTGACCAAGAATAGTTTCGTAAGCTTGATTTTGTGATGAACCAAGGTCTAAAGGTGCCTTTTTCATGAGCAAAAGAGTCCCATTGATCATTTTGTTTCCACGTTTGGATGCCATTGTTAACAAAGTTGTATATATACCAAAGTGAATTAACCAAGGATTGGTTTGATGAGAAACAAAGCAGGTTAATCTCTGATTTTATAGAGGTACAAAAGTAGTCTTGCGTGACAAGCGGGAATCCACTTCCCATAATACTTATCTGAACTAGTGTTGGAATTCGTGTTTTTGCTGGATTTGAAACGACTCGTGGGAATCAACTTACCATAATAACTGAACTAGTTTTGGAAGTTGTGGTTTTACTGGATGTAAAAGACTCAATGCGTAACATTCCTCAAAAATCATACTTTTCCGGACACTATGTAAGAGGGAAATCAAGCTTGAAGTTGGGGTTGTAAAGGACTAAACTAAATTTAAAAGAATGAGAAATCATTTTTGGTCTGGAATGCATGTAGCAATAGCTGCAAATTACATTTATGTGATTTGGCAAGGTAGATGGATAGCATCAAGTAATTGGCATATTTGTGCACAAGGCCTAACAACTAAGATGGGGTGAATAATATTATTGGAGCAAGTATAAAGTAAGATATAATATTGGAGTATTAATATTTTATTTATTAGTGGTTATCTCTATATAGTAAACATCTTATTTTTATGGAATTTTTACACCCTATACCCACTTAACCAAAACTAATTACCCACACTACCTACTAATAAATCTAATACCCATTTAATCTAAAAATATTACCTGACCTACCCATTTCCCCCTTCCTTATAATCTGCCCCCTCCTTATTTCCCTCATGTACATTCTCTCCCCTATTCTTTATATTCTGAATTTCTTTCCTAATTAGTCTCATCCCAAATTGATCTTAAACAACAATGGTACGGGTTTCGGAGTATGCTTAGCCCAAAACTACAACGTCCCTAACATCTTACAATACATGCATTGTCCTTGCTAAGCATTTTGAAGAGAATTATCGCAAGCCAAAAAAAGACAGATGATGATGGTTTTTAGTTCTTTACATCATCGTTTTCTTTTGTTAATTTTCCAGGTGCTTCTATTGAAGGGGTTAGCAAATAAGATTTTTTAGAAGGTTTAATGTTGGAAATTTATTGAATTTTACTGTGAAATGGGTGTTGCAATATATTGTTTCAAGCACCTTTTGAAAAGTTCATACCAAATTTTGATTTCTTTTGAAGTTGATTAGAGGTGTTTGGGAGATGATATTTGAATATCCACCATTATTGAGCTTGAAGCTCTTAAATGTGAAATTTTATTTTTTTATTTATTGTTTGATCCTGGGTGCTGCAAAATAATGTCTCTAGTATCTTTGAAAAGTTCATGCTAAAACTTGATCTTATTTGGAGGCAATTCGAGGTGCTTGAGATCGAATTTATGAGCTGAAAATTAAAGAAAAAATTGCATAAACTGTATACTGCAATAGTATACTGCTGCGAAAATTGTAACAATATACTATTATAGTACACTACAATAGTATAATTTATTATAGTAGTATATTGTTGTAGTATATAATTTACTATAGTATATTGTTGTAATATATAATTTATTATAATTGTATACTTTAAGTTGATATTGTATACTATTTTGGTGTACATCTTTTTGTTGTTATAAATGTATACCTTTTTTGGTGACACTACAATTGTTCCAGAAAACAACCCCTAGCAGTGTCGAATGGACCGTGTATTCTACGATGCCTCAGTTATTTTGGGGCTCATTGCGCCAAAAAGAATATTTGGAACACTCGGTATTTACTCCAATGTCAATTGAATCTTCCTCGGAGGAGCCATTGCACCTCTACTAGTTTGGGTTGCAGCCAAAGTTTTTCCTGAGCAAAAATGGATATCCCTCATACATATGCCAATACTATTAGGCGCGACAGCTATGATGCCTCCAGCAAGCTAAGTGAATTATACAAGTTGGAAAATTTTAGCATTCCTGTCAGGTTATGTTGTTTATAGATGCTGGCCTCATTTGTGGGAATGTTACAGCTACGTTTTATTTGGTGGACTTGATGCTGAGACTGCTTTTACCGCGGTATCGTTATTCATCGTGATACAATCGAAAGATATTACTCTTGACTCGTGGGGAAATAATGCAGATGGATGTCTGTTGGCTGCTTGTCCCACTGTAAAGGATTTTTTACTAAAGGATGTTCTGCTATATCATAAATTTGTAATGAACTATCAGTCTTTTTAGTTTTCTAGCATTAGTTCATGAACTCACGAGTATTTTCAACATTCTGTACATATTTGTCCGAGATACATGCACTTGTTAATTTAAGAATTTACTAAGATCTTAAGTATTTTTAAGTTGTAGTAGCATTTTTCCATCTTGGCCTTTTATTCAATAAACTCAATATAATATCTAATCCTCTATGCTCTCCCTGTTTCTATTAAGTGGCGATTGGTATATTCTAGAAAAGTTTGAGCTAGTTCATAGTTTTTGGCATTATATTTCTTTGAATATGCTCCAGAGCCTTAATTTGCAGTATATTTTTCAACTGTATACTGCAATAGTATACTGCTGTAGAAACTGTAACAGTATACTACTATAGTATATAGTAATTTACTACACTTATACTTCAGCTGTATACTGCAATATTATACAGACAAATATGTTGTGACAAATCAAAGTTGTATACCATTGGGGTATATTGTATACTAGAAAGGTATACAATAGAAGCATTGTTTTATTTTAGGTAATATGCAAATATAATGTGGTAAAATCAAACTTGTATATCGTATACTATAAAGGTATACAATAGAAAGACAATTTTTTTTTGTTAATAGGCAAATATAATGTGGCAAATCAAACTTGCATACTATTGGGATATACAGTATACTATAAAGGTATACAATAGAAAGATAATTATAATGTGGAAAAATCAAACTTGTATACCATTAGAGTATTCGGTATACTATAAAGGTATACAATAGAAGGACTATTTTCTTTTTGTTAATAGGCAATATAATGTGGCAAAATCAAACTTGTATACCATTGGGGTGTACCATAGGAAAATAATTTTCTTATTGTTGCTAGAAATAGAATGTACAATGGAAAGAAATCCGACTAAGAAGAAAAGGGAAAAGAAATATTGATATTGAACTAAGTAACCCACTGTAGTAACAAGGTATATAGATAAATCAATTAACACGCAACGAAATAAATCAACATACATATACTGTACAATAGCAAGGTATACAATGATGGTATACTGTATATTTCGTTGGTATACCACTTTAAATATGTTGCACTAGTGTTGACACCAACCTAACAAAAAATATTTTTATATACTGTACACTCCTTTAGTATCTTGTATACCGAAAAGGTATACATGTCTAAAACACTAAAAATCAAAATATACTTTTGATACATAGCACACACTTCAATCCATACCTAAAAAGGCTGCATTCGTAAGCAAAATATGCAAATACGCCCTCTTTCTCTTAATTCTTGTATTTTTGAACAGTATATGTTACATGCTTCAACTTCTAACTCGTAATTTCATAGTATGACATTCATATTTTTCACACTGCGAGTAATCATTTCATAATTGGTAGGTTTAGCAATATGACAGCTTTAAAGATATAGAGTGTTCATTGTCGTTCGAAAAATAAAAGACGCATAAAAGAGAGAAAAAACCTTTTGATTAATAAGAAGAATGTCCACTACATCAGCCAAGGATTTGATTGTCTTTGGTACACATCTCAGTCCACAATCACGATCAGTTGGAAGAAACACACATATGCTCCTCAACCACACCGTTGCACTTCAAGTATTCAGAACTCAAGAAAGATTAGCCACGACAACTCCAACACAAAAGCTAGATACTATGACTCAGTAAAATTCATAAGACCGTTTGTCGCGTATTGTCTATATGTTGAGCTGCAAAATAGTAGCAAATCCTATTCAACATTGCTCATTCAGATCAGTATCTGCACAAATACAACAAAAGGTCATTAATTTCTCTTATTCTTATATTGTCTTTAGTTTTGTATAACAACATCAAGAAGGAAAATAAAAAAAGCAGAGTAAAGATAAAAGGCACATACTATTGCTGGTTCTTCCTGAACTCTATAAGCACAGGGTATATGTTTTCAAACGCACTGTATATCTCATCATGCACCTGAGAAAAGGAAATTGTAGTGAGTATAGTGAACCGATAATAAAATATCGACAAAATTCAGTAGAGAAAAGAGCAAGCCTTCTTTCACCTTTGCTCCAGTAAGGACAATCTTGCCAGACACAAAGATGAGCAACACAATTTTAGGTTGCTTCATTCGGTGTTAGTGATGACAGACACATCAAATTTCAATGTGTCCTATTTATGAAATAAACAAAAATGTAGCGCGATTTTTGTAAATACGGTAAAATAAAACAAAACCATGGTTTCCTAACAAATTATTTTTGTATACCATTCATGTATACCAATACTAGAAGGTATACAATAGAAGCATATTTTTCTCTTAATACAAAAGTATTTGCGAAAAATTAAACGTGCATACCTTTGTGGTAAACCATATACTACAAGAGTATATAATAGAAAACAGAATTCTTATAGTTAGTAGACACAAATATGTTGACCAAAAAAGAGAGCCTTGTACCTTTGGGAAAGTTGTATACCATTGCTGTAGTAATATCATATATTACAAAGGTATCCAATAGCAAGATGCCTTTTTTAGTTGTATACCGTTGGGGTATATCATATACTAGAAAAATATATATAATAGAAGCAAGATTTTATTTTAGTTTATAGGCATATAAACTAAAAGTTGTATATCATTGGTGCATTCCATATATCGGAAAGGAGTACAATAGAAGCATGTTTTCTCTTAACACAAAAGTATACCATGAAAAATCAAACTTGTATACCATTATGGTAAAGAATATACTACAAAAGTATATAATAGAAAACTGTATTCTTTTAGTTAGTAGATACAAATATGTTGAGCAAAAAGAAGCCTTATACCTTAGCGAAAGCCGTATACTTAGTTGTATACCATTGGAGTATATCATATAGTAGAAAGGTATAGAATAGAATCAAGATTTTCTTTTAGTTTATAGAAAAATATATTGACATTTTACAGTTTGTATACCATTTGGGCATACCATATACTGGAAAGGTATACAACAGAACCATGGTTTCCTTTTACCTTATACACAAATATATTATAACACATAATATTTTGTATACAATTCATATATACCATATACTAGAAAGGTATACAATAGAAGCATGGTTTTCTCTAAATACAAAAGTATACTGTCACAACTAAAACTTATATACCATTGTGGTAAAACATATACTACAAAAGTATATAATATACTGCATAAGGTATGAAACAAACCAAATGTAAAGAAACAACACCACTACCAGAGGGCTCCAACATGGGATATATTGTATACAATAAAGCAATACAAAAGAAAAAATAATTTATAAAACAAGTCGTATATCGTTAGGAATATATTTTATTCTGTATACCTTTCTGGTATTCAGTATACTCTGATGGTATAATGCTTTAATTTAAGGTATACAAGCAACAAATTAATAAGTAAATGTACAGGGTATTCTGTACAATCGAAAGATATACAATGAAATACCCATATTGAACAAATTTTACTACATTGTAAAGAACAATTGATATTGAATACCATACCATTTGATAGCCAACACAATAAATCTAGTACACCAACAGGGTATACCATACACTACCAAGGTATACAATAAGAAGTTACCCACAAATTGCACCAACAGTAAAAGCGTCTGATATTTCAGACACACACTAAAATAAAGAAAGCAACATAATTTGTTGGTATATCAAGATTCTATAGGAAATCAACATAATTTATTGGTATATCAAGACTTTATAGGGATATTTTTGCATGTCCTACGATTGTGGTATTTCTTTCCACACCGTCTACATGTAAGTTTCACTTTCTCATGTGACATTTCCCAATTTGATTTGATTCTTCCAGTCCTTGGCCTTTCAGGTGGTATTCTGCCTCTTGGTAGCACCTCTTGTGATAAAACTTCTTCTAGTATTCGCCATGTAGTTTCATCTGGTATAGGAAAAACTGGTATCGCATATGTTTGAATAAAACTCTCCCTAGTGTAGTATTCATAGCAGTATTGGTATGGAGACAATTTGAATTTGTCTAGCACTGCCAAGGTATGTCGACGTGGCATTTCTTCCAAATCAAACCATCAACAAGTACATGTCTGATACGTTACTGAACCATCCACTACTGAATGCAAGAAGTCATGTATTAGTGAAACAAATTATATTAGTGGCATTGAAAAATACAATAGACAGTACTTTTTAAAAACACACATTAAAGTACATCACACCCACATTGTTTTTGATGAGATGATTTCTATTGTCACACCCCTATGTTAGATGTTTACTGATATCGCAAATGAATCAAAGACAAACAGACGAACTCACACTATATCTTGAGAGCTTCCTGGAAAATTTACCTAGACAATGTTGCGTATAAGGTTTAATGTACGTACCAGTTCCACGCCACCATCATCAATTACCTGATAGGAGTATGGTGCAACATAAAATGTGCACATGAGCACCTCCTATGTCAAGAATGAACCCAACTCTCTGGTAAAAACTCAACCACTTTCTCTTTTGCAGTTCCCAGGCAAGAGATACTTATACTTCTCTAGATTTTCCAGCAAATGAGTAGGAAGATGAATGATCGAGTAAGAATGAGGACAGGTCCCATGTTACAAATGATATCCTTGAATGTGTACTCCTCAGGAAGCATGTCATATAAATCAGTCCCTTGATAAATAATATCTTGTATTCTTTTAGGATTCAAATAATGCAAAAATCTCACTCTATCAGTGTGGTTGTAAGCTTTCATCTTGAATATGAAGTCGGAGATGTAGCAGAAACAAGAGCTACAATGTCCACTTCATTACTAAACAAGACTGCATCATAAACACGCCTAGGATATCCACGAATTCCCCATCCATGTTGCTTGCAAAGGTTCCCCATCAAGACATTTTCATGATAATAGTGAGTAACTTCAATAAAGAGCTTCGGAAGAGATTGCCATAGTAGAGGAAGGAAGTATGTAATCTTCTGCCCATGAAATTTTATACCAACTAATATAGAAACAATTAACAAACAACAAAATAATTTAAGACAATTTGAGAGAACCACACAATAAAGTACTCAATATATTCCAACAATAAGATAAAAATCAAATTGATAATCAAAATCTCCTACCATAAATCACCCAAATTTGCATTTTTTGCTTCTTTTTAACCCAACTTTGTTCAAGAACACAATTTTTTCGAATATTTCACTCTTTTGACACAATTCACATCAACACTAAGCTCAAGATTCTAGGATTTATATAGAGGGTATACTGTACAATTTATATTGAACCGCATAAAACCAGTATACCCCTAGGGTATACTACAACAGTACCAAGGTATAACACCCAACAGAAATACTAGGTAAACTGTACAATTTCAATCATAAAACCAGCTACTTGGAAACCACGGTACCTGTTAGCAGAATCCCAATGACCATTAAACTGAACTAAAATTTCGATTTCCATTGATACGGTGCGAGTTTGTATGGTGAAGAAAGCATACAGATCTCTGTAAACCTGTATTTGTAGAAAAACTAGGGTTTTGGCGTGAATTTGGGAGTGTTTAGCGTGAATTTGGGGGAGATCAGCGTGAATTTTGTGGGAATTTCTGATATTTTGGATGCTGGAGAAGGGGAGTTTGAAGTGGGTATTTAGGTAATTAGTTTAGTGGGTAGGTCAGATAATATTTGAAAGTTATGGGTAATTATTGTAATTACTTTAGGTTGTGTGGGTATTTTTGTAAGTGTCCCTATTTTTATTTGATGTGGGCTTTTATAATTAATAGAGCAAGCAGCCCAATACAATAATAGGTAAAGATATATTGCCCCAACCCCACAACGTGAAGCTAAGTCACGTTTCTCCTTACCGATTGCCATATAAAGAAAATCCCTTCTCCATATTGTTAGGAACAAAGTCCTACTTTGGCCAAGCTTACAATCAGAACTATTAGAAAAATAAGAAAATATATATCTCCTTCATTACTATTATAATCAAATTGGGTGTTGAAGAAGAGGAAACACAGAGGACTTAGTGCATATTCTTGGCAGCCACTCGAGATCGAAAATCTACCTCTAAATTATATCAAGGTAATTTTCTTTTATGGAATTGAGATGGAATAACGTCATTTATATGAGAAACAACATTGCGATAGATTATTTTCATAGGAAAGTTTCCCTAAAACCTAGAAAGTTAAGAGTTGAATCTAAAATGTTGAATTGAGATTAAAGATTGAAACTTTGTTATTGATTACTCGAATTGGTGGTTGTCATAGTTGTTGGGTGACGTGAAATGCGTGGATTAAGCTTACGTTTAGGCTCATGAAGTAATCGAGGTGAGTTTTGACATGTTCTTACTAAGGTCTTTTCCCATAAAGTTCATGATTTTAAGGTGTTTGAGAAGCTGCTTTGTATGTTAATGTGTGTTTCATTGGAACGGGTAAGCTCACATTATCCATAAATCGATTTATGTGATTTCTCACTGAAGTCTTGTAGTATAAGTGCTTCCTCATGAATTTTAGAGGATTTCTTTCATGTATTTACTTGCGTATATTAATATTTATTAGCAAATAAGTTTTAGTTTCAAGAATAAGCATGTTTACACTTATATTATATTTTGAGAAACGTAATAGACTTGTGAATTAAATATTTTCACTATCAAAGAACATAGCTTTTGATCCAAGAGATCACAAAAAATTTTTAGAAAGAGAATTGGACCCGAGGGGTCACAGAAAATGTTTTGTACCTAAAGAGGTCACAGAAAGTTTTTAGAAAAAAGAATATTTTTGGGAGTTATCTTAGATTCTGAGACGAGTAGACCTGTTCGTAGCCATAGTCGGGCTGCGATGCGTGACCATAGTCGGGTTGCGTTTTACCCTGGAACTACTCAGGCCAGAATAGGCTTGTGACATAGTCGGGCACTATGATATAATTGCCATAGTCGGGCAATGAATACTAGCATGCTAGACCTTAAACTGTGGGACGCTGCAGGAAAAGGAAAGAAAGAAAATAAGTTTCGGATGTCAGAGTTGGTTGGTACTCCCCAGAAAAGAAAGAAAGAAAAGAATATATATATATATATATATATATATATTGATTATTATGGAACTGCTTTTGCGAAAATATAGCAGAACAATTTTAAATATTTTATATTGTTCTATGAGATTTTATCATGCATAGCATATTTTTTATCACTCGTTCCGACTTAAGTGGGAAGATAGGTGAGACTCACTGAGTACCATCGTGGTGCATTGACGTTCTCTTCATGGGAACCTACATTGACATATGTCAATGTAGGCACAGATTTTGCAGGCAAGCAGGTTATGAGCTAGGATGTTCTCCCACTACCCAGCCAATTGGTAAGCTCCACATTCGTTCGTGGAGATTTTTTATTTTTCAATCTTTCTTATTAATATAATGGTGTCAGGTATCAAATCCTAGAGGCTTCATAGACAGCCTAGCAGTTGGGTGTGGTTGTCCATTTTACATGGTTGAAGTTTTGAATGTAACATAGTAAAGTTATTTATTTTATAGATACAAATTCAGAATGAATTTTGTTTCAGACTTAATTATTAAAATTTTTTTTTTTTAATGATTGTATCATTTGCATAGTATGACAGAAATAAATCACAGACAAGTTTGGAGGGTTCGTCCGGTCAAATTCAGATACCGGATGCCGATCACAGCTCGTTCAGAAAATGGGTCGTGACACAATGAGTCTCAACTACTCTAGACTAAATAATGTAAAGTACTGGTAGTTTAGATGATGAAATTTACATGTGCAAATGAACTTACTATAAAGTACTAATGTACCTACTTTATGGCTTTGACTGACTCTTAGTATTTCGAGGTTTCACCTTGATGAATGTAGTGTGGAAGGAATTGGATTTGGAATGTTGGGTGATTTGCACATATAGTAATGTAGTACATTATTTTCATTTAGGTGATATCTCAACTTAAGTTGTTTACACCAACTGAAGCTGAGCTACATCCTAAATGCAACATCTAGGATCATCCCAGATGGTAAGGCCAGAGAGTTAGAAGATACATGACCATATTAAACAGAAAATGACACAAGTAGCACCACTATGATGGCATAAAAGAACTAATTGTATGGATCAGCTTATCAAATCGATGTATGTCCCTTGGTTTGCTTGTCAAGTATTCCGGTTCTGGCCCCTAAACGGTGTGAGGTTTTGAACTCGAGTTTAAGTTTTATACAGTAACGTTTCAAATATTTTTATACTATTAATTTTTGGACACATGACATGCTAAAACGATAAAAGTAATATTAAATTGGGTGTGATGAATAACTCAATATTGGACGTGTTAAAATAGTATAAGTAATATTTAACTGTATGGTATGAGTAACTCATAAATTTGAAGGGGCTTGAAAGATGGTGTGTGCCCGTACTTGAAAGGTCGATGATAAAATGATACAACTTATACAAGTAAATTCTCAATAAAAATTTAAAAGTAGAATTTAACGTTAGACATCAACTCCGTCACCATAGTTCTATACTGTAAAGGACAAAAAAATGTCTATATTGATGTAATATAATTGCATAATCATAGAAACATCATTCTCAAATATATATTCTTTTAAAAAAAAGACAAATTTTGAACATTTTAGTTAACAAAACAAATGTTCTAAATATAGAAACATGAAAAAACTAATTTTTTTTGTAAGTTAATTAGTTCTTGGTAAACTAAACTTATTGTATGTTCTTTCCACCTCATCCTTTTTTGTTGTTGTCTTTAATGTAGTGTTGTAGAAGAGGCAACGCAAAGCCTTCCTCTCGTTCTTGGTACAGTCCAGCGATCAGTTGAGCAATATAATGATATTGTAACTATGTCAACCAACTTCATGAGATAAGAGCACATGTGCAATCAAAGTTCAAAGTTGAGAATAAGACCAACAAGTGACATAACAGAGGATATAAAACAGAGACGTAAACTTAGAATTGAAAGAAAATAATGTGTAGAATTGAAGTGGAATGTCTTTAGTACGACTCTTCATTACCCACATTTAGTTCTTCATTACACTCTTTACTACACAACTACTCCAGTAATGTAATTAGTTTCATGAAATTATTTGCTCAAATTACATTTGTTTCACACGGTAGTGAAGAAGCAATAATTTGAAAGGTGACCTTTTTTTTGGGGGGGGGGGGGGGGGGGGGGAAGGTTTGGGGTTAGGATAAATAGAGGAATAAATGTTTATCTTTGTAAGTATTAATGTACTAATTTTTTTTGGAACCCCAGGAAAACCCGCAGCCGCTACAGCCTATTGACTGTGCGCACTGGGTAAACCCCCCTTGTGTAATAGCCTGCAAACCACACAAGGGATGTAAACCGCACTAGGAAAACCCGGTGCGACAGGCTCGACTCAGAAGGCATTGAGGGGGTTAATGTACTAATTTATGAGAAATAGTATATTTATTTTGAAGAGAATCATAGTTACTCAACTTTTTAGGATATTTTTGTCTTTCACTTTTTACTTATTCCTACTTATATATTAGTATAGACTAGTCTTTGGGCATGCGCGATGCGCGTGTAGTCTACATTAATATGAACAAACTTTTTAAAAAGCAACATAGATGATAGTATTTGCGTATTGGCAAAGGCCTCAATAAAAAAAATCACTAAGTACATATATTCTCTACCAACTGCCTATATTTACATGCTTTGAGCTCCTCATCATATCAACTCTACCTACAATTTCCTGTTGATTTGTATTAATACTAAGTTTCTATTTACATTTAAGTCTTTAAAAATCTTCAAATTCCTAGCTATTGGTTATAATTTTGTTAATTTTTAAAAATGGTTAATAATGATCATGTTTAGATAAGTCGGTATAAGGTATAAATATTAACACAAGCTTGCGAAAGCAAATCAACATTCGTAGTATTAGCAATTGTAACAGAAAGTGAACTATGTAGCTCTATTTGAAAAGCTTATATCTCATCACTGAATCATTTTATCTGCATATATGACGTGCGATATTAGGTAAACATTTATCCGCTCTATTTTCTATTACTAATTTTCTTGATTTGAGAATGGAAAGAAACCAATAAAAAGAAGGAAAAAAAAAAGAAGAAAAAGAGGCTCGATTTATCAATATAAAGTTGTTCATGAATAATTCATCATATCCACACTCTCGTCTGCTTTAATGGTCTCCAAAAGGAAACTATTTAACTCAATTTGAAAAGCTTGTTACTTTAATGGTGCATCCGTGCATGTATACAAATTAAAGTTCAAAGCTGAAAGTCACGTACTTATCAAAATATGTTTTTTCCATCAACTGCTGTGGAGAGTTACTTTCAACATTAACGCTGCACCTGCTAAAAACTGGTGCAAGAAATCGATGGTGCGAGCATTCTCATTTCACTGTTGATTCAACTCCTTAAGATGAAATCAAATATCGTCCCATCGCCAAATAAAGAAAGATTGGTTTTGAGGTTATTGTTGACTACACCTACATAAAGAAAGTAAAAATAAATAGCGTAAAGTTTTTGGTGCCAAAAATGAAATAAGTACACGCTTGCTAAACTATAGAAGAAGCTTACCAAGAAGCCTAGCAAGAAAAAATAAACATACAGTCTTTATCATTTCTTTAAAATGTAGCTAAAAAGGTTACTCATTCATACCATGTCAGATCATTAACATGGGGATGAAATAGATCAAAAAGTGAGATGCCCTTTAATAGTAAGGAAAAGTTTAGAGGAACTCCAAAAGATTGTAGATGTTAATGAGCAGTAACTTAAAATGCATCCAACTCTTAGGAAGTTCAAAATTTCAAAAAATATGAATTAAGTTCTACATGATAATCTGAAAGAAAAGTCTAATATGTAGACTTTTTATTATTTTGGGATTTAAAAGAGAGATAATTAATAGTTTATTATTTATTTTGAAGAGTATTATAGTTACTTAATCTTTTTGGGTATTTTTATCTTTCACTTTTTACTTTAGGTATTCCCACTTTTAATATAGTATGATAAAAGTGCTTAATTGTGAATTGATAACTTGAAAAGTAAGGTAGATAACTTAATATATAATGTACAAATCGTCTACACTGTCAGCACATTTAACTTTAATCTTCTGTACTATATTGCATTATTTCCCAAGTTTTCCCATTTTTAACCATATCCAGTTTCTGTCAATATGAGAAGCAAAACACCTGACTGTTGTAAAATAAAATTAAAAGAGCAACAATATTAAAAGAAGTAAAGAGTAATATGAAGAGAAATATTTTTCAAGTGTCTCAAATGAGAAGACAAGGGTCTTTATTTATAGATAACGTTTGCTCCTAACATCAACTTGCAATACAAGTTGATTTACAAGTTGCACTAAAAGGGTAAATTACACTACAAGTTGTACATTACAAGTTGTATTACAAGTTATTATGATAAAGACATTCACTTGAACAAGTTGATTCATAACACTCTCCTTTGGATGTCTTGATTGATAAATATTATGTCTCGTTAAAACCTTTCTAGGTAAAATCCAGCGGAAAAAAACCTTGTGAAGGAAAAAAGAGTGCACACGTCTTGTAGTAAGTATTGAGAGATGTCTCAATAAAAACCTTACCAGGAGAATTCAATGAAGACAAAATCTTGGTTAAGGAAAAAATAGTACATCGCGTATTTTACTCCCCTGATAAAAACATTATTTGTTATCTCGGAGATGACGCATTCCAATCTTGTATATCAGACCGGCTTCTCAAATGTTGAGGTGAGAATGCTTTAGTGAACAAACCCACTAAATTATCAGTCAACTGTCATTATGTAAACGTGCCTTCATATGCAAATAATACCCTATTTGGGAGCGTCATTTGTGTGGATCATACAAATATCTAGTATTGGCATAAACAATCAATTGTGACTTAGATTCACTTGAGTAGAATAATTCCTTATCAATAGTCCCTTGGAGGTATCTAAATAAAAGTTTAATACCTTTCCAATGTCTTCGTGATGAAAAAGAAAAAAACCTTACCAACAAGATCGTAACAAATAGTATATGTGGCCGAGTATTGTTAGAAAATATATCAGTGCACCGATTGCACTAAGATATGGTACATCAGCACCAAGAAATTCTTCATCATTTTCATGAGCGCGAAATGGACCATTAGTTATGTCAAACAATCTCACAACAATCGGGGTACTCAATAGATGAGATTTATTCATGTAAAATTGCTTTAAATCTTCCAAGTGTATGTTGATTGATGGGTTAAACTTCTATCTGTCAAATACTGAATTAGAAGGCCAAGATAATTTTTTTCTTTCCAATATCTTTCATTTCAACTTCTTTCCTCAAATAGTAAACTATTTTTGGAGTCTCTTTAGGAGTTCCTATAATATTCAAGTCATCAACATAAATAGAAATTATAACAAAATTAGATCCATTACTTTTACAATGACACAAGGACAAATTAATCATTTTTGTGCACATCTAGTTAGGGTTTTTGCCCTGATCTAACATATTAGGATTCTTTTTTCTTGAAGGAACATAATTCTAAAATAAGTAAAACTTCTCCATAGGTCTTATCCTTTTCTTGGAGGAAAATTCTTGATTATCTATAAATTAAAAATCATTCTCACAAAACAAAAACAAAAACACAATACCAACTCCACAAAGTAGTCTTTAGGGGATTTTTATTTAGGAGAGACTTTGCTTCCCATATGATGCAGGCCAACATAGCTAAACCACTTTCGATAAATCTCTTTTATATATACATTCTGCTTTATGTCTGATCTATTGTCATTCAAGTTTGATGTGTTAGCTTCCACATGCACCATGTTATTTCGATTCCAGCAAGTGATATTAGAGCCAATGGTTCAACCAATGATTGAGCAATATTGAAGACAAGTTCAAGGCGGGTTCAATCCTAACTACAACCAAGTGACTATTATAAAGATTATCCAAAAATTTTGAACGTGATAAGCAACATGTGGAGATATTTTACAACCATATATTCAAAATCTCTGTTGCTGCAACCATATATTTAAAATCTAGCTTTAACCCATGTTTAGGCCACTTTAAAACAACGACAGTGACACGACCCTGATTTTAGACTAGGTTGTGCAGGCACCCGACTACCTCCCCTAGACCTGTCAGACGAACCCTATCGAATAAATCCATTCAAGTGATATAAAATTTTCTTGGAAACAAAGTGAAATTTACCTAAAAAGAATTATGATAGCCCAAGGAAACATAATATATACAAAATATACATACATACGAGCTGTTTGAAGAAACACAACTAACTGCCCGCATATGTAGGTT
This sequence comes from Petunia x hybrida, assembly GCA_037355625.1. Classification (NCBI taxonomy): domain Eukaryota; kingdom Viridiplantae; phylum Streptophyta; class Magnoliopsida; order Solanales; family Solanaceae; genus Petunia; species Petunia x hybrida. Next base: position 11,222,417 of record JBBBVM010000064.1, read on the forward strand.
TAGAGGTTTCCAGATCAAACATCTAAGAAGGCTAAAAAATATATACATTTCTCAGAGGGCACAAAATGAGATACAACTATGATAACTATTATTGGTGGCCCCAATGAACAAGCAGCTCATCACAGACAGTTGAGAACGTCCCGACTCCTCAATCGCACTGCTGTCTAAGTCCTGGAGCGGAATCAGCCGAACGAAAAGACAACACGAGAGAAAATATGGAGTGATTCATAAGGACCCAGTAAGTGAGGAACAAATAGCAACCTTAAGGGTTAGGTAAGCTATCCATGGGAAAATAGAACCACAATAGCCAATCAACTAAGTCAATCACAAATAAACAATGCAACAAATCCATACAGTTCACAAAATACACATAAAGAGATGAGATAAATGTATCATGATGCAATGGGGTCACATGTGCCCAAAACATATCTCCGGCGTGGGACTCTCATCGTCTACCAGGAGATATATGCATAATAATCCTTCACCGGCGCGGGACTCTCATTGACTGGCGGGAAGTAAATATCAAGCCCAAAACTGGAGTACAATACCCTTATGCTCAATGCAATAACAATAACAAGTCATAACATGTGAAATAAAATACAAACCTGAAGCTTAGGCGTAGAAAGTACGCCTATCGGCAGCTACACACGTAAGAAACACGTGGTAGAATATCCACAAGGCCAAAGGCCATCAAAGAAATGGATAATATCAGTTATCTTAGGTCTTGGGTCAAAGTAGCTACCGAACAACTTCCTTTCCTGCCCGACATCACTCAAAATAATCATTTTCAGAGCCAAAGAAATATATTCACACTTCTAAGTGCCCGAAGAAAGAATGTCTAACCATTATACGAAGAAGAAAGAAAAAATTACCAAAATACTCCTAGGCCGGACTTAGCCAGAAGCCCATAATTATATATTTTTGGACTTCTCATAATCCCACGAGTCCAATGGTATTATTACTATCATATCCGAATTCAATTTTATCAAATTTTGTAATTTCATAATTTTAGAGTCCTAACTCAATTTTCCAATTCAATTCAAGAAATTCTAGCTTAAGAATCATAAATTAACGCAATTTAATGGATTGGAATCATTACTTGTTGTATGTAGATGATTTAATATCAAGAATTGTCCTTACACCACCTTAAAAGGACTGAAATTTGAGTGGTAAAGTGAAATGGGCTAAAAAGATCCATTTTATACTCCTTTGTTAGTTGCTTTACTGTAAAAAGAAAAATGTAGAATTTTCGCACCAGCAACAGTTGGTCTGTAATTTGGGTCTAAACTGGACCCTACAAGGTTCAGAATGACCTCAAATTTTGCACACAAGTCACACAAGACTTTTGTACTTGTGTGACATGCTCACATAAATGGAACTCGAATCGGATCTCCGGAACTCAAAATACGACTCCCACAGAAAGAGGCTGATTTCTTAACTTTCCGAATTTTAGTAAAACTGACTGAACGACCTCGAAATTCACTTTAGAAAGTTCTCACATGTTAAAAATGATCATACGAACCTAACACAACTTTCTGATTTCGAATCGGAACTCATTTACCTAAATCGAGCTCGAAAACCTCTTTTAAACTTTACCGACAACTGAAATAGAAACCTTCTCAAAAATCCTACCATGTGAGGTCTGAATCAGCTCAAATTTTATAGACAAGTCCTAATGGACTTGCGGAACTTTTAAGATTTTTTGCACACTATGTTTACTTGTAACGCATGAGCTCCAAATGCCAGTTTAGGGCCTTTTTAACCCATATTGATGCTTTTTTAAACCCATTGTTGGGCTCTCTTCAAGTAATACGAAATTTTTAAATATGGGAAGCAACAGTTAACGTTGAAGATCATGTGAATCATGATTCTTTTGTCAAAAAATTTAGAGCAAGGGGAGAATTGTTAGGATTTTTTCCTTGAATTTCAAATCTATTAAGGTTTTTTTTTAAGGAACGGTATTCTAAAATGAGTAAAACTCCTCCATAGGCCTTATCTTTTTCTTGGAGGAAAAGTCTTGATTTCCTATAAATTGAATATTAAAAAAAATACCAACTCCACAATGTAGTCTTTGGGATTTTTTTATTTAGGGAGACTTATCTTCCCATATGATGTAGGCCAACATAGCCAAACCACTTTCGACAAATCTAGTTTATATATACATATTCTGTTTTATGTCTTTTTTATTGTCATTCAAATTTAGCTTCTACATGCATCATGTTATTTTGATCCCAACACATCTTTCAATAGGAACTTGCTAAGAGGATTATACCATATTCGACATGATTGTTCCAATCAGAAGAATTTATGAAGCTTTATTGAACAAGTTTCTCGGGTAAATTAAATGCTTCATGCATTTTTTATTTCTTTAAGGATTTTCATAAATATTTTATTATCCAATGTCCCATATAAATTGGTTGTCTTAACATTCATTTGACGCATATCAAGTATTTCATACACTGCCAGAAATACAAGTTACTTAAAGGTAATTGCATCCACCACAAGAGAATATCTCTCAATATAATTAATGTCAGGTCTTTGTGAAAAACCCATGTGTCTCAAGTCACATTGTATATCAAACGACTTTATTTTTATTATTTAGTTTCGCACAAAAGCTCATGCATAACCTACTGGCTTTAAACCTTCAGGTGTTCGAACTATAGGTCTGAAACTTTACATTTTCCAAGTGAAGCAAAATTTGTTTGATTTGCGCTTTTCATTTTGGCCAATAATCTCATGTCACTATTCCTAACACACTTAAGTTCAAGGTCCCCATAAATTCATATATAATATTGAGCTTTAACATATATGCAAGATATTGTTTATAATAATTTTATAACGGTTCCCAAAGCGATATAACTTATTGAAATATCTCTTCATATTATAATTATTTCCAGGTATCAGGACCTCTATTGATGAATTTTCATGAAGTGTTATGTCGCAGGCTGTTCTAGAGCCTTGCCTACTCATTTCGACCATCTTGATTTATTTGCTCCCTTTTATTCCAGAAATTTTATCTTTGGACCGAATGGTGTATCACACTATAAGCGTGGACTCATTTGCACAAATAGATTGTCGTTCGGGACATCAACTCAAATTGGAGCTTTTGCATATGGAATATGATATGGGTCAACAAGTGAATCTGACAGTGACTTGAGCTCTCTTTTTTGGTGAAGATCATACTGATGATAATTTATTTCATGTATTCCTTAACTGCTTTATTTGTTCTCTCCCCTAGTGTTAGGAAAATCTAACATTGATCCCAACCTCTTGGGGTATCCATCTTAGTGCGTTATATGGAGTAATTCATAATATACCGCACAATACAATATTATTAGATGGAAATATTTGGTTCAACCCTGAACAAATTATTAGAGGAGAATCTATTTGTTGACATGATGCGTACATGTGCTGCTTTATAGATATACCATATCGCATACCGATTTAGGTAGGTTTATTCTCATATATATGATTTAGTCATTAATTTGGAGGCTAACAATATATGAGCCTGTTAAACCAAGTGCCATCAATATCAAGATAAAATGTCTTGATTGCATCATCTAGATACCATGCTCATAATCTATTTGAGCAAATACTTAACCTCACAAGTACATTGCGGGTTTTATAATAACGCACATGTGACCTTCTGATAGATGCATCTATTTAAAATCGTATAAAAATATATGATCCACATGGCAAGTGAACGAGCTCTTATTCACCTTTTATACATTTCATAAATGTAGGGATCCTGATTCCAAGTTTAGTTCGTCTAATGATTAATTTATCATGAGAAACAAGCAGCAAAAAGAGAATTCATGAGAATGATTTTTTATATATATATGCCCATGCAAATATTCAATTAAATATTTTGCACATCATATTTGAACCGAGATGGTCAAACCGGTCATGCCAACTAGTAATTACCAAAAATGTAAATTTCTTACTTACTACAACAGGAGATTTTCTATTGATAAGATTTAAGTTTATTGACATGCATGTGATCCACCATCCTTTTATTTATGTCATACAAATCGGAGGAAGAGACAGGGAGCTTTTCAAAAATATATTTGTCACCCAATATTATTATAGTAATATAAAGATATTCATTCTTTTCATCAGTTCTAGTCTCAATATAATAGTCATTTTGGTAAACATTTTTTAGACTTGAACCTTGTGTCTTACTTTCATAGTGCGATGAGACATGGACTCACCCTTTTACTTTACAAATGGTATAATAGGTCAAAGAGTGCGATGAGTCATCCTTGAGTCATACTTATGAAATGAATTTCATAATGTCTCATGCAATTATTTTATTTTTAAAAATATTATATATCATAAATAAATTGAAGATATGTACTACATAGAACATCCTTTAGTGTCTTTAATAGTAATTACAATGAGCTTACAAAAATAGTACCACTTTAGATAGTCATAGATAAATGTCATTTTATCTTAATGAGGCTTTTGAAATATTCTTATTTATGGTGGAAAAAATATAAATGAATCTAATTAACAAGACTTATGAAATATGTGATATAATCACCTTAGGAAATGATATGTGCATAATCTCTTATAACAATAAATGTGGTGCTTACAAAGAGATCTTGATAGATTTTCTATACAAATGTCAAAAGCATATGAGATCCTATATATTAGAGATTAATCAATATCAAAAGCTCAAGATAAACCTTGTACCAAAACTATTAAACGATAACTTACAAACTTCTTAAGATTTTCACTTTGATTTTTGGTTAGGCATCTGCTGAACTTGGTGCACTTTCAATAGACACTAGGGGGTGAATAGTGTATTTTGATTTTTGCTAACCTAAGAACCTTGCTCGTTCCTCCAAGAACCACGTTCTTGAAGAGATTCTCTTAATTACTGTGTAAAACAAATATTGCAGAATAAAGCTTGCACAAATATTTTTACATGAAAAACTCCTTGCTCAAGGGAGAAAAATAACGACCTAACTCTGGGATTGTATTCCAATATGAAAACACGAGCAAGTTTTAGGTTACAACAAATCTATAATCAAGGAACTAATGCTCTAGTACCTACACCTTCCAAGCCAAACTCTAGCTTGCAAGAAAAGAAATTCCAAGAAAGAACCTATTACAATGCTTCTACAGTAAGCTGGTAAGTTACAACTCGATATCTATAATAGAGTTTTAAAACATCCTAAGAACCTAACAATGAACTTCTCAGCATGTGGTTCTTCAACGGTTACTCTGCCTTATTCACTCACAGACGATCAATGCTCTGCTTTACCTTTGCTTTGCTCTCTCAAAGTGAATGAATGAATTCTATATGCCACCACCTATGTATTTATAGAGTTAAAACTCTAGCCGTCTTTAACTAGGAACCTTCTTCAAAATAGGTAACGAAAAAGCTCTTTATTAAAGTTCTCCTTTTTTGAAATTTAACTCTTTTTTCCTTATTTAGTTCATGGCGGTTGCTTTGTCTTCAAGACACTCCTTAGCCGATTAGGATAGTATTTCCACATATGCGCCATCTTCTCCTAATTCGCTTAGGATTGCCAGCTTGTTCCTTTATGTGTTCCCTCCCATTTTCGAATAGGACTAGGAATGTGACTTAGCATCTTTTTGGACCGTTGTGCCTTCCATCATGAAACTAATTATATTTCATGTTCTTTGTTTGTCAATCTTCAAAATTCATACTTCAACAAATTTGTCGTTTTGATGATGACAAACAAATGTTGCCAAGTTCTTGCACAACTAACACTTAAACAAGAAACATGTGAAAGAAATATTAAAATAGATGAAGTTGGGCCAGAAACACCCCAATATTTCCTTATTTCCTCTTTTGTCATAATTGAAAAGATCGTAGTCACCTGCAAGGAACAACTGAGTATAGTCCACACTAGAGCCAAATGTAGTAAGTCAATTGAGTTAAAAAAAAATATGACCATAAATCTAAGGGCCCAACAAGAATCAAGTTAGCAACCCATAAGAAATAGATCAAGATAAAAAGCTGTTTAAAATAAGCATCTAAAGGTTCACATCCAGGCGAACCTAATTAAGTACAAACAAAAATAAATAAATTGTCTTAACAAATCACCAACAGATAGAGACATCTAAGGACCAAGGAAAGAAACTGAAAAGGACGTGTTCTAAGGTCGAAGATTAAAGTGTTTGACAAGTGCAACAAAGTTCTTTGGATTAATATGGTGCGTGCTCCTTCACCAACTCTACCTCATGCTTGTTGCACTCAATAGTCAAACGATCGATTTCTTGATCCTTGTACCTCACCTCACATTTCAGATCCTCAACTTCAGTCTGCACCTCCACCAGGCGCTGCTCCAGTTCCTTCCTCTGGTCCTCACCATCACCATCATCAGCTTCATCTACAGACTCTGACCTTACCCTAGCTGGTCGTTTGGATGCCCTCTTTGGCTTAACGAAATCATATATTTTCAGTAGGTTCAAGCCAGACTTCTCATTATGAGTTGGCTCTTTGCCCTATCCCAAGGGTACTCCAAAGCATTCAAAGACATGCGTAAAGACATACCTAAAGAACCAGGGCACGTGGGTGTTTAGTTCTAGAAAATCTTATCATATGCCCTATGATCAGCCTAGGCAGATTTATGAGATCACACCTATCTAGTAGGTCCAATGTAAGTCAGATGTAAGGAACTAGCCTCGCTCCTCCTCTCGCCTCGGGGAAGCAGATTCCTATACACAAACTCAAATAAAAGCTGATGAGATGGCTCCATCTCTTTGTTTGCAACCTTCTTAGGAACCTTAATCCTAGGGTTTCTTGTAAACTTTCTACTAACATCAACGGCAGTAGTGCCGTCAACCCTCTTTGGCCACTCATTCTTTTCGTACCTACAGTACCCAGCTTTAGGAATTCCCAAAATCATCCCAATTTCAGCTCTTCCAAACTCCATATTAACTCCGTATACAATTGAAGTTACCAGCATTTCACGACTTTGCAGTTTATGTATAATTTTTTTCATTGCCTCTTCATACAGGCTCATTTTCTCTTCAGAAAAAAACTTGATCCAGCCCTGTATTTCCAGTTTCTCCACTAGTATTTTTGTCTCAGCCTCCTCTATATCAGAGGGAATACTCTCAGGCAACACCTTCTTTTCAGCATAGAATGCAAACCTGTAACCTTGTCCTTATTCTCATCTTCTGAACTTGGGCCTAAATCTGAGTCAACAGGATTATCAAAATCCTTCAGCATATTCACCCTGCTTCTAAGCAACATGTTCTTACACTTGCTTTGATTTTTTGGTTTTAGCCGCTACCTCAACCAGTTTCTCATCTTGTTGTTTCCTCAGTGATCGTGTGCCAAACTTTTTCACAGGCTTTGAAGCCTCAGGCTCAGGTTCACAACTGGTTCATCCTACTCCTCGCTCTCATCTACCAGTCTAGACTTCACTTGATTTACCTTTCCCTTTACAAGTCTTCTCCTCTTCCCTTCACAGAAGACTCGGTCACGATACGCTTTTGTACTTTATTTTTCTTTGTCTCTTTTACAACAAAAATTTCCTCCTCATCAGATTCTTCTTCCTCAAATTTCTCTCTAAATTTTCTCTTACTCTTTCTCACTAGAACTACCCAAATCACCTACAATAACATTAACAACAACAACAACAACAACAACAACAACAACAACAACAAAAACCCAGTATATTTCCACAAGTGGGGTCTGGAGAGAGTGAGATGTACACGGATCTTACCCCTACCTCGATTAAACATATTTAGAAAGAAAGAGGAAAAGAAAGAAAATAATAGTATAAAGTGCGAAGATAGAAACACCATGGAAAAATAAATGACATCAAAGTGACAGTATAATAAAAACGTAGAAAAGGATAACTATAGAAAAATAACAATTATACGAACTGATAAGTTTCTCTACTACCCTACCCTGAGAACATACAACTACGACTAACCTTCTACCCTAATCCTCGACCTCCATACTCCTCGTTCTACGGTCATGTCCTTGGTTATCTAGAGCTGAGCCATGTCTTGCTTAATTACCTCATCCTAGTTCTTTCTCAGTCTACCACTATCTCTTCATAGACCATTACTGCTAAACTCTTACACCTCCTCATTAGGGCATCTATGCCCCTTTTTTTCATAAGTCTGAACCACATAAGCCTTGTTTCCTGCATTTTCCACCACTGAGGCTACTCCCACTTTCTTCTATCGTTCCTAATCTTATCCTTCCTAGTATGCCCGCACATCCATCTAAACATCCTCATTTCGGCCACCTGCATCTTCTCCACGTGTGTGTTTTTAACAGGCAACACTCAACTTCATACAACAAAGCTGGTCTAACCACCACTCTATAGAACTTACTCTTAAGTCTAGGTGGTACTTTCTTATCGCACAAAATACTAGAAGTCAGCCTCCATTTCACCCAAATCGCCTACACTACCCACAATTTCTTCATGTTTTGCAATTTCAAATTTCCCCTTTCTTTTGTACTCACAGTTTCCTTACCTACAAATTTTTCCATTATTTTGTCCATCCCAGTAAACAAACACTCAGACTCTACTTGTTTCTCAGGGCTTTTATTACTATCAGGCATAACTGACGAAGATTTAACAGATTCAATCTTACTTAATTTTGAATCACATTAGTGGGTTCCTCAGTCAGTAGCACTTGTATCTTGTGACGTTGGTTCTTGACCCTGAGATTTTGAGCTTGATCTTTTGATTTGCTTGGCTCTATGTGTAAACCTCTTTGCAACCTCTGTCGCCTTGTCTTTTGCACTTTTATTGGTACCAACAATAAGTTTCGTAGAAACTTTATGTTTAGCAAGAGAAACAGATTGAGTGGAGGTATTCTGTGGGTTCGACATGATCTTGATTTAGAAGGTAGTTTGAAATTTGAGTGTTGTATGTTTAGGGTTTATGCAGAGAGAATAAAAGAGAATTGTTCTTAGAAAACAATCAAGAAGAGTAATAATTGTGTGGGCAAAAATATGTCACCTATTGTAACGGGGATATGAGTCCAGCTAGGGAGACTAGACTTATCCTACAAGTCACTGGACACTGAGGATATACGCCCGCTCCTAGAGCCAATGACCGTTTAGGCGGTTTGGTCATAGGTCGCAAGGCATACATCCTGCCACTTAGGATTTACAGTCTCCTAGTTAAGGTTTAGTATACCACCACCTTGAGTTGTAGGTCCATCGCCTTATTAGTATTTGTATTTTACCTTATTTAGTACTGGGTATCACCACTATAAATACCCCTCATTATACTGTATTGACACAAGTCACAATTTGCCACCGAAGTCGGCTACTCTCAAGGAATAAGAATTACTTTGCTTTCTCTATTATTTCTTGCTTAATTACTTGTCTTTAATTTCATCGTATTTACTTACTTATTCCATCGTAATTTACCGTTGCTTGTGACCTCATTCATAATTAATTATTTAACCTAGAAGTACAAATTTAGGCATAAAGTGTTTGGAGCCCACCGTGGGGCCAGGCAATTGTAGGTATTCTACGAAGGAAAAGGCACAATCATGTCTGACGATGATAGTAGAGTTCCAAAGAACACCACAGATGGAGTTGTCGAGTCCGCGAAGGATCTTGACGATCCCAGCGTCCAACAAAAGGATTCAGCCGAGCAGCCAAAAGATTCTTCTCAATGAAGGGATGAATTGCCCACTGGAAGGTAATCCTGAGTTCAGAACTTTCATCACTGATCTCCTCAAAACTATGATGGAATAGGCGGAAAAAAAATCCAACAACATGATCGAGGGGTATCTCACATACTAGGCACGATGTTTACATGATCGTTTCAAAGGCCAGCATCTCCACGAGGACCAGCGCTTGTGAACGATTCACCAGCATATGTGCCTAGCCGAAGGCTTAACATGGATGCTGCTCCATGAGGCTCATCAACAATCAACAACAAAGATCTTAAGGGATCCCCTATCCTTTCGAATCTCATAAAGGAGATGAAGGTCATCCATGACCGGATTGGTAACGAGCCGAGAGCTCCACCCTAAGTTACCACGGTAGATGAGCAAAAGTTTTACAAGCATGCTTACAAGGCAAGCGCTACACCGGTCCGCATACCAAAGCACTTCCACTTGCTGGATAACCTGAAGTATGACAAAACGACTGATCCGGATGAGTATATTGCTGCGTATTATACGGCCGTGAATAGTAACGATATTACTGAGAAAGAAATCTAATCTGCTCTAGTGAAGAGGTTTGGCTCAACTCTGACAAAAGGAGCCCATGGTTGGTACACTCAGCTACCAATGGGTTCGATCGAATCATTCACTCAAATGTAGGATTTATTCAAGAAAGCGCATTTCGGTGCTCGCAAGCGAGAAAAATGCATGGAGGATATCTTTGAGATCCGTCAGCGAGACAATGAGCTGCTCAAAGATTACCTCGACGGGTTCCAAAGGGAACGCATGGAGCTCCCTCTAGTTCCCGATAATATTGTTGTGGTAGCCTTTGGCAAGAGTTTGAATTCAAAGGGAACCCTAGCCACTAGAGAGTTGCAGTGGAGTCTGACTCAGCACCCTGTGACAATATGGAATGCCCTGCAGTAGAGGTACACCGAGAAGCTTCCTCTAGAGCCTGGGGAGTCTTCTGCTCCCCCAGAAGTCCAACCGACTATCCAAGATATCATCCTCCAAGGACAGGAATGGGGATACGTGGAGGAACCTCGAATGGGGGACAAAGGCAAGCGAAACAGGATAGATAGCAGGGACGATTTTCTAAAGCGGCAAGACAGTCAGGGAACGTCAGCGTCATTATCCAAGGGATCGCTCAATGTGGAGTAGGTTCCTAACCTATTCGAAGAATTGGGTCTGTGAGTCAACGCCGAGAAATTTGTAAGAGATCATATGAAGAACGTACAAATCCGTTGGCCAAGAAAGTAGAGAGCAGAACCTAGCATGAGAAACAAGGACCTTTACTGTCACTTTCATAGGGACCACAGACATTACACGGCCGGGTGCAGAGCGTTGATTTTAGAGGTCATGAGTTTTTTGAACAAAGGATACCTCAATGATCTTCTCACCGACAAGGGAAAGTAGACCTTCACCAGACGCGAGAACCAGGACGCACCGCCAAGTCTGCCCGATCCTAAGAGGTCCATCAATAATCGGGGGACCAACGCTGCTCAGGGGGTCAGAGGATATCTTGGCGGCACCAACCAGGGTCTCGCCCGAGATGAGACGATCCTATTCAGCAAGGAGGACAGCATCATCTACAGCACCCCACACCATGACGCCCTAGTCATAACACTTAGGATGGAAGACACAAATGTGAAATGTGTATTGGTCGATGCCGGTAGCGCCGTAAACCTCATCAGATGGGATGCACTGAAGGCGATGGGTATTGAGGATAGAATTATCCCAAGCGTTATACATTCTCGCAGGCTTCAACAATTCTTCTAAGAAAGCTATAGGCAAAATTAACCTGACCACCCGCTTGCTGGGGATAGATTATGTTTCATCTTTTCAGGCAATCAAGGGAGGTTCTAGTGAGAAAGCTATAGGCGAAATCAACCTGACCACCCGCTTGCCGGGGATAGATTAAGTTTCATCTTTTCAGGTAATCAAGGGAGGCCTTCCTTACAATGCGATTGTCCGGCTCAATCCACTTTGTAACAGGCACCCTAAAGAACTTAAACACTTTGCCCAACAGAAACCCATTAACTAAGGCATGTTTTCCTAGCCCCATATCAGCCACCCTACTTATGTGTTTTATCATTAAGTCTGGCATATTTATACGAACCTCTCTATCCAGCAGGTCCATATAGGTCAGATCAAGAAAGTTGGCCTCATTGCGCCTTTCTGACCTCTGCAATAAGTTCTTAAGCACAAATTCAAACAACAGCTGATAGAAGGGTTGCATAGCCTTCTTCTTAACTTGTGTAGCCCTTGCCACTCTAGGTCTCCTTGCAAATTTACGGGTCACCTCCAAAGTAGACACACCATCTCCTCTTGCCGGCCAAGAGTTTCTCAAATACTCGCTATAGCCCTAATACGGAACACCTAAAATCACACCAAGTTCATTCCAGTAGAACAGAATCACAAGGTCTTTGACAACTGTGGTCACTATCCCCTCACTCACAATACAGTTTGAGTAAAATTCTCGAATCTCCTGTTCTCGTAGCTTTCTAGTCCCATCGTGAAATAGGTTCAACCAACCCTGGGGACTCAGCTTTTCACCTAGTTGAGTCGTGCCCTCCAACTCCAGGTCGGTAAGAATTTGACCTTTCACCAGGGGTGACCTCCTAAAGTACTCCACGCTTCGTTTATTTTCTTCCTTGTCCTCACCACTTACCAGCTTAACCTTAGAACCTTTCCCACGCACCTCAGGTTCATCACCAGCCTTCTCCTATTGTTCCTTAACAGAACCTCAGGTCGCAGGTCTGCTAGTATGCTTGCAGTCTTTCTACTGCTCTCTCTCATACCCTTATCAAAATCACCAGAACTCCCAACTTTGGAACTCCTCACATGTTCACCTCCTTTGACCAACCTTCGCTTCTTTGCTACTTTTGACTAAACCTCCACCATAGGCCTTTTCTCCAACTTCTTCCTTTGACCCTCTACCACCACAACCTCTGTCTCACTAGAAGAACCCTCACTAGCTTGAGGAGTTGGATTTGAATTCGTACCCTCAAGATAAACAATATTTAGGGGCTCAGTAAAACCAAGACCTTCTTGATTTTCCTCCTCATACTCATCTATTTCTCTCATATCTGCATCATCACCAGTCATAGAACCAGAGAACGAACCAGGTTCTTTTTCATGTTCCTTATCAGGTTCAGCAGACTTCTTCATACTCCATCTTTTACAATAATACCCTCATTCAAATAAACTGTCACATGAATAGGTTCCTTGATAGATTCTTCTACCAATTTCTCACCCATAACACTCTCTGCATGTTCATAATTTTCTTTTTCTATTATTTCTACCACATTTTTATCTACTTCATAACCTTCCACTACCACTTCCTTTCCTAAATCTACTACAGGCTCAGGGTTTGCACTACTTTCAACAACTGTAGCTATAGAAGAACTACGGTTTACCTTTTTAGTTTCTTGAAAAAGCTCTTGCATAATTTCAACGTTTCTTCTGCAGCAGCAACAGAAACACTTTCCCCCTTGCTAGTAGCTTCCTCCGACACCTTTCTTTGCCTCAACTTCACGAACTTTTTTGTTGTTTCCAGAGAGCGACTCGCCGCAAGTTGCTATGCTTTTTGGTTTAGTTTGGAGAATTTTACTTTATGAGAAGTAGGGTTAGAGACATCCTTGGATGTAGTAGACATCTTGGGAGAGTTTGTGAGTTTACTTTAGAGAGAGAATGAAAAGATTTTTAGAGAGAGTTTTGGTTCATCAGACGATAGAAACGATGATCAAAAACAAAACCTTTCTGATAACTTAAGGGAATAGAGAAGTTATAATTACATCTAGGAGCTGGCGCCATCAATGTTCAATGAATTTAAATTTTTAACTTAACCAAGCTATCAGGTGCCACTTAAGGTTTTAATGGTAATAAGTTTGGCCACGTAAGACAAGTTATACTTATCAGTAAGTAAATTTGAATGTGTACCTGAACGTCCAAGCACCAGGTTTTTAAAACTTTTATCCTCTACTCAAAAAAGATTATTTACCAATATCTAAGTCATGAAGACAGGTTCCAAACAAGTTTAGCAAGCAAAACAATTAAGTTTTAAAAGTAGAGTCAACTAAACAAAATTAAGCTAAGTTAAAACTAAAACTTCTCTAGGCAATCATTGGGAGAACCAGGTACTGCCTCGATCAGTGTATGTTTGTCATCCCTAACTCAAGTCTGTTCTTTTGAAATTGTACCCTGTTCAAAGCTTTAGTGAAGATGTCAGCATTTTGATCCTCAGTCTAACAAAAAATCATACTAATTAGGCCTTTTTCAACATTATCCCTTAAAAGGTGATGCTTAATATCTATGTACTTTGTTCTCTTGTGTTGGACCGGGTTCTTGGCTATATTGACTGCACTGGTATTGTCGCAAAAAGTTGGAACTGGTCCATACTTGATTCCAAAGTCCTCCAACTGCTACTTAATCCATAATAGTTGTGAACAACATAAAGCAGTTGCTATATATTCAGCTTCTGCTGTAGATAATGCTACTGAATTCTGCTTCTTTGTAGCCCATGAAACAAGACAAGGACAGAGGAAGTGTGCCATCCCAGATGTACTTTTCCTATCAACCAAGTGACTAGCATAGTCAGCATCAGCAAATCAATTAGATCAAAACTTCCACCTCTTGGATACCATAAGCACGGATCTTGAGTTCCTTTCAAATATCTTAAGATTCACTTTACTGTTGTTAAGTGAGACTCCTTTGTTTTGACTGGAACCTTGCACGCAACCACACACTATAAATAATATCTAGACAACTTGCAGTTAAATACAGTAGTGAACCAATTATTCCTCTGTACTTAGTTTCATTAATCGAAGCACTAGTTTCATCCAGATCCAACTTAGTTCCAGGGGCTATTGGTGTGCTCATATCCTTAGTAGTTTTCATGTCAAATTTCTTCAATAACTCTGTGATGTACTTCTGCCGATGGATAATTATGCCTTCCTGAGTTTGTTTGATTTGCAAGCCTAAAAAGAAATACAGCTCACCCATCGTACTCATCTCAAACTCACTACCCATCAGGTCGGAAAAATCCTTGCAAAGGTTCTCATTGGTAGCTCCAAATATGATGTCATATACATACTTGAACAATCAGCAAGTCCTTGGCTTTCGTGTTGTCTATTTTTCCTCTTGTAAACCCATTCTTCAATAAGAACCCAGACAACCTTTCATACCAAGCCCTAGGAGCCTGTTTAAACCCATATAGCGCCTTGTCAAGTTTGCAGACATAATCAGGAAACTCTGAGCTTTCAAAACCAGGTATACACCTCTTCATTCAGATACCCTTTAAGGAATGTACTCTTTACGTCCATCTGATACAGCTTGAATTCCATGTAAACTGCAAAAGCTATCAGCATCCTAATGGCTTCCATTCTCGCAACAGGTGCAAAGGTTTCATCATAATCAATACCTTCTTCTTGACTGTAACCTTAAACCACAAGTCTTGCCTTGTTCCTCATTACTATGTCATGTTAATCCAGTTTGTTTCTGAATACCCATTTAGTTCCAACGACGGATCTGCCCTTAGGTCGAGGGACCAGGTGCCACACCTTACTTCATTCAAACTAATGAAGTTCTTCCTATATTGCAATCAGCTAGTCTGGTTCTCAAGAGCTTCTCGTACATTCTTGGGTTCTATGGCCAAAAGAAACATATAGAATACACAGAAGTTCTTCAAAGCTCTTCTAGTAACAATTCCAGTATTTAGATCAGATGTGAGGTTCTCCAATGGGTGGGAACTTTGATGCTTCCAAGGTCTAGGTTGAATCTGCTAAGAAGTATCGTCAGAGGGACCAGATGCATTAGAATTTTCCTCTTCTAGTTCTTCAGTTCCCTCTGTCTGATTGTCTCTTTATTCCTCCTGAGTCTGATCTTATCATCACTTTGGTCAGCTCTATTTTCTTCTAGTTTCTCAGGGTCTTCAGCAGGTTCATCTCTAGCCAAATGAATTTTCTAATCATCATCGTCTTCTCTCTTTGCAACAGCTTCAGATTCGTCAAATACCACATGCATACTTTCTTCCACAGACAATGTTATTTTGTTGAACACTTTATAAGCCTTGCTTTGTAAAGAATATCTCAAGAAGATGGCCTCATCACTTCTAGCATCAAACTTCCCCAGAGGTTCCTTCCCATTATTATGCACGAAACACTTGCAATCAAAAGCTCTTAGGTGTGCAATGTTGGGTTTTCTTCCTCTTATCAGCTTATAGGGAGTTTTCTCTAGTAGAGGACGAACAGAACATCGATTCAGCAAATAGCACGCAGTGTTAACACCCACTATCAAGAATCCAGCTTGGGTTGTTCTTTCTCACTCCAGCCTGCAAACAAAATCAGGGGTTAGTAACAGGAACTCAGACAAGCTTGGGTCCCTTTTTGTGGTAGAATGAATGAATCAAATCTTTTCTCTCCCAATAAGATAAAACTGACTTTATGTTCTTTATAACATTCGTTTTTGCAATACTATATTCTTTTCTATAATGACTAATTTTTCCACAAAGGAAGTAAATTTTATTGCAAGGAAGTCCTACCTTACAATTAGGATTCTAGGCAGGTAAAGGTTTCTTATGCCCAAAGCCATTTTTACCTCTGTTATAATTTTCATACAACCAGTTTAAACTTTCTGAAGACTTATTCCATTTAGTGAGCCTGGTAAGTTCATAGTTAGCCTTATCAACCTTTTATTGAAGAACTCGATTCTTTTCAGTTTCCTGGTGCAGAACTTTATTTTTATTTTTAAGCTCAATTTCAATGTTGATTTGAGGCTCACTAACTACTTTCTTACCAGGGACTCCATTCAGTCTAAGATTCTCAAGTTCAAGTGTAGAAACTTTCTTTTGCTTATCAAGCACATGTTCCTTTAATTTTTAGTTTTCAAGTCAAAGACTGAGACTTTCTATTTAAGTTGAAAAACTTGAGCATTACTAGATGCAGATTCTATTTCCAATTCAGTTTTAGTTTCATCCAAGTTTTTATTTTTAATTTTATAATCTGACACAACTAAGATCAGTTGATCCTTCTTAAAAAGCAATAGTTCCTTCTCAGCTTTAAAACTTTCAATACCTTCGATTAAAGTAAGTGTATGTTTAGCTCTCTTAAGGAACAAGTAGGAAGTGTTGTTTTTAAGTCATCAAGACTTACCTCAGGTAGGTCGTCAGTAGAAGGTTCTTCATCAAAACCCATTAGTGTCAATAGAGAGTCATCATCAAATTCTTCTTCTCCTTCTTCTTCTCCTGAGTCACTGTCGCTATCAGATATTCCCCACTCCGTAACAAAAACTTCTTTGTTCCTTTCTGGATCTCCATTGTAGATGATGTCCAGCGTATCCCGTAGTTCATTAGTAGTTGAGCATCGTGGAATACACTTATACACATTAAATCCTAAACCACAGTGAAGTATTTTCATGGCTTCAGCATTCATCTGAAGTAATTTGAAATCGGTTTGATTCAATTCTTCTACAGGATTTCGAACCTTGTTCCCAAACTCATCAGTTTTGGTGGGAACCATAGGACCACTAGTCGTAATTTTCCATAGTTGATAGTTCTTTTCCTGCAGAAAGGTTTCCATTCTAAATTTCCAATACTTGTACTGTTGACCGTTGAACTGAGGATGTCTGTTGATGTGATGTCCTTCGTTTATGATTGGTGGTGCACTCATGAGTCTGATCCTTCTCAAGATGTTAATATTTATATGAGAGAACCTGCTCTGATACCACGTATTGCACCTGGTGCACCCTTGTAAGACACTAAAGGGGGGTGAATAGTGTCCTTACCCGATTTTCGAACTCCAAGACTTGCTCTTAACTTGATTGCCTAACTCACAAAGAACCAAGTTCCTTGAAAGTTTCACCTATTTCTGAAACTTAAATTAAATGCAGAATATAAAGAACACAGCGATTTTTACGTGAAAAAATCCTTGCTCAAGGGATCAAAAACCACGATCCAACACTTTTGGGATTTAAACTTTCCACTAAAGTAAAACCGAGCAAGTTTTAGATTATAACGTAATGCAATCAAGGAACTAACACTCTTAGTATCTAGAACCTTCCAAGTTTCACTATAGCTTATAAGGTTGAAACTACATCACCAAACGTAATCTTTTCTCTCTACTTTTAAACAAGCTAATATGATTATAACTTGATAGACTATAACAGAAAATAGACACAACAGACTAAACTATGAAACTCGAACTCCTCCGAATTCTGCTGCCTCGCTTCTGTTCTTGCACACAATAGCTCTTACGAATAATTGCTCTCGATTTGCTCTATTGAGAATTCTTGAGTGCGTCAAATATTCTGGCCAAACCAACTTGTATTTATAGAGTTCTTGAAATCCTTCTACGGCTTGGCTTGGAACTCCTTTTATAGTTTGTAATCCGTTTCTCATAAGGTTTGACAACTTTTCATTATATTAAACCTAAGTTGTTTTGCCTAAGTTTTCAAGCCTTTACTGATAAGGAAACTCTTCTTTAATCAGCACCACTTCTAAGTTCTTCCGTCTTCAACCAGAATTAAGACATCGACTTCAGTTGCTCCTATTTCCTTCTTCGTCTTGAACTCGAACAACAACTTGAACAGCTTCGTCGTTAATTTCTACTGTGAATCTTTTCATTGTCCACTCAGCACCAGGTCCTTTGTCATTCATCAAAACTATACTTCAACAAAGCCCTATACATGTTGTTCACTATTTTTCGTTTCGTTACAACCTCACCAGTCTGAAGGTTCTTCACAATGCAACCTACATAAGTAAAACTAACTTGGTTTTCTCTATCACATAGTTAGGAAATACTCAACAAGTACTGTCTCAGTCCATCCATACAATACACGTTATCAGCAGCATGATCAAGGGACCTCCCAACCTTTCCAATATCAATAATTTCACCACTTTTGCCTCCTCCAAAAGTCACACTACCCCCTTAAAATATTGCGAGTGAGAGAAAGTTTCTTCTATCCAATCATGTGCCTTGAACAACCACTATCAAGAATCCAGCTTGGGCTGTTCACTCTCACTCCAGCCTACAAAAGAAAATCAGGGGTTAGTTTTAGGATCCCAGACTAGCTTAGGTCCCTTCTTATGATAGAATGGATGAATCAAATATCTTCTAGCCCAACCAGGTAAAACAGACTTCTTATTATTTATTATTGCCTTTTTGACAGCCATGCGAATTTCTTTGTAATGTCCAGTTTTTCCATAGAATGTAAAAAGCACATTATGAGAAAGTCCTACATATTTACTATTAGGGTTCCAGGAAAGTAGTGGTTATCTATAGCCTAAGACTCTTTTACCTTTGTTCTGATTATCAAGAACCCAATTTATAGCCTCAAAGGACTTGTTCCGTTTAGTGAGCCTGGTTAGTTCATAGTCGGCTTTTTCAATCTTTTCTTGATGAACCCAGTTATTCTCAATTTCCTGATACAGAAACCTAATTTTTCTTTTTAACTTCAGCTTCTAGATTAGTTTGAACTTCACTAACTACGTGCTTACCACTAGCTTCCTTTAACTTTAGATTTTCAAGTTCAAGGGCTGAGACTTTTATTTTCTCCTGAAGAGCATGTGCATTACACGATGCTATATTTTATTTAAGTTCAATTTTAGCTTTTTCCAGGTTTTTACAGTTAAATTTAAAATCAAACATAACTGAAAGAATTTCGTCCTTCTCAGCCTTTAAAATTTCATAATCTTCAATAAAAGTGAGTGTGAGCAAAGAAACCTTTCTATGAGGGTAAGTATGAAGGTTAGCTCTCCAAGTGTCATCAATGTAAATTTATTAATTCTAGGTTTCTTGTTTGGAGGAACATCTGATGGAGCAGTTTTTTCAGATCTCCAAGGTTTGTCCTTGTAGAGTTCCTTCACACGATCCCATGTTTGCTTTGTTGTAAAGCAGTCTGCAACTTGATTTTGAACCTCAGCATCCAGTGCTGACTTAAGCACAGCTGTTTCCATATGATTTTCTTGTAGCCATTCCAAATCACTTGGATTTAGTTCATAAGCCTCCTTGGGAACTCGAATCTATTTGAAATCGTCTTGCAAGGAATGTAGGGTTCATTCTTAGTGAATAATACTTCCATACATAGTCATTATCTTGGAGAAACACTTGCATTTTTTCCTTCCACTGGTAATAGTACTTCCCTTTGAATATGGGAGGTTCTTCAATGGATCTTCTCCTTTCTCTATCACCTATGGCCATTAAAGCAAGTGGTGATTCATCTTCAGCCTCTACTTCAAGGATAGTGTCATCTTCAGATGAACCCCAAGTTGCAATGAATGCCTCCTTCTTCTTCTTTTTTAGGGCTCTGATGTTTGCTGGGCATCGTCTTTTCTTTACTTCTTTCTCCTTTGCAGCTTTGCTTTTTTTCCACTCAATTACCCACCTAGGGTAGTATTTCATAACATGATCCATCTTGTGACCCTTGAAACAACCAGAGTAGTCTAGATTATGAAAAAAATTATTTTTGGCGGTACTTTTTTTACCCACTTTGAAATTTTCAAGATTTAGAGCTCTTCAAAATTTACCAATTAAAGCCAACACTTGCTCAGTCATCTCAGACTCATGTCCTTCGGTAGCTTCCAAGACTAGGTTCTTCTCCTTCTTAGGTTCCCCTTTAATCCTTGACTTCTTCATGAGTTCATAGGTCTTCAAAATACCAACAAGATCGTCCAGTTGTATCTTATCCAGTTCCTTGACTTCTATGAGGAAACCCTATGCAGTTTTGTTTGAGGAAACTCTATTGAATTCCTCAGGGCCAAGAGCACATATAACCAGCCTTTTAGCTTTATGATTCTTCTCTATCATCTTGTAGTCTGCTTCACTGTACTCAGACTTATCCTTTGGCTCAGTTCTAGCAGTAGCGCCTTCACCAACAGTCTCTGTTGGAGTCAAGGGTCTTTCTGAAACAATTAGCCATAACTGATAGTCTTCAGCACAGATGAAATTTCCATCTTGTTCTTCCACCACGCATAGTATTAGCCATTGAACTGTAGTGGCCTGAGAACAGACTATCCTTTAGTGATAGTCGGAGGTTCAGTCATGACTAGATCCTTTTCTAGGTGTTAACCTTAAACGCGAGAAGACCTGCTCTGGTACCACTTGTTATGCTCTTCTTATACACGTTAAAACACATACCACAATGGAGTATTTTCGTAGCTTCAGCATTCATCTGAAGTGGATGAAAGTCTTCTTGATTCAGTTCTTCCACAGGCTTGTAGATCTTATTCCCTGACTCGTTAGTTTTTGTAGGAACAATAGGACCATTTGTCGTAATTTTCTACAGTTGATAGTTTTTTGCCTGCAGGAAGGTTTCCATCCTAAATTTCCAGAACTTGTAGTATTGACCATTAAACTGTAAGGCTTGTTGATAGATTGTCCTTCAGTGATAATCGGTGGTACATTCATTGTTCAGATCCTTCTCAAGATGTTAATCTTTATATAAGAGAACCTGCTCTGATAGCACTTGTTGCACCTAGTGCACCTTCATAAGACACTAGAGGGAGTGAATAGTGTCCTTACCCGATTTTCGAATTCCTAAAACTTGCTTTTACTTTGTTCGCCTAACTCACAAAGAACTAGGTTCCTTGTAAGTTTCACCTATCTCTGAAACTAACACTATGCGGAAACATAAAGAATACAGAGATTTTTATGTGGAATAATCCTTGCTCAAGGGATCAAAAACCACGACCCAACACTCTTGGGATTTAAACTTTCCACTCAAGGAAACTGAGCAAGTTTTAGATTACAACGCAATGCAATCAAGGAACTAGCCTCACTTTGATTAATACCTAAAACTTTCCAAGCCTCACTATGACTTGCAAGGTTGAACTACCTCACCAAAATGTAATCTCAAATAATGCTTCTAAATAAGCTGAATGATTACAACTCAATAGCCTAGAACAGAATCTAAGACAAACAGAGTAGACCTTATGAAACTCGAACTCCTCTAGGTTCTGCTGCCTTGCTTCTGTACTTGCACACAAAAACTCCCACGATCAATTTTCTCTTTATTTGCTCTATTGATATATCTTGAGTGCGTAAACTAATCAGGTCAAAGCAACTTGTGTTTATAGAGTCCATAGAAAGCCTTTTTCATAGTTAACTTGGAACTCCTTTTTCCAGTTCGAAATTCGTTTCTAATAAGGTTTACCTATATTGCCTTATATGAAATCTAAGTTGTGTTGCCTAAGTCTTTAATCCTTCTTCGTCTAGGAAACTTCTCCTTCGGCACCGCCTTGAAAGCTTTTCCTTCTTCTTCTTGGATTGAGACTTCAACTTCAGTTGTTCCCTTTTTCCTTCTTTGACTCGAACTTGAATATTATCTTGAACAACCAGGTCTTCTACTTCAACTGTGAACTTTTTCCTAGTCCACATAGAACCAGGTCCTTTATCGTCTTCAAAACCATCCATCAAAAAATTCCCTCTTTTTGATGATGACAAACAATGTTGTCTCACCGAGGATTATTAGCAAAAGAACATGTGAAAACTCTCAACTCTAAACAAGAACTAGGGTAATAAGCAATTAAGTAAAAATTAGGTCACAAACATAAACTAATCTAATCAACATCTAACTTCCCCCTTTTGGCATCATTGAGAAGTTCACATTTGTATGAACCTGCTCAACTAAATTTAAGTCTAGTTGATTCTAGTGCCATAGGCAGCTAGCCAACCTTTCAATTAAGGAACCTGTTTCAGATAATAAATAATAGCAAATATAGCAAAGGATAATTAAACATTAAAAAGTGCCAAACCGGCTTAAACATCCAAGCATAACATCCAAAATATTAGAACCAAGAGAGAATAATTAAATTGTCTTAAAATATGCCAACAACAAAAAAAGATTAAAGGGACGAGAAGGAACTGGTTCAGAATTGGGGAAGATAATGGATGTTAAAGTATGCAAGCAACAGGGCAAGACGACGCGACTTTCCTAATCGTTCACGCTCCAGCTCAGCATCTAGCCTAGCATTATCAGCATTCAGCCAAGCCCACTCCTCTGTCTGCCTTTCTAGTTGTCTCCTGTATACTTCCAATCTCCTGTCTACATGCCCAACAGCTATTTCCTTATGTTCCTCATCCAGATTGATTGGTTCTTCAGCAGGTTCACCATCAAGTCCATAGTCACATGACCTTAGTATGTTCCTTCCAAACAAATCATTGTGATCAGGTTCTGTCCACCCACCAACAGGTACCCCAAAGAACTTAAACACTTTACTCAGGAGAAAACTATACACCACAACATGTTTTTCCATCCCCATATCAGCAGCCCAACCAATGTGTTTGATTATAAACTCCGGCAGATTGACAAGAACCTCCTTATCAATCAGGTCCATGTAAGTAAGATCAAGGAAGTTGGCTTCAGTCCTCCTCTCAGATCTCTTCAATACATTCTTTAGTACAAACTCAAACAACAATTGGTGGAATGGGGCGATTGCCTTCTTTTTCACCTGACTAGCCCTTGTTAGTCTGGGCTTTCTAGCAAACTTTCTAGATACCTCTAGAGCAAAAACCCCATCACCTCTAGCAAGCCAAGCATTCCTCAAGTACTCACAGTAACCTCTAGATGGAACACCTAAGATCACACTCAGTTCTTCACAATTGAACTGTATCACTAACCCTTTTACAATTTTGGTCAGTATTCCTTCACTAACAGTGCAATTGGTATAAAACTCACGAACCTCCTTCTCATAGAGCTTGACGGATATGTCACTAAACAGGTTCACCCAACCTTGAACCCTCAGTTTCTCCACCAACTGAGCCATCCCATCTTAGTTCAAGATCAATAAGAATTTTACCCTTTACCATAGGCAAAGCCTTGGAATACTCCACCTTTCTTTTCTTCCCTTGTTTGTCATCACCAATCACAACTTTCACATTCAAACCCTTTCCACGAGCTTCAGGTTCATCCACAGACTTTTCTTGTTGTACCCTTATAGAACCACGAGTTGCAGGTCTCCTCGCATGAGTACCAGCCTTTTTACTGCTTTCACATGCCCCATCATCAAAATCTCCAGTGCTACCTACCTTTGAACTACCTATATGTTCACTTCCCTTTACCAACCTACGTTTCTTTGCAAATTTAGAATGAACCTCCACCATTGGTCTTTTCTCCAACTTTCTCTAATGGTCCTCAACCACCACTACCTCTGTTCCACTTGAGGACCCTATACTAGCTTGAAGGGTTGGATTAGCCCCAGTTCCCTCAGGATAAACCATATTCAAGGGCTCAGTAAACCCAACCTCGATGTGATCTTCATCCTCATACTCATCTATTTCTCTTAAAACTGCATGCTCACCAGCCACAGAACCATAGAATGAACCAAGTCCTTTCTCAGGTTCCTTGGCAGGTTCAGCAGATTTTTCAACTCCCTTATTAATAGATTTTCTTTTTCAAGAACCGTCACAGGAACTGGTTCCTCACAGACCTTCTCATCACATTTACTAACAGCAATCTCAGAAGTTTCTTTAGCTACATCTACCACTTTATTTTCCTTATCAGACACCTCAGGTACTCCTAATTCTCTTAGATGTTCAGAAGCTACATTACTAATAACATTTACTGTAGCAGTAGAAACAATAGGGTTTACCTTTTCGACTTCTTGAACCAATTCTTAATTTGTATCAACCCTTTCCTCTGCAACTGTGCTTGGAATATTTTTCCCCTTACTCGTAGCCGTTTCTGACAACTTCTTCTATGTCAATTTTGCAAAGCCACCATAATGGAACGACTTGCCGCTAATTGCTTTGCCTTTTGATTGAGTTTAGAAATTTTAAATTTAGGAGACGTAGGGTTTCCAGTGTTCTTGGAAGTGGTTGACATGGTGAGATCATTTGAGAGGTTTTCTTAAGAGAGAGAGAATGAGATTTTTAGAGAGTAGTCTTTGAAAGTTTCCTCGACTCACAATACATACAAAACCAATGTTCTGATGACTTAAGAGAATATGGAAGGGTAGGAGTTGTATCGAGAAGGGAAACAGATGTGATGGGATATGAAAAATCTGAACGTAATAATTACGTTGAATAGTCTTACGCCTCCAGAAACATGGAATTTGAATTTTAGAGATCAGCGACTAATTCGGCGACACTTGTGATTAATTGATAGCAAGTTTGGCCAAATAAGACACAATTATATTCTCAGTATGTAATATTAGATGCGTACCTGAACGTCCATGCACCAAGTTCTTAAGCATTTATCCTCTACTCAAAAAATTATTTACCAGCATCTAAGTCATGAAAATAGGTTCTAAACAGGGTAGCAAGCAAAACAATTACGTTTTAAAAGTAGACTCAACTAAGCAAAGTTAAGCTAGGTTAAACAAAGAAAACTTCTCCAGCTAATCATTGGGAGAACCAGGTGCTTCCTCAATCAATGTATCTTGGTCATCCCTAACTCAAGCCTGTTCTTCTCAAATTGTACCCTGTTCAAGGCTTTACTGAAGATGTCTGCAATTTGATCCTCAATCCTGCAAAAAATAATAGTGATTAAGCCTTTCTCAACATTATCCCTTAAGAAGTGATGCCTACTATCAATTTTCTTGGTTCTCTTGTGCTGGACCGGGTTCTTGGCTATATTATCTGCACTGGTATTGTCACAATAGATTAGAACTGGTCCACACTTAATTCCAAAGTCCTCCAACTGCTGCTTAATCAATAAAAGCTGAGAACAACACAAAGTAGATGCTACATATTCAGCTTCAGCTGTAGACAATGCCACTGAATTTTGCTTCTTCGTAGCCCATGAAACAAGACAAGGATCTAGGAAGTGTGTCATTTCAGATGTACTTTTCCTATCAACCAAGTGACCAGCATAATCAGCATCAGCAAAACCCATCAGATCAAAACTTCCACCTCTTGGGTACCATAAGCACAGATTTTGAGTTCCTTTCAAATATCTTAGAATCCTCTTGACTGCTGTTAAGTGTGACTCCTTTGGTTTTAACTGGAACCTTGTGCAAAAACCAACACTATAAACAATATCTGGACGACTTGCAATCAAGTACAGTAAAGAACCAATAATTCCTCTGTACTTTGTTTCATCAATGGAGGCACCAAGTTCATCCAGATCCAATTTAGTTCCAGGAGCTATGGGTGTGCTCATGTCCTTAGCAGTTTTCAAATCAAACTTCTTCAAAAGCTCCTTGATGTACTTCTGCTGATGGATCATTGTGCCTTCCTGAGTTTGCTTGATTTGTAAGCCTAAGAAGAAATTCAGCTCACCCATCATTCTCATCTTAAACTCACTTCCCATCAGGTCGACAAATTCCTTGCAAAGGTTCTCATTAGTAGCTCCAAAGATGATGTCATCTACATACACTTGCACAATCAGTAGGTCCTTGGCTTTTTTCCTTAGAAACAGATGTTGTCTATTTTTCCTCTTGTAAACCCATTCTTCAGTAAGAACACAAACAACCTTTCATACCAAGCCCTAGGAGCCTGTTTCAGCCCATAAAGTGCCTTATCAAGTTTGTAGACATAATCAAGAAACTCTGAACTTTCAAAACCAGGTGGTTGAATCACATACACATTTTCATTCAAATAACCATTAAGGAATGCACTTTTCACATCCATCTGATACAACTTGAATTCTATGTAAGCTGCAAAAGCTATCAGCATCCTAGTGGCTTCCATTCTAGCAAAAGTTGCAAAGGTTTCATCATAATATATCCCTTCTTCTTGACTGTAACCTTGAACCACCAGTCTTACCGTGTTCCTTGTTACTATACCATGTTCATCTAGTTTGTTCCTAAATACCTATTTAGTTCCAATGATGGACCTATCCGAAGGTCCAGGGACCAGGTGTCACACCTTACTTCGTTCAAACTAATAAAGTTCCTCCTACATAGCAATCACCCAATCTGGATCCTCAAGTGTTTCTCGAACATTCTTAGCTTCTACGGCCGACAGAAATGCATAGAATGCGCAGAAGTTCTTCAAGGCTCTTCTAGTCACAATCTCAGTATTCAAATCAGATATAAGATTCTCCAATGGGTGGGAGCTTTGATGTTTCCACGAACTGAGTTGAATCAGCTGAGTAGTAGTACCAAAGGGACCAATTGCATTAGTATTGTCTTCTCCTGGTTCTTCTGTTCCCCCTGTCTGATTGTCTCCTTGTTCTCTCTGAATCTGATCCTTATCATCGCTTTGGTCAAATCTATCTTTTTCCAGTCTCACAAGGTCTTCAGCAGGTTCATCTCTAGCTAACCTAATTTCTTGATCATCATCTTCTACTCTCTCTGCAATCGTTCTAGATTCATCAATTCTTCAACTTTCGCTTCTTGCTCTTCCAATTCATAAAGACTTGTCGAAAATCGTTAGCTTGGCGGAATAGAAGGCACGAACTCGAGGAAGACTGGAAGGTCCTTAACCTTAAACTTAACCTTAAGCATAACCTTAATACCACATGCACACTTTCTTCTATAGTCAAGGTTCTTTTGGTGAACACCTTGTAAGCTTTTCTTTATGAATAATATCCCAAGAAGATGGCCTCGTCACTTCTATCATCAAACTTTCCCAAAGGTTCCTTCCCATTATTATGCACAAAATACTTACATCCAAAAGTTCTCAGATGTGCAATATTGGGTAACCTACCTCTTATCAGCTCATATGGAGTTTTCTCTAACAAAGGACGGATAGAAAATCGATTCAATAAGTAACATGCGGTGTTAACTTCTTCAGCCCAAAAGTTCTTAGCCAAACCGCTTGATAACAGCATTGTTCTAGCCATATCCTCCAGGGACCTGTTCTTTTTGTCAACTACTCCATTTTGTTGAGGGGACCTTAGAGCAAAGAAGTTATGATCCATACCATGTTTAGTGCAATACTCAGTAAACTTGGCATTCTCAAACTCAATTCCATGGTCAGACCTGATACACACAAGTTGAAACCCTAGTTTCTTCTAAACAATCTTTGCCCAGTCGTGGAACATGTCAAAAGCTTCATTCTTGGATCTGAGAAATAAGGTCCAAGTGTATCTGGAGTAGTCATCATCGATCACCATTACGAACCTCTTGCCTCCTCTACTCCTAACCCTCATAGGTCCACATAAATCCATGTGAACCAGCTCAAGTGGTTTAGAAATACTAACCACCTTCTTTGACTTGAATGAAGTTCTTACATGTTTCCCCCTACACAACTATCACATATCTTGATTTCATCGAACCTTTTGCTAGGAAATCCACGAACCAGGTCCTTTGACACCAATTTATTCAGCTGAGTCAACCTTGCATGTCCTACTCTCTTGTGTCACAGTTGTCCATCATTCTCAAGTGCATTCAGACAAGTCAAATTATTTTCTAGAATAGAACCTAATGTAGCCTTGTATTTATTATTAGCTCGTTTCCCTTCCAGTACTACTTCACCAGTCTACAGGTTCTTCACAAAGCATCATACAGACGTGAAACTAACTTGATTTCCTTTATCACACAGTTGGAAGATACTCAGAAGGTTATGCCTCAATTTATCAACACAAAGTACATTTTCAATTGCGTGATTAAGCGACCTCCCAACCTTTCCAATACCAATAATTTCTCCGCTTTTACTTCCTCTAAAAGCCACACTACCCCCCTTGAAATGTTGCGAGTGAGAGAAAGTTTCTTCTGTCTCCTGCCATGTGCCTGGAATACCCACTATTAAGAATCCAACTTGGGTTGTTCCTTCTCACTCCAGCCTACAAAACAGAATCAGGGGTTAGTAACAGGAACCCAGACAAGTTTGGGTCCTTTTTGTGATAGAATGGATTAATCAAATCTTTTCTAGCCCAATAAGGTAAAACTAACTTAAGGTTCCTTTTAACAGCCATTGATGCAACATTACATTCTTTTCTATAATGCCCAGTGGAAGAAAAGTTTATTGCAAGGAAGTCCTACATACTTACTATAAGGATTTTAGGCTGGTAAAGGTCCCCTATGTCCTAAGCCATTCTTACTTCTATTATGACTTTCATACAACCATTTTAAAGCTTTTGAAGACTTGTTGCATTTAGTAAGACCGGTAAGTTCATAGTTGTCCTTATCAACCTTTGCTTAAAGACTCGGTTCTTCTCAGTTTCCTGATGTAGAACCTTGTCTTTCTTTTTAAGCTCAGATTCAAGGTTGATTGAGCCTCACCAACTACTTGCTTACCAAGGGCTTTTTCCAGTTTAAGATTATCAAGTTCAAAAGTTGAAGCTTTTTTTTGCTCCTCAAGAACATGTTCCTTTAATTTCAGGTTTTGAAGTTCAAGAGCTGAGACTTTTGTTTAAGTTGAAAAACTTGCCCATTAGTTGAAGCAGATTCAATTCCAATTCAGTTTTAGCTTCATCCAAGTTTTTATTCTTAATTTTATAATCGGACACAACTGAGATCATATGGTCCTTCTCAGAAAGTAACTGTTCCTTCTCAGCTCTTAGACTTTCAATTCCTTTAATTAAAGTAAGTGCATGCATGTTCAATTCGCTTAAGGAACAAGTAGGAAGTTTCAGTTTCAAGTCATCGAGACTTACCTTAGACAGGTCATCAGTGGGAGGTTCTTCATCCAGAGCCATCAGTGCAAAAGGAGAGTCATCATCTGATTCTTCCTCTTCTCCTGAATCACTATCGCTATCAGATGTTGCCGACTCTTTAACTAAAGCTTCACTACTCTTTGCTGGTTCTTCACCGTAGATGTTGGCTAAAATATCCATAGTTCCTTTGATGTTGAACATCTTGGTATCTTCTTATACACGTTAAAACCCAGACCACAGTGGAGTATTTTCATAGCTTTAGCATTCATTTGAAGTGGATGAAAGTCTGCTTGATTCAGTTCTTCCACAGGCTTGTGGATCTTATTCCCTGACTCATCAGTTTTTGTAGGAACAATAGGACCAGTTGTCGTAATTTTCCATAATTGATAGTTCTCTGCCTGCAGGAAGGTTTCCATCCTAAATTTCCAGAACTTGTAGTATTGACCATTGAGCTGTGGAGGCTTATTAATAGATTATCATTCAGTGATAATCGGTGGTGCATTCATTGTTCAGATCCTTCTCAAGATGCTAATCTTTATATGAGAGAACCTGCTTTGATACCACTTGTTGCACCTGGTGCGCCTTTGTAAGACACTAGAGGGGGGTGAATAGTGTCCTTACCCGATTTTCGAATTCCTAAAACTTACTTTTACTTTGTTCGCCCAACTTACAAAGAATCAGGTCCCTTTCAAGTTTCACTTATCTCTGAAACTAAACATTATGCGGAAACGCAAAGAACGCAGAGATTTTTACGTGGAAAATTCCTTGCTCAAGAGATTAAACCACGACTCAACACTCTTGGAATTTAAACTTTCCACTCAAGGAAACTGAGCAAGTTTTAGATTACAAAACAATGCAATCAAACTGAGTAAGTTTTAGATTCCAATAATGCAATCAAGGAACTAGCCTTACTCTGATTAATAACTAAAACCTTCCAAGTCTCACTATGACTTGTAAGGTTGAACTACCTCACCAAAATGTAATCTCAAATAATGCTTCTAAATAAACTGAATGATTACAACTCAATAGCCTATAACAGAATCTAAGACAAATAGAGTAGACCTTATGAAACTCGAACTCCTCCAGGTTCTGCTGCCTTGCTTCTATTCTTGCGCACAAAAACTCTCACGATCAACTTGCTCTTTATTTGCTCTGTTGAGATTTCTTGACTGTGTAAACTAATTAGGTCAAAACAACTTGGCCTTTTCCATAATTAACTTGGAACTCCATTTCCAGTTCGGAATCTGTTTCTAATAAGGTTTACCCATATTACCTTATATGAAACCTAAGTATTTTTGCCTAAGTCTTCAATCCTTCTTTGTCTAGGAAATAGCTTCTCCTTTGGCACTGCCTTGAAAGCTTTTCCTTCTTCTTCTTGGATTGAGACTTCAACTCCAGTTGTTCCCTTTTTCCTTCTTTGACTCGAACTCGAATATTATCTTAAACAGCCAGGTCTTCTACTTCAATTGTGAACCTTTTCCTAGTCCACATAGAACCATGCCCTTTGTCATCTTCAAAACCATCCTCCAATATCTATGCACCTACTAAGGACACTCGAAGGAGGGTTGAATAGTGTCCTTCGATTTGTGCTAGAAACCTTGTTCATTGTACGAAGAACGCAGTTTTTAGTTACCTTAACCAGTCAGCAGCACAAGTATCAATCTAAAACTGAATGTAAACGACAAAGAGTTTTTACGTGGAACACTCCTTGTTCAAGGGAGAAAAACCACGACCCAATCTTAGGATTTTGAAAAACTCTTCCACTAACACAAATAAGCAAGTTTTAGATTACAAACTCTGTAACTGAGGGGCTACACTCTAGGCCCTAATCACCCTGAAAGCTAAAATCTAGCTTCACAAAATGTTCTCAAATTCACCTATTACAGCGCTTCTCAGACTAAGCATATAGGTAATACAGTTTAACTTCACAAAACTTATGACAACAATAATGAAGAACCTATTCTAAAAACTGAATAAGCTCCCTGTGTTCTTCAATAGTTGTCCATTATTGTTCGATCACATAAGAATTATAACTGGATCGCCTTTTTGTTTGCTCTCAACTTCGTTGTGTATGAATGAATACGGCTGCCTCAATTACTTGCTTTTATATGGGTTATGCAAACCCTAGAAGTTTCTCACTAGGAATCTTCTCAATTATGGTAAGAGAAGATCTCCAATGATATACTTCTTGTATAGCATCAACTCTTGTTCACACTTCATAGAGACTTCTGATGACCAGGATAAGTAATCATACACGCGCCAAACTATCCTAGTTCTACATGGATTTGTATTCCACAATCTTTTTGATCAGCCATGCCTTCTTTAAAGGACTAGGTTCTTCACCAGGTCCTTTGTTTCCTATGTTTGTCAATCTTCAAAACAAACACCTCAACATTGGTGATTAATATTCAAGCAGAAGATTACTAGCTTTGGATCATCACCTCTAAAGGACCTCTGATACCCAGCAAGACTGTTGGAGAAAGAGCTTCTTAAAGGACAGTTTCTAAGGAAAGAGCTGACTACACAGATGTTGATTATCGGATGATTGGAAAAATGCTAAAGCCAAGAGGCTTGTCATATGTGGACTTAGTCTTGATGAGTACAACCAAGTTTCTTCAAACAAAACTATCAAAGAGATTTGGGATGCACTACAAGTTGCTCATAAAGGAACTACTCAGGTTAAGATATCACGAATTGAGTTGTTAAAAAGGGAGTTTGAGTTGTTTGCTATGAGTGAAACTGAATCCATTCAAGACATGATGACTAGGTTCATTATAAGTCCTCCATTCTTCCTAACCACCAAGCATAGCATGGACCACTGAACTAAGAGGCTTATTGATATATTGTCCTTCATTTATGATCGGTGGTGCACTCATGATTTAGATCCTTCTCAGGATGTTAGTCTTAACAGAGAGAACCTGCTCTGATACCACTTGGTGCACCTTCAATAGACACTAAAGAGGGGGTGAATAGTATTTTTCGATTTTCGCTTACCTAAGAACCTTGCTCGTTTCACCAAGAACCATGATCTTCAAGAGATTCTCTAAAATACTGCATAAAAAAATAATGCGGAATAAAGCTTGAACAAGTATTTTTAAGTGAAAAATTTCTTGCTCAAGTGAGAAAAGCCACGACCCAATTCGTGAATTTTTAAAACTCCTCTACTATGAAAAACGAGAAAGTTTTAGGTTACGACTCTATAATCAAGGAACTAATACTCTAGTACCTAAACCTTCCAAGCCAAACTCTAGCTTGTAAGGAAAAAAACTTCCAAGTAAGAACCTATTACAATACTTCTATAGTAAGCAGGGAGGTTACAACTCGATACCTATAACATAGTTCTAAAACATGCTAAGAACCTAACGAACTTCTTTAGCATGTGGTTCTTCAACTGTTACTCTGCCTTATTCCCTTACACACGATCATGCTCTGCTCTTTGTTTTGATCTCTCAAACTGAATGAATAAATTCTGCAAGCCACCACCGATGTATTTATAGAGTTAAAACCCTAGTCGTCTTTAATTAGGAACCTTCTCCAAAATAGGTTAGGAAAAAATTCTTCATTGAAGTTTTTCTTTTATGAATTTGACTCCTTTTCCTTATTTAGTTCATGGCGGTTGCTTAGTCTTCGAGATATAACTCCTTAGCCAATTAGGATAGTATTTCCACATACGCGTCAACGTCTCCTAATTCACCTATGATTGCCAGCATGTTCCTTTATGAGTTCCCTTTCGTTTCCGAATGGAACTAGGAATGTGACTTAACATATTTTCGAACTGTTTTTCCTTCCATCATGAAATTGATTCTACTTTAGGTTTTTTGTTTGTCAATCTTCATAACTCATAGCAACAATTATAAAGTAAAAAATATGTATACTGCAAGCATAACCATAATAAAACAAAAAGGCATAATCATTACTTGTATGCACTGTTGATGATAAATTCAATATGTGATGTTTTGATGAAATACTTGGTCTCTGCATGCACTAATATAACATATATGGCTAATTTAAGCTGATAACCATACATATTCTACACAACCAAACTTGTGATTATGGCATGGATAATTTCATCAATGGCGCCTATGGGTTCATGTAAGTTATTCCGTGTATTTAATTACATGTACCAAAATTAGTTCTAAAATAAGTCATATCAAGCTATACATACCTTGATAATATTGTATGTATTGGATACTCATCATATAGTCTTGATAAAGAAGATGAACTGAGCAATTCGTGCAGATAATGTGTTAGTAAAATAAAATTAAAAGAGCAATAATTTAAAAGAAGTAGAGAGTAATACAGAGAGACAAATATATTTCAAGTATCTCAAATGAGAAGGCAATGGTCCTTATTTAAGATAACCCTTGCCTCCTAACATCAACTTGCAAGTTGCACTAAAAGAGTATTCAAGTTACACTACAAATTGGACATTACAAGTTGTTATGATGAAGACATATTAGATTCATAACATAGACCAAATTCTTACTATTTCTTTTATTTATGGACCCAATCCAGTTAGGTGGAACGCATGAGTGAACTTGGCAAACAAAGGAAGATGAACTACAAAATCAAAAAGACCAGGAGAACTGCAATTTGA
This sequence comes from Petunia x hybrida, assembly GCA_037355625.1. Lineage (NCBI taxonomy): Eukaryota > Viridiplantae > Streptophyta > Magnoliopsida > Solanales > Solanaceae > Petunia > Petunia x hybrida. Next base: position 11,256,117 of record JBBBVM010000064.1, read on the forward strand.
TTTAAAGCCATCATCTGCACTAGAAAATCTGACTCCGTAATTTAAGTTATTAGCAGCTGCTACGCCCGAGAAGCACTTCAATGACTCGCATAGAATATGAAGTTAGTTGCATCGAGCTTGTCTTTGAGTCCATACTATGATTCACAAGCCTAAATGTTAGAACTAAAACAAATTGTACAAATTGTCCAAACAGCTCAAGATAGTGATGCACTTTCATCATATGTTACTAATCTAGTGGATATCACAACTGCACAGAGAGCTCCAGAGCTGATTTTCTTCACTTCAATTTCAACAAGATACTAACTATTTTTTGCTGTAAGAAATTCAATTAGAAACATTCTTTTGCTGGTGGTTTGGCTACAACGATCCTGTTGGAATGAGAAGACTGCAAATCAGCTGCACATATGCCAAAGTAGTATCTTGTGTGATTTCTGAAAAAAGAGAATTCTTGTTTTTTGTTATCCTTATGTAACTCACCAAAAAAATGCTGCAATATCTAGACGACTTATGCAACGGAATTTACATCAAAACCTTGCCTCTTTTTCATTTCCCGAAGAACAAGTATACTTTCTCAGCACTATCTTTTTTTACACTGTTTGTAACCTTGGGCAGTAGGATAAGTTTAGAACCTGTTACCAGTTTGGTAGACAAAAATTAAGTTCAGCGATCAAACACCATCTCAGTGCTCCGCATTCTATCAGTGCCAAAAAGTGATAATCTATCATCAAAAACATCAATGTGTCCAAAAGAATAAGATCCAGGAGGGCATTCTAGTGCTGCTTCAAGGATCCGATGATGAACCCCATGGGAGTCAATTGAATATCCACCTTTATGGTCATGTCCAGCCATACAGACCTTCACACAACTGTAGCGATGTATCACAGTCATAACTTCATCGTAATTCCATAGAAGTGCTGCAAAAGATGATGCTTCAGGATCTAAAGGCAGATGACAACACACTATGACATTTTGGTTCAACTGTGTTGCTTCCTGAAGGACATTATCCAGCCATTTCAATTGTTCTTTCCCAACACCTCCATTGAACATGAGAAACCTCCTCATATGTCCCACGAGTCCATCTGGATTGTTTTTGTCTGAATTTGGATTTTTCTCCTGAAGAATTTTTAAGGCCTCCAAAGTCTTGGGGTGATCCTTTGCCCAACCAATGGCACTGATATCGTAACCATCAAGGATTACAAATCTGTATTCTGGAATTGGAGAAAATTCGAAATAGGCATGATGATCAGGGCCGGAAATTCTCAATAAAGGAAGCAACTTCTCTCGAGGTAGATTGTAAAGGCAGTGATTGCCAATCATGTGATAAACAGGCCCATTGAACTTGTCAAACTCGCTAACTATCTTCTTAACAGCAATCAGTGACTGGTCCTTTGGACAAAAACCATCAACGATGTCACCAAAATTAAGCACAAATTTAGGCTTTTCTTGATTCCATTTCTGAACTGCCTTCTGAAGTACGCAAACACTGTGCCGATAATATCTAGGCACACCAAGGAATGAGCGGCCATCAGGTATATCAGCATACTGGACATCTGAGATGACGCCGAATGAGAGAAGTGGTTGCTTCTCCTCTGAAGACACAAAACCATTTGCAGATCCCATTGCCAACTACCCCTCTGATTAGTAAGGATCAATTGCCCATTAAGTAATACCCTGAAAGTAAATAACTTGCTCTCAAGAACAGCATCAGGGATAAACATTCCAAACTGTCTGTGTGATAAAAATAAATAACATAAAGGAAATTAAGTAATAAGCTCATTACAGATAGATCTCTACTTAAGGCCCAAAGTAATTCAGGAAGAAAAGACAACCAACAAATATAAAAATCAACATAATGACAAATTCGGGAGAGAGATCCAAACTACTTTTCTACTAAGTAGCAATGTTCATGATCCGAAACACATCACATACAGAAAGAAGGAAACAGCCATTTTTATATTAGCTTGCTATTCAGTGCCTTATGGAGAAGTCTGTCTCATATCTGTCACACTTTTACTCTTTTTAGTCCAGTCAGAATCCAATTGGGCAAGGGCTCTGCAGAAATCCTATTCTAAAAGTCAAATAGGACCATAATCATTTCACCTTCGTGTTTGGTCCACTTGATGAACTCCCTCTAGAGATGGATAGTTCTTCCAGTCTTGATCTATCTTTACAAGTTCAGTCGTTCCATGAGAAGTCAAAGCAGTCAGTTAAAACTCAACTTCATCACTAAAATGACATGAAGTTGTAGATAAAATGTTTCACCTAGAAATGAACTATGGAGTTTGTTCTATGCTTGTGTGAGTGTGTTCTTCTACAAAAGCTACAATTGTTTCATGCCACAAAATAAGTTTTGCCAACTCCCTGAATTAAAAATGGTCTCCAAAATCCCACCTCTGATCAGAAAGAAAACAAAGATGCCTTGATTTCTTTCTCGATATTTCAGTTCCATGAAAACCATACTCAGTTCATAAGCATAGTGACACTTCAATATTCAAAACACCCTATTTCAATGTCCAGAAGGTGAAGAGGATCCATAACAAAGGCACTTTAGGCTACCCTCGAAGCTCGTTCCAGTCTTAAACTTACCAAGATCACATATAGCCCGGATCCTCTAAAGAAAATATACAAGTAATATCACAGTAGTTGGACTACTAATCATGGTTCAAGCCGATATGTGTAGACAAGCACACACATCTAGTTTTCTTAAAAGCTAATGCCTACTTCTCCAGCTATTACAGTACATTTTTATCAGCACTGATAGAGATTCTGTACTGGAGAAAAAGATTTCTCAAAGACATATTATGGGTAAAACCAAGACAATCACATATCCTCATTACAACAAAATGCATCCATATGGTTTATTTGAAGGTTAATTAGAAATTTGCTTAACCAAAAGTAACGATAAAAGGTGGTCAAATCAATAGTGAAGGCACTAGGACTGATGAATGGTTAACTATCCTTATTAGGCTCTTTAGCAAAGCCTTTACAAGTATGCCCTATCCACCTATCGGAATTATAGGGATTTCTGATCACACAGGGCCAAACTTGAGGGTGCTTAAATGTTCTTCGGTTTATTTCCTTTACCCTGTACTTATTACCTGATAAGTTACCTTTTGATTCAATCAATTACGCTTCAATCCTAAATTAGCTGGTATTAGCTATACGACGCCTTGGATTTTTCCATTCTACCCAGCTTCAAAATTTAGTGTAAAGAGGATTCATCACTAACTATATTACATTGGCCATCAACCTACTGCAATTTTCCTCATATATCTGAACTTGGGATTAGCTAAACATTGTGGAACTCACATAAGGAGAGAGAGTAACTAGTTCCCCTAAAATATTAGTAATTCGATTACTATTCTCAATCATAATCTCTTTTTCATCACTTAGGTGCCGGTAAGGTCTGCACATCTCACCCTCCCTAAACTCCACTTGTTGGATGACAATGGGTATGTTGTCGTTGTTGTTGTAATCTTTTTTTCGATAACCAAGATATCCCGAGCACCAGCGGCCCACAATTCAAAATTCAGTGGATAATTGATTTGTCTCTCTACCCTCCTACAGTTAAAATTCAGGCTTTTCCCTGCAACAAGGTTAGAACCTATGATGTGCCCCTACCGCACACTCACATGTTGTACTCTTACCACTAGACCAAAGACATGATCACTATTGTTTGTAATAGGAAATAAAAAGAAACAAGATATATCATATGATCAGCATAAATAGCTCAATGCAATACAAAATAATAACAACCTTGATCTTTTTGAACGCTAAATTATTTGGAATTGAATTAACAAGAATTAAGTCAAGAACGAATAATGCATGCATTAGAGATGGAAAATTGAAAGATCCTGCGAGCAGAAAGAGGAATGTATTTACGTACCTGTTTAGAAGAATGTGAATTGTTTGTTTCGATCAAAATTTAGAGAGGGAAACACGTCTGTATAAATTGACGTGCGACTACCACGACAACAACGTAGGCTGTATGGAAATACAAGGTGGTCAGATTGGTCACAACTATATATAATAGGACCGACAGCTATACGGGACAAATTTTAGAAAAGTTGGATTCTAGTAATTTTAAAGTACCTTTTTTCTTTTTCTTTTTCTTTTTGGACTTAGCTTTTATAAATTGTAATGTGAAAAATATTTACACAATTAGGTTATCTAAAAGCTGCTTAGAGAACATATTTTACTATGAATTGTTGGCAGGGGCGGATCTACTATTATGGAGCGGAGTCCACCGATTGATGTAGCAAGATTTTCTTGGAATAAAAAATACTTTTCGATGCCACTATAGAAATGGAACTTCAACAAAAGAGTAAATTTTCGTGAACTCTATGACGATAATAGGAATATTGAAGTGAGAAAAGTTATGTCAAAAATACTCCACAAAATAACATGATTATTGCTCCAAAAATCGAAAAAAGATCGTGAATGCTTGTCAAAAGGACAATGAAAGTAGTTCCTCAAGATTTGAATGGAGATCACTTTGGAAAATTAGTGATGTAGTAAATATATGTTGTGTTTAGGTGGTTCATCACTTTTAAATATATTTTGAATATCACTTGTTACTTGGTTTGCCTATTATCATAAAGGAATAGTATTTTGAGGTCACTGTCCCCGAATTCTGAATCATGAACTCACAAAATTAGATTGTTGGGTTCGCCTTTATTTAATTGTTGCTACTAACATATTTCAATTGCCTTTACGTGGAAACGACACTGGGTGGCCACCTTTACATCCGCTAAGTAGAGTATAACCACTGTTTTAAAAGTCGCTGAGAACTAGCCACTCTTTAGTTACAAATAAATTGTAAAGACCTTTTTACTCTCTTTATTAATAAAAGCCCTGTTCTAAAACAGTTCTATGACGTTGCCTCTTCTTTTCGATTTCAACTCCCCCTTTCTTCTTCTTCATGGTAAAAGCTCTGTCCACATGAGTAGTGTCCATAATCGAGGTATTTTTCCTGAAAATTTGACCGCTGTTAGATTAAATTTCAGGATAAAAACCTGGGTTTCGGTAAATAGTCTTAGAATCTCCTTGAAAAAATTCATATTTTGTCATGGGATCTTATTGAAAAAAGTAAAAAATCAAGGATTCATGTGGTTAAAAAAAATACTGGATATCCCAAATTCCCAATATTTTGTTATGAGATTTTCTAGTTTAAAATTAAAAATTTCAGAATTTTTTGATGGGGTTTGAATTTGAAAAGTAGTAATCCTATATCCTGAGGTTTAAGCTTAAAAAGCTGAAATTTTATCCTGGAGTTTGAAATTGAAAGGTAATAATCCCATTTTTTTATCCTGAGGTTTAAGCTTAAAAATCTAAAAATCTCATAATTTTATCCTGGGGTGTGTTTTTATCCTGAGGTTTAAGCTTAAAAAGTTGAAAATCTCATAATTTTATCCTTGGGTTTGAACTTGAAAGGTAGTAGTCTCATGATTCTATCTTGAGGTTTAAACTTGCAAAGCTGAAAATCTCATAATTTTATCCTGAGATTTGAATATGAAAGGTGAAATTCTATAAAATTCAGTAGGAATTTGAACATTATAAAGTTGACATTTCAGAATTTATTATAAATAAACATAATAGAAGAAGATTGAATGATGTGTTTGTTTCTTCATGTGGTGAAGTTTGAAGTACCGGGAACATATGAGTGTACTTCTGCCATTAATGAAGACTGAGCAACGTCCCTGAAGAAGAAGTAGGGGGCATTTTGTCCAACTTATTCCTAAGTGGCTAAATATCTAATACTTTTGATACTGCGGCTAAGCCTCACTGAAGGGTTTATAAAATGGCTACTCATCAAAATCGCACTTGCCTTTACACCAATAGAGTGAGAATAATTTACATGAGTGTAGATGACGTGAATTCTGTTGTGTTTTTAACATGAAAATAAGAAAGAACCGGCTGAAAAGTTATCAAAACCCAAATACTAATTTTGCAATCATAATATCATAACCACTGGAATGTCAACGACAAGAGATTTATTCTGAAAATACTTGGGACACTACTTATTGAATTATGATATCTAGGCATATGCGGAAAGTATGCAGATTAGTACAATTCGAATTGTGTTCCTACTCTCAATAACTACATTATCTCTTCAAGGACAAGAAGAGCCTTCCTCGTATCAAATTGTATTCGGTTAGACATGTCCATCACTAAAGTAATTTTGCAATTATTTAATAGAATCTCTTAGATCATTCAAACTTATGCACATCCACCTTTTACCTTCTTTCTTTCTCGGTTATGTTATGACAAAAAAGCCAATCTAATGTAAATGACAAGATATTGTTAAACCCTCAAGTGAAGATAAATTTTAGCATTTGATAGACTAGTTTTGAACACGCGCAAAGCGTGTGAATCTTATATTAATGTGTATAGATTTTTAAACATAATACAATTTTAATCAAATAGAGTTACAAGAATTAAAGGAAATACGTGAAGCCTTGTTGAATCGAAGTTATTATTCGCTCATGATTTATAACAAATAATCAAAGGATGGAAGATGACTGATATTACGTACATGAATGTGTAACAATGATTGAAAATTGAAAAGGATGGGGGATACTCCAAAAGCTAGAGATAATTGTGTATTGATTTCATTAAGAAGATGATGCATTTGAAATCGATGGAAAAGACCTCATAAAGTTTGTTGACAGGCAAAATGGCAATACTGAGTTGATGATACATCAACTTTAATAATATTCGAGCGACTTAACCTATGCATTTCTTCTAATACATCAAATTCAGCTTAACAAATCTTCTAATACATTAAATTCAGCTTAACAAATCTCCTGCTATTTGGTATTTCTACAACACATGATTTAAATGTGAATATGAGTAATGTCAATTACGGTTGCACATGATTCATGCCTTAAAAGTTTCTGCTCTTCCTTCAAGTAACAGTAGCCTCCTCCCTTGTATAACTGCATACATATCAAGAAATTGTTGCCTAATGAAAGTAACTTTTTGTATAAGTAGTAAAGAAATTCGATCAACATATATCTTCCCTATGATAGCAAGAAGATCATTGTCAATTTCATGACTTGCACCTAAAAAAGATTATTATTTATAATAGAGATACTTAATCATTGTTCACATCAGAAAATTTAATTGATGTATACAAATTATCATTGTACATATATGTACCTTTTATTGGTTCAAAATTTGGAGTCGTTTTATCTGCAAATTCACCAGAAGAAATGGTTTAGTACTTCATGGAAAGTTTTAACACTTTAAACCAGAGAAAATAATGTCTATTAGTTTGCAAGTTTAAGTTTTTAACTTTTAATAATCAGAAGAACAACTTCAATAAATAAAAGATCCAAGAATGGATGAACACTTATTACTGAACTACAAATAAAAATATGTATGAGACCTTGAACAAAAGACTTTATTTTGGGTTCTCATGAATCTATTGAGGACTTTCATATTTTACTCAGTAGGAGAAAGCTTTTTTGGTTCAACCAAAAACACACTAAAGTTTGACAACAAACAAATCCTCTAGCAGAACTTACACAACCAAAAATGAACAGTGAGAGCATTATTTCACATAGAAAATTATGTCTCATATGATAAAATAAATCATACACTAACAAATTCAGTTTATACAATAACAAAGCAAGAAACGTTGAAAAATGTATGAACGACATATCTCAAAATTGTAGTCCACTTTTTACTTTTTTGATGTGCCAAAGATATTGTCAAAATTTGGCAATCAATTTATTAAAATGTCAGAGCTTACTATCGCATTACTACCTTGTATAGATAGACACGAGGTTGTAAAGAGAAAAAAAATTATAGTAGAAATTAATAAAGCTCAGATGAAAAGTAGTAGGGAATTTACCGATTTTGATAGGGGTACCCACATGTGTTGTATATTGGAGATGGAATCAGATGAATAGTTGAATTTAGTTCAATTCATGATTTTAAAATAAATAAAGATGAGCTGGAGAATGTTCACGTACATTAACTATAATACGGTGGAATTGAAAAGACGGATATTTCAAATGTTGTGATGCACTCTAATGTTTCAATCTTATGTCATGGAGGTGAAAGTCCAAGCAATTGTCTTTTTATTTACTCTATTCACAGTAATTGAATATAGTAATTAGTATACACTAATAGAGTTTGATAAATTATTACGTACAAAAGGGTAGGGTAAAGAGTTATTAACTAAAAAATTGAGCAGTAAGTGGGGGGATTGGCATGGCAGGTCTCCCCAAGTCTTTTTTGTGTGGAAAAAGACTCAAGTTTTAAACATGAATTCTAGGGTCCTCATTTAATTAGTGTTATTAACTATGTAACATTCTCACCCCAATGTTTTGTAAGTTGCACAATAGTCCATGTATATAAAGTAGTTTTTTGCCAAATTTGGCCATTCCCTAGCTGCTTTCCCTCTCTCCTCTCTCCCCCGTTTTCCCTCCATTTTTCCACATTCCATTCCCGCCCAAAGCTCCACCATAGCTGCTGAGCTTCCTTTCGTATTTCGAAATTATACCCATTCCACCATAGCTGCTGAGCTTATTATCTTGAATCTCCTTTCCAGTTTTAGGCAATACAAGCTGAGATCCCCCACATTTGGGTTATACGGAATTTCGTTAAATCTGGTCGTCGTTTCTTATCCATTAAAGGAGAAATCTTGTTCCTCCAATTTTAATCGTATCAATCCAGTCATATCCGGTAAGTGTACTAAATTTTCGAACATGTTTTTTGTTGTTTTTGTTGATTCGGGGTTGTTACGGATTCAGTTCCTCTGAACAATCTGCGTGAAATTCCAAACACCATTTCGACTTTCCTATGGCCGTAATTGTAATTCCAAACATATCGCTGGCGTTTTACGCGGCGTATGTATATTATTGGAATTTTCACAGATAATGTTCGGAACATTCTTTAGGATGTTTGAGCGTTCTGTTGAAGTTTGGAACATCTTGCATTAAGCATCGAAAAAGTGTAAGGTGATGTTCAGAACGTCTTCATGAGATGTTCCAAACGAGCAATACTGAGGTTCGGAACATCTTGCATCGAGCAATGAAAAACTGTAATCTGATGTTCAGAACGTCAGGAAGATGTTCCAAACGAGAACATTGAGGTTTGGAAACAAACTGTATAAATATTAGTAATACTAATAGTTGGTCATTCCAATTTATTGCAGGTGACCATCGATGGGTGAGGTTATATTGGGAGTTAATTATCAAGGTGAATGGGTGGAGCGTTCTAAATGTTATGCTTGGGTTCCGAAGGTTAAAGAGTCAAGACCCATTCTTGTGCCTAGAGATGTTACGTATGATGTTCTACTTAACAAAATCATCGGAAGTTGGGGGATAAGAGACAATCCGAGGGATATTTGCATTACTTACATGCTGAGTGTTGCCGCAAATCAAAAGACTCCTCCCGTTACAATAAGAAACGACGATGATGTACGCCTTTATATGGCTGACGTTGATCGTAATGGTGCTAGGCCCACACTAAGGGTAATTGTGGTTTCAACGACGGAGGAATGTGTTGGTTCTAATGACCAAGAAATGCCAAATATTGGAGGGCATGATTTTAGTCAGCGATTGGATGACTTACATGAAGAAGTAGCAGAAGAAGACAGAGGAGGAGGGGTAGAAGAAGACAGAGCAGGCGTAGATGTAGATGAAGAAAAAGAAGAAGAAGTAGAAGACAAATATGTAGAGGAACATCCTGCCATTTATACCCCTGTGTTTCCAACACAAAGCAGCGAGCCGATATTTCACTTCGTTGATGGCACAGGTTTTGAAAAAGGTATGACTTTCCCCAATAAGAAAGAACTGGTCACCAAATTGAAGATTGCAGCAGTTAAACATCGTTTTAATTACAAACCATTGAAGAATACTGCAAAGATTTTTAATGCTAGATGTTTAGATGTGAAATGCAAATGGTGGTTAAGGGCAATGAGGTATAAAAGTAATGATAGGTTCTACATTAGCGTTTACAATAACATGCACACATGCGGTGTCCAACATCATTCCAGTCATAATTCACACGCCTCTGCCCGGATAATTGGTGAGTTCATGAAAGGTAAATATTTAATGGGAAAAGGTCCAACCACAAAAGCTGTCAGGGAGTCCCTTAACAACGATTTTGGTTGTAAGGTTAGCTACTGGAAGTGTCTTAGGGGCTGTCAATTTGCAAAATCTTTGACACGGGGAACACATGCGAAAGGTATTGAAATTCTTGATGCTTATGCTTATATGGTTAGGAGCAAGAATCCAGGAACCAAGACAGATTTGAGGCTTTCTAGCACAGGGAAGTTCTTGTATTTTTTTCTCTCTTATGGAGCGTGGATCAGGGGATTTACTTACGTGAGAAAAGTCCTAGCCGTTGACGGTACACATTTGTCTGGCGAGTATGGAGGGGTCTTGCTGTCTGCTGTTGCTCAGGATGCAATGAGTCACGTATTCCCTGTTGCTTTTTGTGTTGTAGACAAAGAGTGCGACGACTCATATGAGTATTTTTTCGAACAATTACGCTGCATAGTTTCAGATAGTGAAGAGTTGTGCATAGTTTCGGATAGACATCCGAGCATCTCGAAAATGGTCGCCCAAGTGTTTCCTTCTGCACACTATGGAGTTTGCATGTGGCACCTTGGTGAAAGCATCCGAACAAAGTTTCAGTTTGGATTCAGTCTTCATAAATACTACACTGCAGCAAAGGCATACAGGGTAGAGGAATTCAATGATGCTATGAATGAGATCAGGGCTATTGATTGGAGGGTAGCGGATTATCTTGAAAATGTTGTTGGCTATCATAGATGGAGCAGATTATATTTCCCAGGAAACAGGTAATATTACTGTCTGCTTTCAATATGTTCCAAACGTCACATTGCGCTCTCCGAACATAACATATATGTTCAAAACATTATAGGAATATTTATTTTCCGATGATGTTCCGAACTCATTATCGGAGTTCTGAACGTGTGAGTCATGTTAGGAACATCACTAATGTTCCGCACTTCTTATTCCTATATCTTCACTTGTGCTTTATGCTAGGAACATGTTTTGACTATTATAATTTTTATTCTTTTTAATAGGTTTGAAGTTATGACATCAAACATAGCTGAGTCCATTAATTCCATGCTGAAAGAGCAAAGAGAATACCCCATTGCTGCCCTCTTGAAGGATATAGGTAGGAACTTTGCGGAAAAATTCCACACTAGGGCCATGAAGTTAATCAACCACCCAAATTTATGCGTCCCAGACTTTGAAATAAAAATAAGGAAGAATAAAGAAGCGGGAGACAAGCTAGTTGTCAACAGGAAGGGAACTTATGGTTTCGAAATCATTAGTCCAGGGCATGAGGCAGAAGTTGATCTATATGAGAGGACATGTACATGTAGGGAGTTCGATCTTGATCAGTTACCTTGTGTACATGCTATGGCAGCAATTAGGGGGTTGCATGGCGATGAATATGGAAGTAGAGTGTATGAATACACTTCTGGATATTACACAACACAAGCATACATCCTTGCCTATGCAGAGCCTGTCAATGCAGTACCTCCTGAAGAATCATGGGTCGTCCCTGCTGAAGAGATACTTTATCCAGTGCCTCCGCCCCCAAAGCCGAACAACCGTGGAAGGAGAAGGGTTAACCGGATTCGATCTATTGGGGAGCGTCTTCCAAAGAGGAGAAATAAATGTGGCAACTGCAAGAGATATGGGCACAAGAAAACTACATGCCCCGGTGTTCGTAGTGGAAATGAGGCTACAAGTCAGCCTACGAATTGAGTTTGTGAGTTGGATATTTATATCGTCCTCGTTATAATTTCAATTATTTGGATTATTTGGATATTTATTGAATTGCATAATGGACTTTTCGTCCTACTTGTATAATTTATCTTGTGTAAATATTTGACCAAATTTGTTTCTTAACTTATGGTTTGCACAGATTTGCTTTACTGCATCTTTTGTGATTATGTTGTGCACATAATTGCATATTGTTCGCAACACATCCATTTTGTTTAGGATATTATATGTGATGTTCCGAACGATGTCAAGGCATGTGAAAGCTTGTGAGGTCTTTATTTCACAATTCACAGTCGTAGCGTTTACCAAGTGCTACCTTATAGGAAATGTTCGGAACCTCGTGTCGTTGATATTATATTATACTTTTATACGTGACGTTCCGAACAAGCTATTCAAAATTTAAAACACACAAACGGCTACAATGAACAGTTGGGAACGCAAATACCAATACACTAAACGGCTAAAATACAAGTTGGTTACTGCAACAGTCACGTCAAAAAACACATTGACACTTGTAAATATGCGTCCCTTCATTTGCTTCAAAACATCTATAAATACCTCCACTTTGATGAACACTCAATTCACAATTCATTTCGCATTAACCAAGTATTACGTTCAGTTTTCACTAGTTTCTATAGCAAAGAAGAACAAGTTGAGGTACTCAAGTTTTCCATATTTTCTGCCTTTTTTCTAAAACGATTTCTCCATCTAATCCGTTTATATTTCCTTAAACATAACTATCCACTTTGATTCTTTTCTAAATTTTAAACAACTTTTCATGCAGATGGCCAATAACGCATTAAACGATCCATGGAATAAGTACCACCGAGTCCGAGAGCCTCCAAACAAGTCGCTTCCCATAAGACTGCTAGACGTGCATTATGAAGTTGTTGACATCAAAGAGGTAGCAGATAATTGTGAGAGGTCCATTCAAACACTCGAGACAAAACTTGAGCAGATACAATTGCAGATAGATCGGATTGAAAGGATTTTGCAAAATCAATTCGGTGGAGATCCAAACAATAACGAAGACGCTATTATATATTAGATGTTTAAGTAGTTCTACTGTTTATGAATATGCTTTTGTATCTCTGTTCAATTAATATTATTATGAAGGTCTTTAATTAGTACTGTTAAACTGTCTCCAAACCATCCTGTTTGCTTATAGTTCGCAACACATCAACTGTCGTTTAGGATATTATAGACGATGTTCCAAACGACAACTTGGCCTACTCCATTTCTGGAAAACTTAATAAAATCATACAGCACGTTCGGAACATAATATGTGTGTTCCATCATGAAAACAAATGTTCGGAACGTAACGGTTATGTTCCAGATACAACTGATGATCATTAACATTATCCACGTCCAAATATCAACGGGAAGAAAACAAATGTTCGGAACTCCAGTAATATGTTCGTCACATTAAACAGCCGTTCGGATCGCACAACTGTTAATGTTGTTATCTTCGGGAGAAATGATGATCCATACATATACCGATGTTTCGAACATCAACGGGAAGTTTGTCGCGTCCATCCGATGTTCCGAGCGCTCTCTTCTATTGTTGCTATCTTCATCACACTCTTCACATCTAGAGTGGTTAGAGTGACAAACAATGATCATTATATACCTACAAAGGACCCAATATACCTGTAAGAGCGATAAATTCATCCACTTTCATCACAAAGACCACTTAGAGTAGTTTGTGGGACAAATGGTGATCCTTATGAGAAGAAATGGACAAGTAGAGTCGTTAGAGTGGGAAGTGATGATCATTATGACTAGGCAGGACCCAACAATACTTGTAAGAGTGGAAAATGATGATCAATATGATAATAAATGACCAACTATACTTGTAAGAGTGAAAAATGATGATCACTATCACTATAAATGACCAAATATACTTGGTATAGGGAGAAATGATGATCCATACACATAATAAATGACCAACTATACTTGTAAGAGTGATAAAGAATGATCATTATACCTAAAAATGATCCAAGATACCTGTAAGGGTGCATTATGATGACCATTATGTGTAGAAATGGCCAACTAGAGTTGTTCGACAGACAAATGATGATCCTTATAATCTAGAAATGACCCAACATACCTGTAAGAGTGTCAAATGATGGTCATTTTAACTAGAAATGACCCACTATACTTGATAGGGTGACAAATGACAATCACTATCACTATAAATAAAAAACTATACTTGTTATAGGGAGAAATGATGCTCCATACATATAACGATGTTTCGAACATCAACGGGAAGTTTGTCGCGTCCATCCGATGTTCCGAGCGCTCTCTTCTATTGTTGCTATCTTCATCACACTCTTCACATCTAGAGTGGTTAGAGTGACAAACAATGATCATTATATACCTACAAAGGACCCAATATACCTGTAAGAGCGATAAATTCATCCACTTTCATCACAAAGACCACTTAGAGTAGTTTGTGGGACAAATGGTGATCCTTATGAGTAGAAATGGACAAGTAGAGTCGTTAGAGTGGGAAATGATGATCATTATGACTAGGCAGGACCCAACAATACTTGTAAGAGTGGAAAATGATGATCAATATGATAATAAATGACCAACTATACTTGTAAGAGTGAAAAATGATGATCACTATCACTATAAATGACCAAATATACTTGGTATAGGGAGAAATGATGATCCATACACATAATAAATGACCAACTATACTTGTAAGAGTGATAAAGGATGATCATTATACCTAAAAATGATCCAAGATACCTGTAAGGGTGCATTATGATGACCATTATGTGTAGAAATGGCCAACTAGAGTTGTTCGACAGACAAATGATGATCCTTATAATCTAGAAATGACCCAACATACCTGTAAGAGTGTCAAATGATGGTCATTTTAACTAGAAATGACCCACTATACTTGATAGGGTGACAAATGACAATCACTATCACTATAAATAAAAAACTATACTTGTTATAGGGAGAAATGATGCTCCATACATATAACGATGTTTCGAACATCAACGGGAAGTTTGTCGCGTCCATCCGATGTTCCGAGCGCTCTCTTCTATTGTTGCTATCTTCATCACACTCTTCACATCTAGAGTGGTTAGAGTGACAAACAATGATCATTATATACCTACAAAGGACCCAATATACCTGTAAGAGCGATAAATTCTTCCACTTTCATCACAAAGACCACTTAGAGTAGTTTGTGGGACAAATGGTGATCCTTATGAGTAGAAATGGACAAGTAGAGTCGTTAGAGTGGGAAATGATGATCATTATGACTAGGCAGGACCCAACAATACTTGTAAGAGTGGAAAATGATGATCAACATGATAATAAATGACCAACTATACTTGTAAGAGTGAAAAATGATGATCACTATCACTATAAATGACCAAATATACTTGGTATAGGGAGAAATGATGATCCATACACATAATAAATGACCAACTATACTTGTAAGAGTGATAAAGGATGATCATTATACCTAAAAATGATCCAAGATACCTGTAAGGGTGCATTATGATGACCATTATGTGTAGAAATGGCCAACTAGAGTTGTTCGACAGACAAATGATGATCCTTATAATCTAGAAATGACCCAACATACCTGTAAGAGTGTCAAATGATGGTCATTTTAACTAGAAATGACCCACTATACTTGATAGGGTGACAAATGACAATCACTATCACTATAAATAAAAAACTATACTTGTTATAGGGAGAAATGATGCTCCATACATATAACGATGTTTCGAACATCAACGGGAAGTTTGTCGCGTCCATCCGATGTTCCGAGCGCTCTCTTCTATTGTTGCTATCTTCATCACACTCTTCACATCTAGAGTGGTTAGAGTGACAAACAATGATCATTAGAGTTGTTAGAGTGGGAAATGATGATCATTATGACTAGGTAATTAAAGTGAGATGATCAGTATCACCCTAAATTACCAAGCATACTTGTTAGAGTGACAAATGACTGCACATCCATCTTTGTGGTTTCGAACATGCTAAATATGTTTGTCACGCGACCAACACGTTCGGAGCGGCATATTTCGATATTGCTATCTTTATCGTTCTGTTAACGGATTTGTTCAGATCAGATCGCGATATGATTGAAATATGAAGTGTGTCGTGCGGAACGACTTAGGGTACATTAGTAAATTATAGGACAAAATAACAATTTCAAATGAAATTTCTTGATCATTACTGCACAAAACATAACAATTGGAAATATAGAAACTAAACTATGAACCAACACTTGATCCAAGTACAGAATATGAGAACGATTAGCACCACGACTATTAGTACCCCAAAACCCAATTTTTTCCGCCATAAACGTGCCGCTTTCCTCTCTTCTTCAACAGCTTTCAACTTCTTAAGTAGACCCCATATTACTCTCTTTGCTTGATCTGACATCTCTTCATCATGCCATCTAAAGTAGTTGCAACCATTTGCCTACATAAAAAAATAAAATAAAATAAATACAACAAACAAATAAATTCAAGAAAGAAAATAAACCCACCACCTAACCTGACCATATTTGCATCCGTAAAACCTCCTTCCTGGGTTTAGCTGCATCCACGATGTTGTTAACTTCGCATAATCTCCACATCGACAAAATGGTACAATACTGCCGCTATTAACGGATCTACTAGACATTTTAATCTGGATGTTTGATGTAATTGTGTAAATAATGAACGCATATATAATGTGTTGGGTGGTGTATTTTTATTACCGTTGGTAAATAAATGTTGTTCACGCGCCCAATGTAATAATCTATCACGACATTGGGCTAGATCGAAATGATGTTCGGAACATCGTGTAAAAGATATGTTACGCGAATTATACTTATGTACACTGCCGTTCCGAACAAGATATTCAATATTTGAAATTCAAAAAAGGCTACAATACAATTTCCGAATACCAATACACCTATCATCTAGAGTAGTAGACTAGACTTGGTTTGCATGTAGGCCGAAATGATGTTCGGAACATCATTTCGTAGACTAGACTAGGTGAACATCATTTCGTAAACTAGACTAGGTCTGCAGGTAGGTCGAAATGAGGTTCGGAACATCATTTCGTGGATACGTTACACCAATTACACTAATATAGGCTGACGTTCGGAACCCGTTCAAAATTTGAAATACAGAAACGGCTGCAATACAACCCGCTCAAATACCAATACACGAAACGGCTACAAACGTTTCGGTTGCCTCTCTCAACTTCTATAAATACCCAACGGCTCAAAGCATTTCAATCCATATTCATCAACTTACAATTCAAGGAATCACAAACTATTCATCTTCAAAAATGGCACGTCAACCACGAACAAGAGGAGCAAGAGGATCCTCCACGGCTAGAGGAGCCTCCACGGCCAGAGGAGCCTCCACGGCCAGAGGAGCCTCCACGGCTAATATAGCCTCCACCTCTAGGGCATTATCATTTGCAGACGAATCACAAACTGAAAGGGCTATTGACATATTGGAACAACTAAGGGCAGAAGTGTGGGGTTGGAAGTTCCAGTTTGAGGGCTTCCTACATGACTACAAAAAGGACGTCAGAAAGATGGCGAAGGAAAGGCGTAGGATCACAAGAATGCTCAAAGGGCTGCTTGCTGATAAGGGGATCCATTACCTTGACTTCTACTCCTCTCCTTCACGCTAGATTTGGATGTTCCTATTAATGTTATTATATATTTCTTTTTGAATCTTTATAATCTAGTATCTTTTGGTAGAATGCTAGTATAAGTAGCATTCCTTTTGTAAAGCACTGACAGTGATGTGCAGTTTCTCCATTTGAATGCTAATATAACTAGCATTCTTTTTTGTAAAGCTCTACAATGATTATCAATGGAAATTACTTTTATCTAGTTCAGAACTCCATGATGCCGTCAGAAAGGTTTTGTGTCGTTCTGGAACATTATTGACCTTTATACAATAAGAGTATCTCGTTTGGAACATCGTAATTTTGCGGAAAACATATATATCTTGTTCTGAACAATTGATGAGCACTCGATATTCTCTGTTCTTTTTCTAAAAACACTAATCCATCTATCTATAATTAAAATAACCACAGTATACCGAACGATATTAATAATGTTCCGAACATCTTGTTAAAATCTAAAAGGCACAACAGTTACAATATTATCAGTTGCACTCGTTTGAGTAGTACATAACGGTTACGAGTTTCATCAAAAGTCACTTTCGATAAAGCCCTTCCCAACAGACTCGTCGATTGCCCCTTTGTTCACATTCACACATTGATAAATACCCAACAGTCACACATTGATCTACAACATTTCAAAATGCCTCGTCGTCCAAGAACAAGGGGAGCACCTATAAGAGGAGCATCGAGTTCAAGATGGTCTAGACTTCCTTCCTCGAGTTCACATTCAGATTCTGGAAATTCGACCAATGGCTTGGACCAATTAAGGTATAAGTGTGGGAACTGAAATTCAAATTTGAAGAATTCTTCCATGATTATAGAAGGGACATAAGAAGGATGAAGAGAATGCTTAAAGGGCTCCTTGCTGAAAAGGGAATTGATTATGTCCCGTACTCCACACCACCAGGAACACCACCTGAAGCACCACCACCCTAAGTTCGATTGCTTATGATTATTTTAGTTATAATTTTATATGTTTATTATATTACTGTGCCGTTTGTGTCTCGATATAATATGTATTTTGCATTTTCTAAGGAACGACTTGTCGTTCCAGAACGAAGTATTATTGTTCCAGGGTAAACTTAATTAAATGTTGCAGATGTTTGGAACATCACTTTGCATTTCAGGAACAGATTCATGTCGTTCTGGAACTGATGTAATAATCGTCAGTATTTAATATTTAAGCACATCAAAAGCTGTTACTTGTTACTTCGCTAAGAAAATAAAAGTCATCCATACCTAATTACAAACCCAAAAAAAAGTTAAAAGATTATCCAAATATTACATATTACCCAAATCAAGGCTTCATTTTCCCGTCGAAAATATAAACGGCAAAACGTCGCCTCCACCGATCAGCCTCGTTGTCACAAATTTTGTTCATGGAGGTGTTTGTAATGAGATGCTCAATGTACATCAACGCGAACACTCCACAGGATTGCCCTGTTAGATTTTGTGGACAAAGTGATCTTGGCACTCTCTCAAACGACCACATGTCTCCTTCATTACACATCAGATCCAATTCTTTGAATAGCTTAGAATTTCTGACATAGATCGGGAACATGTACAGAATGGGAACAATTATTGGCAAGAACTTTTCATCATCATTAACACCATGATTGCAATCATACACCCAAACCTTCGCTTCAACCATGTCAAACACCACCAACACGTAGTGATTGTCGTTGATGTTGAAGACGGCGAAGATCCTCTTAGCACCGGCCCAACACCTACCCGCTGGGTAGGGTAGCTTTCCATGTGCATACTCCAGATAATCATCATCAAACTGATAATCCTTCAACACTTTGTCAAGCGGTAGCTGTTTGTCTTTCGCATCTGCTTCCAGTTGGTAGTACCGTTTTTTCATGTTTGTCAAGAATGCCATATCCAAAATGAGGTCACTTTGATCGTAATGATAGGGGTAATTCAAATGCCTCTCCCGCATCATTGTCAGCACAACTTCAACATACTGCAGAACATATAAGAGAGACAAAAAATAATTGGAGTGTAAGTGAGTGGTGAAAGGAAAGGTCTGTCTTTCCGAACATCATTCCATGTTCGGAACGACTGTGTGATGTTGTTCCAAGCATACTATGATGTTCCGAACACAATTAGAATGTTCCCTACAACGATGTGAAGTTCAGAAAATCATTCAAAAATAAACTTACAATGTCCCACATCCATTGTGTCTTGTCCACCAGTTCTTTGAAATCTAGGTAATTCATCGGCAATCCAAGAAAAACATCTTTTTGTTTCTTCCTCTTTTTGATAAATGTGCTCAACGCCAAAACTTTTTTCCGCTTCAATGGCTTGTAAATATCCACTGGCAGCCTCGAACAAACTTCTTCCTGCTTCTTCTCCTCTTCTGTTTGTGGTGATTTCACAGCCTTTGCAGGTTTTACAATAGTTTTGCTCTTCAACTGCTCAATCGTCTCCTTCACGGCCGCCATCTCCATCACCATGCCTTTACGCCAATCGTCGCACTCTTTGCAATTGCAACTGCTACATTTGGGGATGTCGAATCCATCACCACCAGAAGAATCACCTTTGATTTGCTCAGAAGCACCATCCTTTGTCTCGTAAGGCACGATCTGTTGCTCATAAGCCACCATCCTTTTCTCATAAGCCACGATCTTTTCATCATAAGCAACCATCTTTTGATCGTAAGCCAAAATCTTTTGCTCCATTGCTTCCCTCCATCCGCTGCATTCACCACATTTGCAGCCTCTGCAATTGGAGCTCCTCTTCACTATACCAACTTCAGTGATACCGGCAACTTCAAACTCACCGCGAACTACATCACCATCACCTTTGTTTCCAATGTCAATATTTACATCTTGCAGGCCACCAATTCCCTCTTCCTTGTATTCACCATCACTTCCAAACATCGTCGTTTCTGGGGCTTCCATAGCTTTAATTTCTATCACTTGTCTTGGAGGGGTTGCAGGATTGTTGTTGAAGATACAAATTGTAGTGCCACCAACAAGGCCAATGGTGCAAGCATCCTCAAACACTTTACAAAAACGATCTATTGTGTCGTCCTCTAAGTCATCAAATGGCATGAGGTCTAGAAAGTAATCCATGTCCAGCTCTTCATCGGTAGGAATGAGGAAAGGGTGAACAACCTGTTAATATACCCAACAACATTAAATAAATATCAACTAAATTTTAAGAATATTTTAATGTTGTTTGGAACAAAGTCTTGTTGTTCGAAAACATCGGAAAAGGATGTTCCGAACATTGTTGACTGTAGAAGTTGAGGGTTCTTCATTAAGATGTTCCGAACATCAATTAGAAATATCTCAGCAACAACGAGGTTGTTCCAAACATTACATAACATATATGGAAAACGGAATACTTACAGGAACATCTTGTTGGTCAAACAACCTGTCCGTATCTCTTTCACAAATTTCAGTAAGACTGTTTATGATCCTTGGGATTGTTTTTTCTTTTGGCAAATCCTTTGGTCTCAAGGCAGGAATGGCTTCATGAGCCCAGGCCATGAATGCCCATGGAAAGCCATAAAGATTGTAAGTCTGGCTTCCTTCTGCACGAGGTTCCATTGGCTTGATCAGATATTCCATTGTTAATTCAAAACTCATCCTACCCCAAGGATAACGCTGGAATTCTGCAAGATCCGCGGACAAGCACACCACCCATTCCTCTATTCCATATTTGGAATCCCTCGCACACAGAATAGTATGAACAAACCAAGCCATGCACAGATTTAAATACCACTTCTTGGGACAGGTTCTAGAACATACCAACTCAAGCAAGTCACCAGACTTCACAGCTTGCTTTTTCTTCGGCTGTTTTTGTTTTTTGGGCTTGTTGAACTTCCTCTTTGCGGGTGAAGGTGAGGGTGAGGGTGAAGGTGAGGCTGAGGGTGACTCCTCCTCCTTCTTCTTCCCCTTCCGCTTCCTACTACCCTTCTCCTTCTCCTCCTTTTTCTTCTCCTCATTTCCCTTTATCTCTTTCTCCTTCTCCTTCCTCTTTTTCTCCTGGAAATAATCAACAACAAACTTCCACAATTCCTTCCCCTTTTCATTCATTTTATCCATGTACTCTTTACTTGGATAGGGCCCACAGTTTAGCCCTGTCATTAGTGCAAACTCGGATAGGCCAAAACGTGCTGGCAATCCATTGAAGGATATCCAAACCTCTTTCTTCTTCTTGCAAATAATCCTTCGCATGAGGAGGTTATGCACCAACTTGGTGCCAAACAGTGGATATTCCGGTAATTGCAAGAAAGGACCGAAACAGCTATTGGCAAATCCCCTTCTCACCTGCAATTTTTTCAGTACCTCATTGAACTGTATCATACCCCTAGCCAACGAAGAACGAACAGTAATCTTCCCATTAAAAGGTTCATTGTTGGTCAGGAAGGTCTTGAAGAGACCCTCAACGTTACTCTTGAAAGTAGCATGACCAACGTCTTCATACTGCACATAATTTTAGCATAAAATTAATAAAATGAATCACAATGATAGTAAATTAATAAATGTTCGGAACATGAGTATGCTGAGGTTCTGAACGACAGTTGCTACTGTTGGGAACAATATGTACCGTGTTCCGAACGAGAGCTACCAGCCTTAATGTTGATGTTGGGAACGTACAAAATGTCGTGTAGAACATCAACATTGGCGTTCCGAACAATACGCGTTTCAATTCAACTATTACCTGGTCTTCCTCCAGTTTCAATCCAGATGTTCCTTCAGCAGTTTCCTTCTCTTCACCTGCTTCCTCTTCAACATTTCCACAGCATTATTTACAGCTTCCCCATCTATTTTAACTCTTTTTTCACGATCCTTCAGAAAGTTGCTTTTTAAAATTACATCCTCCGCCTCTCTTCTACTTCTTTTGCTGCTTCTTGGACTCTCCCCTGTTTTATCTGCTTCCCCCTCTACTTCTTCTCCTTTTTCTCTACTTAAATCATCAGCCTCTACATTTTTTTTACCACCATCTTCCTCTTCCTTTTCGGCATCACCATCTTCCACTCCAGTCCTCAAAAAATCACTTTTTAACAGTTCATCAATACCGGCGTCATCTAAATCCACCCTTCTTTCACCCTCATCTGCAGCCCTCTCCAAATCCTCCCCACCTTTACTTAGATCATAACTTGGTGCTGGACTTTGGCTTTCCTCTTGTTTATCACCTTTGTTCCGTGGACCTGCTACTTCTCCTTGGCTACATTCGTCACTCTCCACAACTAATTTTCTTTTAGTGGGTTTAGTAGTTCTTGGGCGTTTAGGAGTAGGTTCTAAATCTGTTGGAGTACGTTCCGAATCTGAAGTACTAGGCTTGTCAAGTTTCTTCTTCGGCGAAGGGCCCTTTTTCTTAGAAATCGCCTTCTTGGGAGTCTTTGTAGGCTGCTTCTTCTGCTCATCTTCATCTTTATTTCTCGGTCTTAAATTTACCATTTTTCTGCAAAGCAAAACAAGGGGATACTAAATTTAGTTACAGAAGAAAAACATGAACATCCTATTAGATGTTTAGAACCTTCAGCAACTATGGTGTTCGGAACATCAAGACACATAACAGCAATAACTTCAATTTGAAACTAAATAAAGCAGTGTTGGTTCCCAGAAAACCCTCAAAATTGTCACAATTTAACCAAAAAATGTAAACACCCTAAAAATTTCAGTTGAACATCGAAAATCCCCTTTGTAGTTCGGAACTACTTTACCCATTAAAACACATAATGCCATTCAATTTCAACACAATATTACACCTTTTGTACAAAAACAAACACTCAAATCATCGTTAATCACTGTCGACGAAAAAATTAAAATCTAAAACCAAGGTTCGACATTTACACCACAGTTTAAATGAGAACGACATAGTTTACCTTTTACAACTGATACTTTGTTGTATTTGCTGGTCGGATTCCTTGAAAACACAGAGAATTTGGAGTGAAAAAGGAGATGAAATGTGAAGTTGGTTGAAAGAAAAGCCACGCGGGGAAGGGGAAAGGGGTTAACTGAAGAGTGATGTTCCCAAGGTTTGAAATAATTATTATGTATGTTTTAAGAAATACCCTCAAGTTTTAAAAGTGTTAATTTGGTCCATGATTAGTGTTAATCAGACTTAGAAATAAAAGAAAATGGAAATGAAAAGCCGAGACACTTTTCTGCCAAAAAAGAGTTGGGCGGTTCTGGAACGCCACTTCTCACCAGTAAGTGAGGGATGAGTCATTGAATATTTTATGTTAAAAATAATAAACTAATTAAATTGCATATTTTAACTTTTAGATGAGGGCAAAAAGGGATCTTACTATTTTTAGGGGGTATTTTAGTAATATGACTTAAATGGCATATTTTAACTTTTAGATGAGGGCAAAAAGGGATTTTACTATTTTTTAGGGGTATTTTAGTAATATGACTTTACTTTAGCAGATTCTCACTTTTATAATAATATGATGATTACTTTTATAATAATATGATGATGTATAGCTTAAACGTAAAAGTTGAACAATAATTTAACAACTTTGCATTTGATTGTACGAAATTTAGCTCTTCCATATGTGGAAACCCATTTAGTTGTTGCATATGCGGACACACTCTGATTTCTAGTTTCATCACGAAGGATATAATTTGATCAAACTTCTCTTCCACACAAACCAACCAACAAATTACACACTACAGTAGTTGTCAGAACTTCAATTTTAATATACAAGACAGGTACAAAATCGATGTACTTGGTTCATAATTGGTGACCAAGAACACCATGAAACCTGTAAAAGAATAATATTTACAAGGGGCCTTGCCAACTCCATTAAAACTGCCAATGAGGAACTGGCTCGAGTCCACCCCTCCACGCCAAATAATCCAAGGGCACAGTATCAGCAGTTGATGAGCCCAATCGCAAGTTCAGTATAAGATGTGATTCATTGTTCTACCTCCTCAGATGATCCCTTGTGAAAAAAGGATGTCTCAGGGCTTCGCGAGCAGTTAACCTTTCTGATGGATCATAACAAAGAAGTCCTTGCAAGAGATTTATAAGATCTCCAGCAGAATGATCCACATGCTGCATAACAATATTCTGCAGCATAGAACACATTAACGGGTGGTTAGCAAATGAGTAACTACCATTGATCACATTTGTGGCCTACAATGTCCCAGAGCTGGTACCTGAAGGCGGCCCAGCTTCAACACAGCTTTGATACTGTCACGGGATGTTGCTCCTTCAGGCCAGTCCAATCGTCCCCGTCTCACATACTTATCTGCTTGGCGACTGATTACAACAAGGAAGCAATTAACAACTTCCATAAAAGAAAAAGACAACTGTTCTGGTGAGAATCTTTCATGAGAGTCCAACTGAGGGCTTACTCTACTCTTTTCAGCATGTGGTGGGGAAGGGGGCCAAGTACCCTTTCCATCATAGCAAGATGCTCTAGATTTTCATGTGTTTGAAACAATGCTTCTCCCTGAGCAAAGCACACAAAAACTTATAACCTGCTGCCCCGATATGATTCGAGAACCATGGTTTTCCATGAGAAAAGAACAGAACATACCGAACATAACTCCACAAGGATGCAGCCAACACTCCATATATCACATGGATACCTCCACCCAAGTCCTTGAAAAATAAATAAATAAGTTGCAATACTCAACATAGCAAGCAGCAGCAGCAGCAGATAATAGAACGGCGCCACATGCTTTGATATTCATACCTAGAATAACTTCTGGTGCCCGGTAATGACGAGTTGATACAATGTACTTCTGATCTTGACGGTCATATATTGTGCTCCCGAAATCAATTACCTTTATAGCACTTGATTTTGGTACTCTTTTGCAGTAAGAACTATCCTTTGGTGACCTTGAAGAAAACTTCAGGCATAGTGAAAAAACATTAGCTATCCCCCATTGGAAGTGCGGGATCAAGCACAAAATAGTTCCAAGTTGTCCAGCACCCAATTTTACCTTGTAGTCAGGAACTTTAATATAATCCGAGGAGACCAGCAGAATATTTTCAGGCTTCAAATCAGTGTGGATGAGTCGCAAATCATGCATATCTGCAAGTTCAGATAAATTCATGTGTTAGAATAAGAAAAGTATGGCAAGCACTAGAGCAGAAAAAGCATGATGGTGTTAATATGAACAGCATTTACATCAAAAGACAAGTCCATGCTACTACTCCATACATGTATGATAAAAAGAAAGAAAGGTGTACAAAGCATTTATTACACACATGCTATACATTCCAAGAGTTGTCTGCCAATGTCACGGACAAGATCAATGGGAAATGGGCGGTAATTGTTTTTCCGTAGGAAATCGTATAAGCTTGGTCCTAGCTTCTCAAAGACCTGTTCAAACCATTTAAGTTCATCCACAATCTTAATCCCCAGAACATTTGTCAACGGGGAAATTATTTGCCCAAATCAACCAAATACTTACAATACAGATATGATTACGATAGTCAAACCAATTCCGTATTTGCACACAACTGCAAGGACACAAACCAGTTCAACCATTTGAAAAATAGCAAAATCCCACGAGTGAGTCAATGACATTGATTGGGGTAAAATTGGAGTTACGGGCTATACTCACCAATTCCCATCTTTGTCATGTTTACCAAGCTGTTCAAGCATTTCAACCTCAATCATTGCTGCTTCACGATACCTCTTAATGCCTCGAACAATCTTAATGGCCACCATTTCCTTCTTTTCACGATCCCAGCATTCCAGAACCTGGCCAAAAGTACCTTCCCCCATTTTACTGTGGATTTTGTCTACATTGAAATAAGATCAAAAGAAAATTAATATCTATAAAGCTTATCGAGGAGGGAAACTTCACAAATGTACCACCATTACTAATATGCATCTTTGTTTGTAACCATTTTTTAATATGCAAGAAAGGTAAAGAAAGCTCATTGCTATGATATCCTCAAGAACAAGAAGTTAACTGAAACATCATGAAAAATAATAATCATTCATCGATTTTGCTAGTTTATGGATCAGTTTTAATAAAAATGTATCATATGTATGGAACAATTTTCATGTAAAACTAAATATGATCAGAGTAACCACGGAGCCAGACAATAAATAATATTCTTTGGTGGTGGTGAAAGATGATTACAGCGTGATGTTAAATTATCTCCGATCTCAAATGTATAATGCCCATCTTTGTCATCCTTCCTCCATGGGGGAGAACCATTTCGCCCCTTAACAACCAGTGTACCAGTATAGTCTGTAGGTTGCCTTGAAGTCGCATAGCTTGTCAGATTCCCAACCTCTTGTCCACAAAACAATTCTAGCTGAGCCTACACACAGGATTTTCATTCATGTTTTCTTAAAATAGAACTAATTTTCTAGTACCTCTTTGAAGGTTGAAACTCGAAGCAGAATTAACTACAAAATTATCATTTAAAAGAAACAGCAGAATATACATAATCCAAGGAAGATAAGTTCACATAAATACAAAAAAAAAAAAAACATGTTTGGTACAGATAGTGGAATGCTCCGTTCTTGGAAAAACAGATACACTAAAGAATATCAATTACAACCAAGATTTAATACCAAAATCCTGACATATGCATACTGCAAGTTTTCTATCAGATTTTTTCATAAAATCATCAGCAAAGTACTTAAAAAGGTGGTTTGTGCTTCTAGTGTTAATTCCACGATCCTGGTAACGACCTAAGGTAGTTTGAACAGAAACTTTGCTTTCAAAATGGAACAAAGCCGATTCAACAAAATCACCCTTTTTCACATGCACAAAACTAACCCTCCATAACAAGTTCAACCGAAACCTACTGACCTCGATCATGTCATGCATATACCAAAACATCTAAATATTACATGTATATATTTCTATCCGTACATATAACTTTTCTCAAAAACAATGGAATTCTTGACGGTCACAGCTAGAAACACGGTAGATAATCGAAATACCCTTCTACCTCTCTCGATTTAAATACTAAGGTTATATCTGATACGATTCAAGTGAATCAGTGACGTGTGCTAGCCCACACATCATTTGGGCGTATACATACATAATTATTAAAACTCAGAACTTTAAGTCCTAGATCTCTATTTCTTTTTTTTAATGACAGGGGAACCCGCAGCAGGAGAGTTGTGCTACCCGCTCCTGATGCAATAGCCTGCAAACCACTCAGGAGAGGTAATCGCACAAGGCATGCCCGGTGCGACAGGCTCAAACTCTATATAAACATATCATCAAGAACCTAAAAGAAAGCATAAGACCTCTATTTACACATCATAAAACATGAAAAAGACTGAAACTTTACCATACCTGAGACAATTAAAAGAACCTAATCTTGATCAGATCTATCAAAACAAAAAAAAAAAAAAAAGACAAAATAAACAGATAAACTATTGATGAAATAAAATATTGCACCTTAGGATGTTCAGGGAGTACGTCCCAACCCAAACGCGCCCTCTTTCTAGGACGACGATCCAGATGGGTCATCGGAAATTCAGTCACGCGCTCTGTTTCCATTAGAATATTTTAGAGAGAGGAAAAGTCTTTTAGAGAGAGAGTGAGAGAGTATGGCAGATAGTTTTGTATGTAGAAAGAATAAGACACGAAACCTAGGTATTTTTATCTATAAAATGTTGTGAAGAATTGGTTAATTGTGAAATCTACACCCAACACGTATCGGTTATATGGCCCTTTTTGTCTGCCTTTGGTTTTGGTATTTCATTGTTCTGTTCGGAGTTTTGACTCGAGTTAGTTGTGTGGTTGGAAACTTAATCGAGTTTGAGTGCTGGGTCATCAACCATGGTTAGAATTTCGAAAAAGGGTCATATCTACCCTGTACTTCTTCGTTATACCTTTTTTTTCTTGTTTCTACCCCCTGCCGTTAGCAAAACTCATATATATACCCCTCATTTTAACGCCCCCCAAAAACCCCCATGTGGCAATCATCCAGCTAACCAACCCACTAAACCCTCAAACCAAACCAAATAACCCGTCCCCAACTAAATATGACCCAAACCGATCCGTCCCAATTAAAACCCCATCAACATTTTACCCGACCCATTGCCCGTCCGAGATTATGAAGCGTTTCAGGTTCCGGTAGAAGAGGTATTATGGACACGAGAGCATAATGCTAGGCGGATCAGATCAAAAGTCGATGTCGCTTTCACCTGTGGAGTTGGTGAATTTAGAAGAGTTGAAGAGATTAGAAATTTGAATTATAGAAAGGATCAAGTTTTAGAAGCTTTAAAATTTTGTTCTAAAGCAATAGGGTTATTTTTTAGAAGCTTTAAAATTGCCATATGTATTCCATTCAAAAGGGATCATATTTCTTGGACCACCAAATATGGTAATGGCAGTACCATGAGACAAAATTCGTTCTTTTGATTGCTCAAACAGCAGAGGTATCTACCCTCTCATGGAGTGGTTCCCATATATAAGTCTTTATGCTTTTCTTCTCTGTTATCCCAGATGAAATATATGTAAAAACATGTGTTTATACGACAGAAGAAGCAATTGGTAATTGTCTAAGACGTAGGTTACCCTTTAGTGATCAAGGCTTCATGGGGTTTCTCGGTAAAGGCATAAGAAAAGTACTCCCTCCGGTCCATATTATTTGATGTTTTGGGTGTTTTCACACGTATTAAGAAGATCACCTTTTTAACATTAATTAGCAATGTAATTGACTATATTAGCCCTAGTTTAAGCTATTATTATTTATCATTTTGTTTAAAGTTATTTATTAGCAATGGGGTGACATTGTAAAATTCCATCTTGATTTTCGAAAAGATCAAATATTATGGACAAAAAAAAAGGCTAAAACATCAAATAAAGTGGACCGGAGGGATTATTTCATTTGATAAACAAGACACTGTAGTAGTGCAAAGTTGAAATAAATTTGATATATTCATCTTGCTAAAAAAATTTATGCATATTTTATTGTTGGTTATTACAAATTCTGTTAATGTGTGAATAATTTGGAGGTTTTATTATGAATTGTGAATAACTTAGATTTTAGAGGTTTTATTCTAATTTTGCCTCTTTCACAAGGAAGAAGATGATGAGCATCTATTTAATTGAACCAGAAATAGGTCACTGGGTCAAGTTTTGATTTGGGTTAATAGTTTTGCTACTAATTGAGGGATTAAAAAAATTGAGGCTTTAGATGGATGCCACGTGGAGGAGGTGAAGTTGGGGTGGGGTCTCCGTTGAAATAAGGAGTAGATATATGATTTTTTCTAATGGCAAGGGTAGAAACCCCAAAAAAGCATAACGGATGTGAGTTATAACTAATATCCGATAGTACAATGGTAAATATAACCCTTTTTCGTTAAAATTTTGACCAATTTCGGCCCAATATAAAACAAGTGGGGTCGTTTATTTGAAGAGTGCATATCCAAAAGGTAGTCTAGTGCATAAACTATCCCGCTTACGCAGTAAAAATTTCGTCCAGAGATCACTTTTGTCACTGCTATTTGGTTTCAGGCCATTTTTTTCTTGGTTGTGCAAAATAAGCCACTTTTTGAAATTTCAGTCCTTATGGGCTGAACTTCATGCCTGAAGGTATAAAGTTTAACCTCAGCCCACAAGCGATGCAGTTTACGTATTCTATGTCTAAAAGTTCACCCTTTATGGGCTGAAGTTGAACTTTATACCTTCATAAGGTATAAAATTCAGCCCTCAAGGTTTGAAGTTCAGCCCATAAGGATTGAATTTCCAAAAAATGGCTAAAACCTAAATATTTTTAAAAAGTGGCTCCAGCTGTAAAGGCGGGCCAAAAACTAGTTATTTGTGCACTTTCCCCGCTTACGCAGGGTCTGGGGAAGGACCGCACCTCAAGAGATGAGATGTACATCCCATCCTGATGCAAGTAACAGTGGCTGTTTCTACGGCTTGAACCCGTGAATTCTAGGTCACACAAAGAGTGCATATCCCTAGATTATAATCATTGCGATCATAATCCTGAAATTATAATCCTATATGGGATAGAGAATTCCAAGATTATAATCTTGAAATATCCTGAAATATGCGATCATAATCCTGAAATATCATATCTTATCCCTCCAACAAAATATGGGATAAACTAGTCCTGAATTCTATCCGAAAACTAAAAAAGAAACTTTATATAAATAACCTGTGTGGGCAAAAATATGTCACCTACTATTACAGGAATACGAGTCCAGCTGGCGAGACTAGACTTATCTTACAAGTCACCAGGCATAAAGGATGCACGCCTATTCTACGAGTTACGACCATTCAGGCGGCACGGGCGTAGGACGCAAGGCATACATCCAACCGCCCTAGGTTACAGTTTCCTAGTTAGGATTTAGTATATACCACCGTCTTAAGTTATAGGCACATAGCCTTATTAGTCTTTGTATTTTACCTTAATTAGGACTAGGTATGCACTGCTATAAATAACCCTCCTTACGTCGTATTGTACAATCAAGTGATTTACCACAGAATCCGGCTATTCTCAAGGAATAAGAATACTTTATTTTTCTTGCTCATTATTTCTCTCTTTTACTTATTTACTTTTTTCAGTATTGCTTGTGACCTCATTCTTAATTAATTATTTAACCTAGGCGACCGATTTTAGGTATAAATAGTTTGGCGCCGACCGTGGGGCCTAGGCAATTGTAGGTATTCTACGAAGGAAAAGGCGCAATCATGTAAAGCAGCGGCAACTACGTCATACGAGATAGTGGTAACGAGATCCAACAGATAATTCATAACTCGATGAGTACGGCTGAAACTGTGAACGACTATCTAAGATTAAAACCCTGTTATCTGTTATCATGGTAAAAAATCTTACTAGTGTACCATGCCTCGTCATGCTTCTCATGAAGCGATGCCGGTGGTCCAAAAGTTTATCAATACAATCTTCGGGGAGCCCGGGGTCAGAAGTACCAGGACCAGAGTCATCATAGTCTGCAAAGCTCACCAGGACATAACCAAGAAACCACATATCAACATCATCGAGTTTGACGACAAGGACTCACGACGAGTTCATTACCCTCACTATGAAGCTTTGATAATCACCTTGCAGGTACACGATGCTCGAGTCAAGCGTGTGTTGGTAGATCCTGGCAGCACGGCCAACATTATTCATTGGAAGGTTTTTGCCAGATGAAGGTGCAGGACCAGGTAATTTCGAACCCGTACACCATAACCAGCTTTAACAGCTCCAGCAAGAAGTCTGTATGAGAGATACTCCTTCAGGTACACCTTCCGGGAGCAACCTGGTGGCGCCCTTCCAAGTATTGATATACGACCTCTCGTATAACATTATTCTCGGGAGGCCTTAGATTCACGAAGTGTGCGCAGTGTCGTCTATGCTTCACCAAATCCTTAAATGCTCGACTCCTTGGTAGGTGAGAGAAATTCAGGGGGAGCAGAAGTTAGATAAGCTGCTTGGTCCCGATCTGGTCACCAGTGTACCTTTCATGAAGCGGCGGTCTCGAGAGCCAGCCATCACACCTTCCGACCTAGAGGTAGAAGATAAGTCTGCCAAAGCTACAGTTGATGACCTTGACCCGTTGATCTTCGACGAGAAGGTTCCAGATAAGAAATTTTATGTGGGGGCCAAGCTCTCAGCCGAATCCAAGCAAGAATATGCTAACTTTATGTGTGCTCAATCAGGCACCTTTGCCTGGACATATACCGACATGCCAGGAATATCAACTAGCGTCATCACACATAATCTGTACGTCGATCCGACCTTCAAGCCAGTCAAGCAGAAGAAATGGTCGATTAGTCGTGAAAAGGGGCTGGCGGTCTATGAGGAGGTCGAAAAGCTACTAAACAACTGTTCTATTCGCGAGGTTCAATATCCTGAGTGGTTATCCAACATAGCAGTAGTCCCCAAGAAGAATGGGAAGTGGAGAATGTGCATCGACTTCACAGATCTGAACAAAGCATGCCTAAAAGATCTTTTTCACTACCCAACATCGATCAACTCATCGATTCAATGGTAGGCCACAAAGCTTTAAGTTTTCTGGACACATACTCAGGATATAATCAGATCCTCATGAACCCGGATGATCAAGAAAAGACTTCTTTCATCACGGATAGGGGGACTTATTATTATAGGGTAATGCCTTTCGGACTGAAAAATGCAGGAGCGACTTACCAGAGATTAGTAAACCTGATGTTCAAGGAGCAGATTGGTAAGACCATAGAGGTTTACATAGATGATATGCTCGTCAAATTAGAATTTGCCAAGGATTCACACCGGCCATCTGGAGAGAGCATTCGACATCTTGGACAAATTTGGAATGAAGCTCAACCCAGAAAAGTGTGCCTTCGAGATGTTCCTTAGGTTCATTGTTTCCAACAGGGGAATAGAAGTGAATCCCGTAAAGATCGAAGCAATCGAGGCTATACCATAGGTCCTGAAAAATGAAGTCGAAGTTAAAAGGCTTAATGGCCGAATTGCAGCACTCAGTCGGTTCATCTCACAGTCGTTAGAGAAATGTCACCAGTTTTTCAATGTCTTGAAGAAGAATAAAAGCTCTGAATGGACAGAGCAGTACAGCAAGGCGCTTCGAGAACTGAAGCAATATATGGCAAATCCCCTGTTGCTAACTAAGCCACACGAGGGAGAACATTTATTGTTGTACCTAGCAGTATCCGTAGTTGCCGTCAGCGTTGTCTTGGTACGAGAAGATAAGGGGTTGCAATCAGAAGTGTATTACGTCAGCAAGTCTCTTTTAGATGCATAAACTAGGTATCAACACCTAGAGAAACTCGCACTTGACTTAGTCATGGCAGCGAGGAAGGTATGACCGTATTTTCAAAGTCATACCATTATCGTGGTTTCCTCTTTTCCCTTACGGACTATTTTGCACAAACCTGAGTTATCAGGCAGGCTGGCAAAATGGGTCGTTGAGCTTGGTGAGTATGCCATCATTTATCAGCCACGTACGACCATCAAGTCACAGGTGCTTGTGGACTTTGTTGCCGACTTCAGTACCAACTCGATGCCCGGAGCTGAGGCAGAACACAAAATTATAGAGGGAATTACCCTTGGAGAATAGGTGATCCACACCGACGGGGCCTCAAATGAAAAAGGGGTTGGGATCGGTTTAGTGATCAAATCCCGAACGAAGAACGTATTCAGGAAAGCCGTCAGCTGCTCCTAGATGATGAACAAAGCAGTAATTCAAGCTCTAGAATTAGCTTACACATTGGGGGCCAGGCAGATCAGTATCAATTGCGACTCTCAGCTCGTTGTCAAGTAACCGGGGCTTGCACCGCGAAAGACGCCCGCATGCAGGAATACTTGGCCAGAGTAGATAAGTGCTTGAAAAATTTTCAAAAATGGAAGATCAAGCAGATACCAAGAGAAGAAAATGAAGAGGCTGATGCCCTAGCCAGCCTAGCGGCCACTGCAGACGTGAATGCAGACAACCCAATTTCCACCATTGAATTAACTTACGTGGATGTCAAATGCCACGAGGTCAATGCAATGGGATCATTGTGAGACTGGCGGCACCCGATCATTGAGTATCTGGACAAGGGAGTACTTCCAGCAGAAGGTTGAGAGCTCAAGCTGGCCGCTATTGTTTAATCAACGACTAGTTGTATCGGCGAATGTTTAGCTGACCTTTGGCTAAATGCTTGAGACCATCTCAAGTGGATTATGGACTCGGAGAAATCTACGAGGAGCAATGCTAAAACCATTCCGGCGGGCGATCTCTAACTCGCAAGTTAATCAGGGCGGGCTATTTCTGGCCTCGAATGGAAGACGACGCGCGCAAGTTTGTATGGGCGTGCGATAGCTGCCAAAGATTCTCCAATGTACTTCATCGGTCGGTAGAGTAATTGCACTCAGTAATAGCCCCTTGGCCTTTCATGAAATGGGGGATGTACATCATAGGGAATATGCCTAAAGCACTCGGCGGTGTCAAATTCTTGCTCATCATGACAGATTATTTTACTAAATGGGTCGAAGTAGCGGCGTACGCCCGAATCCGGGAGCATAAGGTGATAGAGTTTACATGGAAGAACATTATGTGTCGATTCGACATTCCAGCAGAAATCACTTGCGATAATGGACCTCAGTTCATAGGTGACAAAATCACTGCTTTTCTGAAGGATTGGGAGATAAAGAGAATAACCTCTACGCCCTATCATCCTTCGGCCAACGGCCAAGCTGAATCCTCGAACAAGACAATAGTGGATAATTTGAAAAAGCGATTCAAAGGAGCCAAAGGAAAATGGCTAGAAGAACTGCCAGGAGTCCTATGGGCCTACCATACTGCGTCCAAAGCTAGCACTGGAGAAACTTCGTTTTCACTAACGTATGGAACAGAAGCAACGACTCCCCTAGAGATCGGAGAATCCAGTTTGAGGCGGTCATTTATGGTGGAAAAATACAACAACGAATCTTTGAAGACTTCCTCGATGCTTTAGACGAACGGTGGGAAATAGCAGTTGTACGCCTCGCAGCCCAGAAGCAACGAGTGGAGCAATATTACAATGCGAGGGCTAATCCACGATCCTTCACCATAGGGGATCTTGTCCTTCACAAAGTTACTCAGAACACCAAGCAGGCCGATGCAGGCAAACTCGCCCTAAATTGGGAAGGGCCGTACAAAGTTCGAGGCATAGCTGGAAAATGTGCGTATGTTCTTGAAGACGTGGAAGGAACAACCATTCCAAATAACTGGAACATCTCATGGCTAAAGAAGTATTACTCTTGAAAAGCTCAGCTAAGCCCATATACTCGAGACATGTATTTTCTTATTTCTTGTTTTCCTATATTGTCATCATTTACAACAGGCACTCAGCCCCGTTCTTTATGTTAACAAGGCTTCATGCCCTATTCATCAATAAAACTACTGTTCTATTTAGTCAATTTTACTTATTTGTTCAGATCCATCTATGATCCAACTATTCATAGCCCCGACCAGACCTAAGTTGAAGCAATACACTCATTTTTTGCTATAAAAAGTAGGGTACACTACTCGCTTAGAGGTAGACCACGTCTAGCTCAGCCACCAGGCATCACTCGTATGTTGAACTTGTTAATTCAACAACTACACCTGCATGCCGATGAGGACGCCTATCCGCATAGTGCCAAAAAGTCTTAAATACTCGAGTAACTAAGCAGAGACAATCGAAGTGGGGCGCAAAAGTGCCCGTTACCACACGGGCTAAAGTCGTCCCATTATGGGGTAATTTAAGTCGTCACCTATTGACGCAAATGTAGCGTCCTTCAGTGCCCACACCCGTCTCTTGAAGACACTACCCCATAAAGGCACATAAAACATACTGCTTGACTATACATTACATCGTATGTAATTACACAAGTACGTATAAAACTATTGATGAACGACTGTTTCATTAATGACAAACAGCCTGTAGGCTCACAATACACAATTAATTCTTCCTAAATACAACATTTGTTCATAACAATTGTAGGAAAAAAACAAAAAGGGAAGACTAAATTCGCAAGTTCCTTTGAATTTTCACGGCCAGAGACTCTTCATCTGGATTGTAGCTCTTGCATCGAAGTCTCTCTCGGCAACTAGAAGGCAAAATCCCCAAGTTGATATCTCAAGCAGCAAAATCTTTGTGACGCTGTGCCACGAAAGTTGGGAAAATCAGTCCAACTAAGGAATCCCTCAGTTGAAAGGTAGAGGAAGCAGAACGTGGTCCGAGACTGCACTTGGATTCACTTGGAGAGACTCTAATAGGGAACCCCCTGTGACCTCGGGAATGCCATATACTCTCTCTTCCCAGAACGATTGGAAGCTGATGCAATCTCCATTACCGCAAAACAAGGCAGAGCTACACAGCCACCCTGAATGCTAAAGATTTGGAGATATTTGTTGAACATCAACTGCCTGAAGAAGGAGAGGATATCCCAGAAACACACTCCTAGTTCAAATGAAGTTGCTTCCGGTATATGTTCCCATGCAACTAAAAGATGAATGACTAGAAAAGCTCAATTGGGATGAAATCCTCTACTGCAGCACACCACATGACAAGAAGATATCACAGTAATCATCACGTATAAAGGCAAGCCTACTGAAATTACTATGTCTACCATAATGAAAGAATTCCAAAGAACAACATTAGAATCCCGATCAAACTTCATGACTCGGGAGACTCCATTCATTCATTCACGGATGAGGGAAGAAAAGAAGGTAACTGCAGATGAGTCTCCTTCTATAGTTGTTTATGCCTAAAATCGGTCATCTAGGTTAAACAGTTAATTAAGAATGAGGTCACAAGCAATACAATAAATACGATGAAAAATTAAATAAGTAAAAGAGAAAAATAATAAGCAAGAAAGTTAAAGTAGTCTTATTCCTTGAGAATAGCTGATGGTGAATCGCATTGATGTACAATACAATGTAAGGAGGGGTATTTATAGTAGTGTATACCCTGTCTTAATTAAGGTAAATTACAAAGACTAATAAGGCTATGGGTCTATAATTCAAGGTGGTGGTATATACGAAACCTTAACTAGGAGACTGTAATCCTAAGGTGGCAGGATGTATGCCTCTTGTCCTACGCTTGTACCGCTTGAACGGTCGTAACTCATAGAACGAGCGTGTATCCTTTGCGCCTGAAGACTTGTAAGAGAAGTCTAGTCTCGCCATCAGACTCGTATCCCTATAATAGTAGGTGGCATATTTTTTCCCATACAATCAGTCCTCCCACTTGCTGAGTGCTGATGCAAGCAGTCAGGAAGTGAAAGTGGTATACTAGATAGATGTGAAAAGATATCTCACTGACTCCTTGAGACTCGCAGTCTCTTTTACCAAGAGTAGTGTTGATTTCTTCAAGAATTCCGCGTGCTTTCATCTGATTGGTTAATACCGATTTCATGCACCTTTCCAAGGACTGCCATTAACTGCTCCGAATTATTTAATATCTCTGGCAATAATGATGCTTGACCGTTTCATATGTTATCCTTATCTTTTTTCCTGCCTATAAATAGGGACTTCGTGGCAATGGAAAGATCACAAACTTCTCTTCAGAAAAAATACTTGTCCAATAATTTCTTATGATAGCAAGAAACTTCTTTTTCTCTAAAAATGTTTGCTTTCGATCCTGGTTTAATATTTCCAGAAAACCTTCTTCATTCTAAATGGATGATACATGAGGGAACTATAGGAGGGAATTCGTCTGTAGTTACCTCCTTTTCATTCTTCGTCCACGAGGGAATGACCGAAGTCCCCCGAGTCATGAAGTTTGATCGGGATTCTAATTGCGTCCTTTGGGATGTCTTCATTGTGTCATGTGCACTGATTACAGTGAGTTAATCTTCTAACACAGCGGTTGCTGTGATATTCTCATTTTCATGTAGAGTAAGGACGCTTAGCCCTTTCAGCTTTCGTGCAGTTTCTCCCCCAGGATTTCTCTGGTGCTTAAACTGCCTCTTTGATGGAGTAGGGTGTAAGCCGACTTGTATGACTCTGTTTCATGGCAGGCAAGAGGATACAACTTTATTTCTTCGGGTGATTAAGGTGTTACTGAGCTTTGGATCCCCTCCTGATTCATGGTCTTCACCTTGGTTATCTGCTTCAGCTAAACCACTATTACAACGCTTCATCGACCGTTGGCTGTAGGATACCCGAGGGAAAAGGCTTCCTTATGGTAGGTTCCCAGCTCAAGCCTCTCCGTTCCTGGTGAACTCATGTTTGTGCTTGAAGATCTGCGGGGCCTTACACTTTGGTTTGACCAGTTGAGGCTGACTCGGATGGTCAAGTTTTCTTTCTAGGCTCTGCGGTACTTCAAGTTTCTCTTTAAGTTCAACGGGCAAGATAAAGGAGGTTAGGTCTATATTCATACGCTTCCGAGGTCCCTTACTTTGATCAAGCAGACGGGCTTTGGTTGCACCAATGGCCGCGTGCCTTGAAGGAATGCTCAGGCCGACATATCTCGAGCTTTCAAAAGAAAAAAAGAACTCCGAACTGTATATGGATTGTAGCTACAATCCAGACGAAATATTTTCAGCCATGTTAATCCTGAGGAGCTCTTTGTTTATAGTCTTCCTTTTTTTTTTTTATAATTTTTATTAACAAAAGTTGTATTCAGGACGAACTAATTGTATATTACGAGCCTACGAGCTGTTTATTAATGAAATGATCGTTCATCAATAGTTTTATACGTACTTGTGTAATTACATATTGTGTAATATATAGCTAAGCAGTATGTTTTGTGTGCTTTCCTGGTCTAGTGTCTTCAAGAGACGAGTGTGCGCACTGAAGTGCGCTTCATTTGCGTCAGCAAGTGACAGCTTATGTTGCGCTCACAATGGGACGACTTTAGTCCGTGTGGAAATAGGCACTTTTGCGTCTGACTTCAAATGTCTGTGCTTAGTGACTGGAGTATTGAAGACTTTCTAGCACTAAGCGAACGGGCATCCCCATCAACATGTAGGTGCAACTGTTGAATTAACGAGTTCAACGTACGAGTAATTCCAGGTGGCTGAGTTAGACGTGGTCTAACTCTAAGCGAGTAGTTTACCCTACTTTTTGTAGCGAAAAGTGAGTGTATTACTTTAACTTAGGTCTGGACGGAGCTATAAATAGTTGGATCGTAGATGGATCTGAATAAATAAGTCAAACTGACTAAGTAAAAATAGTAGTTTTATTGATAAATGGGCACTAGGCCTGAGATGTTGTCTATAAAAACCGTAACATGATTGATGAGTATGAAAATATTGCGATCAAAGTTAAAAAAAAATTAAAACATAAAAATAAATGCTTTTAAGATGCTTTATGCTTGATCCTCGGAAGGTTCGGGGGCATGTGCTTGGGCTTCCCTGTTCGAGGGTGCTGAGCCTAGAGATATTGCCTATGGGCCGCTGACAACCCGATGGTACAACTCTGTGCCAATTAAACAATAATGAACGACTTGCTTTCGCAGTTTCCTGCTTTATGATTTGTCTTCAAGGAGGATTCCTTTGCTTAGGTAGTTGATCAGCGCATGACGCTGCCCTATGATGGATCTTGTGTTTTGGAACTTCGAGGTTCATCAGATCCACAGGGGTTAACTCAACCACTATCTGCTGATTATATGAATCCTCAGACGCTTCGTCATCGCTTAGCCTCCTTCCTGATAGAGAAACTCGCATGCTTAAAAAAATTTCATAAGTACTTTCAATCTTTTCTGTCGATCTGGCGTGCAGATGCCGTCTGTGGTAAAGACCTCCTTGACTCGACTGGTGATCAATTGAGAGCTGCTGACAAATGTGACCTTCCTGGCCCCCAGTATGTAGGCTAATTCAAGAGCTTTAATTATGGCTTTATACTATGCTTTTTCGCTTTGAGCTTTGGCGGTCTTGCTAAATACCATCCCAGTGGGTGTCCTGACCTAAAGATCGAGGTCAGCTTCTTCACCGTTGAGATTTACGTCAATGCTAACCTCCCAACATCCACACTCGATTGTTTCTTCATTTCTGATTGACTCCTCCGCCTTTGATTTCAGCTTCTCCACAAAGTCTGAGGTAAAACCCTCTAGTTCCTACGACCCGATAGCTGTCCGGGGTTGGTAAATAATGTCATACTCTTCCAGTGTCTCAGCCCATTCATCCATCTCCCCTGAGAGTCCGGGTTTAGACAATATGGTCCGTCCAGGAGTGGAGGAAACCACGCTGACCATATGGTCAAGAAAATACGAGCACAGCTCCTAGGTCGCCATGATCACGACCTTAATAAACTGAAACAGTAAAGGCAAAAACATGTCTCGGTGAGAGGGTCTTTTGCTTGCGTACTTCACGAGACTCTCATTCTCTTCTTGTATAAAGACTGCATTCCATGCTATTTCTGAGATCGAGACATACAATAATAGATGCTCACCTGGCTGTGGATCAGTTATTACCGGAAGATGTAGGAGCTGCATATTTGTCTTGGCTGCGATTAGGCAACTCTGTATTAGCCATAGGGTTCCCCCTTGTCTCCGCAGCACCTTAGAGGGCTGACATATGATAAGTCGGCATTTTACCGACTTTGAGCCTTCTTTTATAAGAACTTTATGTGTTCTTAAGCTAATTTCACGACCAATTCTTATGTAATGTTGCGTGATTCCAGGTGCTACTTAGTTTAAACGCTCGAGGCCAGAAACTGAGCGGAAAGAACACAAAAGAAGGCCGAGTCGAGTCAAAGTTGGAGTCGTGCGAAATGGAGCAAGTGTCAAGCCAAAGTGCTGGGCCGCACAATATTGTGCGGACCGCACAAATTTGTGCAACACAGCACAATGCTCCGCACAATGGTCCGCATAAGAATGCAAAATGAAGCAGTAACTACTTCAAGTTTTCAATAATTTGTGCGGCTCAACACAATATTGTGCGGCAGCACAATTACCCTAGCTGAGGGAATTGAAGTCAGCACAATGCTGAGAAAGACCCAATTGTGCGG
The DNA here is from genome assembly GCA_037355625.1 of Petunia x hybrida. Taxonomy (NCBI): domain Eukaryota; kingdom Viridiplantae; phylum Streptophyta; class Magnoliopsida; order Solanales; family Solanaceae; genus Petunia; species Petunia x hybrida. Next base: position 11,296,884 of record JBBBVM010000064.1, read on the forward strand.
TCAGCACAATATTGTGCGATCGCACAATTGGGATGGAAGAAGATTTTTTGTGTAATTTTTCTTAGGAGTATAAATAGGAAAGTGAGGGTTTTATTACAACAGCTCTTACATTACATTTTACTCTATTTTTTGGGTGACTTTGGGAGCTAAGAAGAGGTTTTAACACCGATTTGTAAGCTTCTAATGTTGTAACTTTGAATTTTGATTCCATGTATCAATTTAAACTTATGTCCAACATGATTTCATCTTTTCATTACATCTTTATTGCTATGATTCAAACCCTAGTTATGAGTAGCTGGGGGTGTAAATATGCTTTAGTGATAGAAAATCAATGGGTGTTGTTTCATTTCACTCAACATAACACAAGCAACAATTATCCAACTCCTCATTACAATAACATCAAAATCCCAAAATCTATGATATTTGGGATTTCTTGTCTACATTGCTAGTTAAAGACTCGGAAGAGATTAACTAGCGTAGAATAGTGGAGTTGGCAAGGATTTGAGTAGATAGGCTATCTTTATAGACTAACTCATCTAAAATGGGTTACGCTCGGAAGATGTCTCCTTTCCTTGGGTCATTGAGTAGTGCTTTAAGCATTGAACTAAGGCTTTGACGAGCGGGTTGTGAAAGATCTCTTCTAGACCGGAAGGATTCTAGAGATCACGATCGGTATGCTCGACCATAATTATACTTGTGTTGAGAAAGTGAAGTGGGAACACCCGTTGATAGGAAGTCACTAATAGTCATTTACACCCCTAGTCTTTTAATATTAAACAACTTACTCGTTTAATTGCTTACACTTTAGAATTAATCATAGTTTTCATAGAACAAATCATACTTCTAGGACTCAATACTAAACCTCATTTGAATATCTATTTGCAACGCTCTCACTTGATGTGCTAGTTCCCTTGGGAAATTGACCCCAACTCACATCGGGTATTATACTTTGACGACCGTCCTTCACCATTAATGGTGTAAGATTGGGCGTGGATCAACATACCAATTTCTGTGGCTTTGGGTACTAGCTGATCCATCACCGCCAATTGATCCTATAGTTCGCTGATCTCTTTTCCAACTTCTCGTTCCATGGCCTCAAACTCGATGGAGTCCTCTTCGGTCATATTTACTTTGGCTACTGGTCATACACCAAGATCCCGCCACAAGTAAGATAATATTCTCCAAGTGAAAACCGCTCACCCCGTAAGTCGTTAATCCCGTGAGAAGTCGGGAATCTGAAGACTTTATGGAGTGTTGAGGGTATTCCCTTAATGCTATATATCCAAGGTCATCCCAAGATGATGTCATAAGAGAAATCACAATCCAACACCTGGAAGGGAGTAATGCTCGTCATGCCCGGTATATGGACCGGTAGAGCTAGTTCACCGACATGCTCTTCCCGACAGCCATTGAAACTAATTATATTCCAAGGACTTGAAGTTACTTGATGGCGTTGGTGTGAATCCTGCTGCATCTCCATCCGAATAATGTTCACACCACTACCTAGATCGATCAGAGCTTGTTGGATGCCTAGGTCAGACACGTCCGCGGAAACGACGAGGTCGTTCTGGTACTGTCCTCCTTCCTCTAGGCTGAACATGATTGGACTGAGCAATTTCCCTGACTCCATAGTACCCCAAGCTGTGGCTGGTTCCATAACCACGAAGATTGCATTGACAGTCCTCAGGTTCTCTAAATCTGACACTTCGAATGTCGTGGTCCTCTTTCCGTCAAGTCTTTGAGGTCTCCCTCTTTTAATAGAGGTTCGAATGTCGTGGTCCTCTTTCAATCAAGTCTTTGAGGTCTCTCTCTTTCAGTAGATGCTCAATTTCGATCATCAGGGCTTTGTAGTCGATCATTTCATGGCCACCGCTGCGATGAAAATCACAATAGGGCGTTGCGTTTCTTTCCGTTGCTCCTTTTATGGTACACGACCATTAGACCTTTGGACCTAGTTTTCCGAAATGATTGGCAACTAAATCCATGACGTTGACTCGTAAACCAAAATCTCTAAAGCTACGGGACTCTTCCCGCTTTTTTTGGGATTCAGATACCCAGGAAGTGCTCTGCCTGCTGCTTCTTGCCTGGTTCTGGACCTTTGCTTTTGTTCTTCTTCCGTCCCCCTCACTTTCTAGAGAGAGATCCCTTGCTCTCTTTCTTCATTCAGCTTCGGGGTTCTGGGAATGATCTGGCTCCAAGCGAAGCTTTTCAGTGTACCTCTGATGAAATGCGCTCTATATTGTCACAGGATTTTGAGTCAAACTCTATTGGAATTCCCTGGTAGCAAATGACCCTTTTGAGTTCAGACTTTTTCCGAAAGCTACCATAGTAATATTATCGGGGACTGGAGGAAGCTCCATGCATTCCTGCTGGAATCTGTCAAGCTAGTCCTTCAGCAGTTCATCGTCATGTTGACGGATCTCGAAGATGTCCTCCATGCGCTTCTCCCGCTTGCGGGTGCCAAAATGCACTTTCTTGAATAGATCTTGCATATGAGTGAATGATTCGATAGAGCCCATTGGTAGCTGAGTTGAAACGACCTTAGGTAGTCGTTTTGAGAGTTAGGACTTCGATTGGCGTGCTAACAGTTTTAAAATCTTTGTAAGGTCCATTAGGACCTGTTCATAAAATTTGAGCTAAATCGGACTTCGCGTGGTAGGTATCGGAAGAAGGTTTCAATTTTTTGTTGGCGATAAATCTTAAAAAGAGGTTTTCGAGCTCGATTTTGGCGAATGATCTCCGATTCAAATTCGAAAGCGTCTTTAGGTTCGTATGATTATTTGTGACATGTGTGAACTTTCAGAAGTGAATTCCGAGGTCGTTTGGATAGTTTCCGCTAAAATGTCGAAAGTTAAAGAAGTTGAACTTTTCCATTTAATTCCTTTCTTGAGCTGCGGGAATCCGATTCGAGATCCGCATTAGCGAGTACGTCACATAAATTTTATATAACTTGCTTGAGAAATTCTTTATCATTCCGAATTTCGTAGGATTCCATTTTAATTTTAGTCGTAGCAGCAAGTTTTCAAAAGAAAAGAAAAGATAAAAGAAAAAGGAAAAGGAAAAGAAAGAAAAAGGAAAGTCAAATGCGGTGGTTGCTTAGGATTTATCCTTAGCTTTACAGTAAACGAACAAAAATGAGAAATGAAACGTCACAAAGAACACAACGAAGGAGAAACAAAAGCCAGAAAATAGAGAAATGAGAGGAAAAAGAGTAGAAAAAAATATAATTTTCACTCAGAAACATCCAGAGCGGGATCGTTTGGCAGTGAATTCAAGGGAAAAAGCAGTTGTTGAGTAGTAGTTCAAACTTTGAACAAGGTAAGTGATTATATCCATTTCTTTGGAGGCATTTGGCCTTGTGGATTTTCTACCACGTGTTCCTTACGTGTGTAGCTGCCGATAGGCGTACTTGTACGCCTTAGCTTTGGATTTACATTGTATATTATGTGTTATGCCTTGTTTTTGGTATTGCATTGAGCATAGAAGTATTGTACTCTGGTTGTAAACTTGCATATACTTCCCGGTAGTCGATGAGAGTCCCGCGCCGGTGAAGGGTTCATTATTGCATACACTTCCCGGTAGTCGATAAGAGTCCAGCGTTGGTGCAGGGTCATTATTGAATACTGTAGACGATGAGAGTCTCGCGCCGGTGAAGGGTCATTATTGTATACACTTCCTGGTAGTCGATGAGAGTCCCCCGCCGATGAAGGGTCATTATTGCATACACTTCCCGGTAGTCGATGAGAGTCCCGCGCCGATGAAGGGTCATTATCGCATACACTTCCCGGTAGGGGTGTTCACGGTTTGGTTAAAAACTGATCCAGACCGAAAACCAAACCAAACCAACTAAAATAACCGATACTTTCTTGGATATGGTTTGGTTTGGTTTTCAAATTTTAAAAACCGACATTATTTGGTTTGGTTTGGTTTTCATGAAATATAACCGAAGAAATAACCAAATCGAACCGACAAATTATATATATTAATATAATATTTTTTATTATGTAATTTAAGTATTTTATACATTTTTAAATAAATTTTGTAGTAGGTTAAATGTTATTAGATTTTATTAAGTCCATTTTAACAAGAAACCAACTCATTTAGTCATATGAGTTGGCTAACTTTTAAGTCCATTTCAAAAAGAAACCAACTCATTTAGTCCAAAGAGTCCAATTCATTCAATAAACTTATAGTTATATTAAATTCGGTAAAAAATCGGATTCACATACACATAGACGCACCGATAAAGTTTAAAGGCAAAATAAATTCTAGTTTGACATCGTCTTTTTAGTAACCATTGCATATTCAACTTGATATATGAGTCATGACATATCGAAAGCAGAAACACACTGTAAATATAAATTTGCTTTAATTTTTTCTTTTGTTCTAAATATTTATTTTTAATTGCCCTATGATTTGCTGTAGTGGCAAGAGTGCAATATTTTAGATGTACTTTGATTAAAATTTCAAGGTGCAAAATTCTCTTTATCATTTATTTTTTTAGGAAAATTTCTTTTTATCATTCTTACTATCTTCACTGTCATTTTGTTTCTCAAAACCCGATAAAACCGAACCAACCAAACCAAACCAACAATAACCAAACCGATGGATATAACTTTTATTTGGTTTGGTTTGGTTTTAAGAATTGAAAAACCGACTATATTGGTTTGGTTATGGTTTTAATAAAAAACCAACCAAACCAAACCGTGAACACCCCTACTTCCCGGTAGTCGATGAGTCCCGTGCCGGTGGAGGGTCATTATTGCATACACTTCCCGGTAGTCGATGAGAGTCTCGCGCCGGTGAAGGGTCATTATTGCATATACTTTCCGGTAGTTGATGAGAGTCCCGCGCAGTGAAGGATTATTATTGCATATATCTCTGGGTAGACGATGAGAGTCCCAAGTCGGAGATGGGTATCATGCACATGTGACTGCATTGCATCATACTGCATTCACCCTATTTCATTGCACCGCATGCTGACTATTGGGTGACTATTGTATTGTGTTTTGTACATGCAGTATGTATACCATGTTGTGGACATATTTTAGTTTGCCTATATGTTTCTGGCTATCTTGTGTCCCGAATTGGTTTATATGCTTTAGTTGTATATGTTTCTGGTCTGTATTTGCTTAGATCTTCTCCCTGTCTAGCTATCCTATTCTTTGAGGTGGCTATTCTGCCCCCACTATTGAGTCCTTTTGAGTCACCCTTGTTTGTTGCTTGTTTCTTCTCTATTTATTTTGTTTCGGCATGTTCGCATCAGTATTGAGTTCATCACGTTGTTAAGGAGCGAAGATGACTTCAGCTATCAGGGTGAGCCAGCTTTTATTCAGGATGTCCACCAATTTTATGTTTATTATTTCAGTTGTATTTTTCTCCCTTCAGGAGGCGTATGTATTCTTTTGTACTATGAGATGTCTAGTGTGGATAGCCCTAAACTTAATATATTGGGTAGTCAACTGTAATTTTTTTTGTACAGCTTAGGGTGATCAGTATGCCTGTATTTTTTTTTCTAAGTCTTATTCTTATTATCCTTTGAATTTATATTTATTTTTCTAATTCAGTTGGTAAGGGTTCTGGTGCAATGCAATTCCCGAAGGGAAGCTTAGCACAAACGCGGAACAAGAACAATTAAAGAAGAAGATAAAAGCAAGACAAAACTTGATTCTTTCGAAAGAACAGAGGGGAACCTGTCCCTAAGCTCGATCAAAAGGGAGACAAGAATCACCCTAACTATGCAACAATCCTCAAGAGAACATTGCCTCTTGCAAACTGAATGATCAAGAGGAATGTTCAATCGGACTAACCGAAAGCCACAAGTCCTTAAAAGCCCACACCGGGGTTTTGCTCACGACGGAGACAAGAAATGTGCTCGGCACTTTCATTCAATTTCAATATCAAAAAACTAGCTTCTTACAATGTAAGGGAATAAGGTTTATATAGGGACTACTAAGGGTAAACTAGTAAAAGGGTCACAAGCGACCAATAGAAATAAGCCACGCAGGGCTGAACTAAAATGTGTTCGGCAGCTTTGACTTCGGTCAGCCTTGGCTTCGATTCTCGATTGTCTGCTCGAACACACACCTCATCGGGCGCTGACTTAGCATCGAACACATGTTGTTGTGTTCGGCTCTATGCTGCCCGGGGCCAAGAGCTGCTGTTCGGTAACCTTGTCCTCGGGCTCAATTTTGAAGATGTGGCCCTTGGTTTCAACACCTTGCAATTCCCTCTCCGAACACATGCTACTTCCCATCATGGTCAGCTGTACGTGCATGTCATGGAGCAGCTTAGCTTGGCTTCGAGTGATTCGTCTCCCCGGTAGATCAGTCATTGCCTTCGGTGGAGATCTCCTCGGTTGATTGTCATCGGGTCCTCTTTGAGCTGCATCATCCTCCCCTTCTTGAGAGGATTTCGTCCTCGAAATCGATCCATCCTCGTGCTCCGAAGTTGGACCTACAACACAAGGAACTAAGTCAGCAACATTAAAGGTGTTGGACACGTTATACTCACCAGGGAGGTCGATCACGTAGGCATTGTTGTTGATCTTGGTCAACACTTGAAATGGACCATCCCCTCGAGGAGCCAACTTTCCTTTCCTTTGGTTCGGGAAGCGTTCCTTTCGAAAGTGAACCCAAACCCAATCTCCCTTCCTTAATTCCAACTTTTTTCGCCCTTTGTTTTTCTTTAAGGCAACCTTTGCATAGGCCTCCTCGAGGTTCTTCTTCACCTTTGCATGCAATTCGATCAAGGCTGCTGCTCGTCGAGTACCTTCAAAATCAAGAACAGAATCTCGAGGCAATGGGGTTAAATCAAGTGGAATTAAAGGATTAAAGCCATACACACATTCAAACGGGGTCATGTTGATCATTCTATGCACCGTTCGATTGTATGCAAACTCCATCATGGGCAAACGATCAGCCCAGTTTCCAACCTTCCCTTTGGTCATTGCCCGAAGCAACGATCCCAAGGTTCGGTTAACTACCTCGGTCTGTCCATCAGTCTGAGGATGGTGAGACGTCGAGAATAGTAGCTTGGTGCCGAGGGCACCCCACAAACACTTCCAAAAATGACTCAAGAACTTCGAGTCTCGATCACTCACAATAGTACGAGGTACACCATGCAATTTTAACACGTTAGAAACAAACAATGTAGCTACATGCTGTGCATCATCACACTTTTTGCAAGGAATAAAGTGAGCCATTTTTGAAAATCGGTCAACCACAACAAAGATGCTATCATGTCCTCCCCCCGACCTCGGTAACCCCAAGACAAAGTCCATGGATATATCAACCCAAGGGCGATCAGGCACAGGCAACGGGGTGTACAAACCATGAGGGTTGGACTTCGATTTAGCTTTCTTGCAAACGAGACAAGCGTTGCAAAGCTTTTCCACATCTCGTCGCATTTTGGGCCAATGGAACTGCTCGGTTAAGATACCAAGAGTTTTGTCGATACCGAAGTGTCCCATCAGTCCACCGGAGTGAGCTTCTCGAACCAAGAGCTCTCTCCACGATGACACTGGCACACAAACCCTCCCATTCTTGAAGAGGTAGCCATCGTGCCACTGATACTTCTCAACCCTTCGGCCACTTAAGATTGCGTCACGAACGCATTTCAGCTTGGGATCGTCATCGTACATTAGCTTGATGCTTTCGAATCCCATGAGCCTAGAGGCGAGAGTGGTCGCTAAGGCAAATTTCCTTGATAGCGCATCGGCCACAACATTATCTTTTCCCTTTTTGTAATGAATTACATAGGGAAAGCTTTCAATAAATTCAACCCACTTGGCATGTCTTCGATTCAATTTCTCCTGACCTCGGAGATGTTTCAAAGACTCATGATCACTTTTGATCACAAACTCTCGAGGCCACAAATAATGCTGCCAATGGGCGAGTGCTCGAACGAGGGCATACAACTCTTTGTCATACGTAGAGTAATTCAAAGTTGCACCCTTAAGCTTTTCGCTAAAGTAAGCGATCGGCTTCGAGTCTTGCATCAGCACTCCTCCGATCCCAACTCCAGACGCATCACACTCGACTTCGAATGCTTTGCCGAAATCAGGGAGTTGCAACAACGGGGCAGAACAAAGCCTCCGCTTCAACTCTTGGAAAGCCCTCTCTTGGGACTCTCCCCACACAAATGGATTGTCTTTCTTTACCAGCTCGGTTAAAGGAGCTGCTATGGTGCTAAAGTCACGAACAAACCTTCGGTAAAAGCTAGCTAAGCCATGGAAGCTACGAACTTGTGATACCGAAGTTGGAGTTGGCCAATCTTTGATGGCTTCGACTTTTGATTCGTCGACTTCGACACCATTAACACTGACAACAAATCCAAGAAAGACTACACGATCGACACCGAAGGCGCACTTCTTGAAGTTGGCATACAACTTTTCTTCTCGAAGTTTTTCAAGTACTTGCCTTAGGTGGTCGACATGTTCATCCACGGTTCTGCTATAAACAAGTATGTCATCGAAATAAACGACAACAAACTTATTTATGAATGGTTTGAGCACATGGTTCATCAGTCGCATGAATGTGCTCGGTGCATTGGATAAGCCAAAAGGCATCACCAACCATTCATAGAGACCGAATTTGGTCTTGAATGCGGTTTTCCACTCGTCCCCGGGTTTCATTCGGATCTGATGGTAACCGGACCTGAGGTCTATCTTCGAAAAGCATGAAGAACCACTTAACTCATCTAGCATGTCATCTAATCGAGGGATAGGATGACGATACTTTACCGTTATTTTGTTGACTGCTCGACAGTCAACACACATTCGCCATGTTCCATCCTTCTTCGGGACAAGGATAACAGGAACGGCGCAAGGACTCAAGCTCTCTCGAACGAGGCCCTTGTTCAGCAATTCATCAACCTGCCGTTGGAGCTCTTTGGTGTCTTCGGGATTACACCGGTATGCAGGTTTGTTAGGGATTTGAGACCCTGGTACGAAGTCAATTTGGTGCTCGATTCCCCTCAACGGAGGTAATCCACCTGGCATTTCCTCGGGAAACATGTCCTCGAAGTCCTGCAAAACTTTTTGAACAAACAAAGGCAAAGGGTTATCATTAGAAAAATCATCATTAGAGTTTAGAAGGATACCCTTGTGCACGAGGCAAATCATCATCTGACCGTGGTCGTTGCCTCGTAAGATCTCACCGGGTTGTATGATTGCACATATTCCTTTTACTTCGGTCGGTGAGTTTGTCTCTTCGGGCCCCAATTTTGCTCCTATCGGAAGCTTAGCTTTGGCCGCTTCTTTCAATTCTTTCATTCGTTTATAGTCCTCGGAGACTTGTTTCGGAGACAATGGTTTGAGGATGAAACTCTTCCCATCAAGCTTTACGGTGTAAGTGTTGGATCTGCCATTGTGAACAGCTGTTCGGCCATATTGCCATGGTCGACCCAAGAGCAAATGACAAGCTTGCATCGGCACCACATCGAATACCATTTCATCTTGATACTCGCCGATTCTAAACTTGATCCACACTTGTTTGACAACCCTCAATTCTCCACACTCATTCAGCCATTGTAATTTGTAAGGGTGGGGATGCTTCATCGTAGGTAGTCCCATTTGTGAAACCAAAGTTTGGCTCACCACATTTGCACAGCTACCAGAGTCAATGATCATCGAACACACCTTTCCCCTCACTCGACATCGGGCATGAAAGAGGTTTTCTCTTTGGTTGTCCTCTTCTTCAAGAGTCATGCAGCTCAAATTCCTTCGAACCACAAGAAACATTTCCGGATGATCAGCTTCGGCAGCCTCATGATCATCATCACCTTCAGCTCGATCAGTCTCCTCGATAATTTCCTCCTCGGTGTCACTCGCTTGCTCATGGACGGTTCCATCTTCGAGCAGAAGCATAACCTTGCGAGTTGGACACTCTTTTGCCATGTGACCATAACCTTTGCATTTGTGACACTGAATATTTGAAGCACTAGGAGAGTGGAGTTGAACTTTACCTCCCACTTCTCTTGGTTGGTTAACGGTCACACCTCTTTTGAAGGGTCTCTTCGAATCTCGAACAGTGTTAGCATTTGTTTGGTTTGGACTTTTCCATTCTTTACTTCGGTTCAAAGGAGCAGAAGTAGTAACTCCTCGATACCGGTTTGCCTTATCGTCCTTCACCAATTTTTCAGCTTCGGTAGCAGCTTCAAACAAATCTTCCAACGTGTGGTACACGTGGAGTCTCAACTGAGAAGACACATCCCTAGCCAAGCCATTTTTGAATCTGATAATGGCTTGCTCTTCGTCTTCGACCAGATCAAGATTCAATCGAACCTTTTCAAACTCATCGTGGTACTCTTGGACGGTCTTAGACCCTTGCTTTAACTCATAGAGTTTTTGCATTTGAGTCTGCCTGTATTTGGCACTCAAGTACTTACCATCCATCGCTCTCATCAACTGTGGCCATGTATTGACTACTGGATAGTCATTTCTTCTTCTATGCCTCTTGTCAGATTCCCACCATGTTGATGCATAAGCTTCGAACGAAGCAATGGCATGGGCAGCTTTTCTCTCATCGGTCATCTCATTTGTTTCAAAGATGCGCTCCATTTTAAGCTTCCATTCAAGGTACTCGTCGGGATCACTAGTTCCTTTAAAGGGTGGAATAGTGATCTTGACACTGTTCAAATTTGAGTCTCGAACAGCTCTAGCCTGCTCGGGAAACTCTTCTTCTCGATCATCAGCCTCACGCCCAATATTTCTTTCAACATTTGCGCCTCGACCTCGACCTCGGAAATTTCCACGTCCTCGGTGAGCTTGCCTTCGTTGAGCGAATGGCGGCTCACGCTCATATTCGTCCTCGGGAAATTCCTCTTCACCAACCTCTTCGGTTACAGCTCCAAGATCTCTTCGGGCCACTGGAGGTGGTATTCTTTCTCCTCGGGGAATGCCCAAGTTTTGATAAGCAGCTTGGGGATTGCCCAAGTTAAGTTCTCTTCGAATTGCTTCACTTGTCAACTGATGTTGTCGTACAAGCTCAGCATACAGCTCAGGTTTCATCGGAGTGGATTGGCTTGTTCCAGCGCCGGACCCATGCATGGCCACGGACGCGTTTCCCTGCTCGAGGTTAGCTACTCGAGCACTCACTCCTCTTACTTCGGCACTGATGCCTTGTATCGCAGCCATGAGATCGGCTAACGACAATTCAGGCTTCTCAATGCCTTTGCCATCGTTTCCAGCCATTGTACCTGCACAAGTCAAAGATCAAACAAAGATTAAGGTTAGAAATCACCTCACACACTCCCTCACCTTTGATGGGTGGCACTCGGGTCCACTCAATTTATGGGTTCGGTTTTTGATCACTCAAGGACTTGTTAACAGTGGCTCGTCCAATTGATCGGTCCTCTAAGATCCTTCAAGTTCGACAATAGTCACTGCCTCTTCGGGAAGAGTGAAGTGATGTTCGACTCGATGGAACGGACGCTTTTTAACTGAGCTCGGGGAGTCAAAAGAATTTCTACGAAAGTGTGGACTTCGGTCACCCCTTCGCACGAGTTCCTATCAGCTCAAATGAGTTGGTACGACCTCGAGTAGGACAATTACTCAAAAGATATACCAACCAGAATTTTGTCACGAAAGAAAGTGAAAACCTAGGAGAATCTACCCTTTGATTCCCTTTTGGAATCTTTTTCGATCACACCACTCCTGTCCGTACAAAAGTGGTCCCTCCTTGGTACGGATAGGGTTTTACCTTATCCACTTTCCTTTTTCAGCCGACAACTTTCACCTGGGGTTTTGATGTTAGAATTTTAACCCCTTTCTTCTTCAATGGAACAGTGACCTTGCTCCGGCGTACGGACGCAACAACTTCGGTTCACTGACCACGAAATTCAACAGATCTGAGTTGCTTCTTTCAACTCCGGTCCCAAACAACAACGGAGGAAATCAAACGAAGCTCCTTGAGCTAAGATTCAGTTCGACGCGTCGCACACTGTTACGAACTTGTAACAATTTTCCGGTGTACGGACAACGTTTCCAATCTTAAGAACTTCGAATTTAAGCAATAAACAAACCCAAATCACTCAAGAACCACCAATCTTCACCGGTTTCTTCCAAACACAGTGGGGTTCGAGTTCAGTCACCATTAAAGCTCAAAAACAGTCCAAAAATTCACCAAGAAACCCTAGTCACGAAATCAGTACGTCGGGTATTCGTTGGAATCAGAACTCGAAGGTGAACAAGAATCCAAGATTGTTTTTCCCAAACAACCAACAATCAAACACAATTTTTGAATTTTTCTTTTAACACTTTTTTTTTTTTTGTAAAAAACACCAACAGTAACAAAACAAACAGGAACACGAAATGGAAAACAAAGACTCAACGCACGAAAATAAAGATAACTTGAACAGGATTGGGGTTGTAGAAACAAGCCCAAACCGTGCTCTGATACCAAGATGGTGCAATGCAATTCCCGAAGGGAAGCTTAGCACAAACGCGGAACAAGAACAATTAAAGAAGAAGATAAAAGCAAGACAAAACTTGATTCTTTCGAAAGAACAGAGGGGAACCTGTCCCTAAGCTCGATCAAAAGGGAGACAAGAATCACCCTAACTATGCAACAATCCTCAAGAGAACATTGCCTCTTGCAAACTGAATGATCAAGAGGAATGTTCAATCGGACTAACCGAAAGCCACAAGTCCTTAAAAGCCCACACCGGGGTTTTGCTCACGACGGAGACAAGAAATGTGCTCGGCACTTTCATTCAATTTCAATATCAAAAAACTAGCTTCTTACAATGTAAGGGAATAAGGTTTATATAGGGACTACTAAGGGTAAACTAGTAAAAGGGTCACAAGCGACCAATAGAAATAAGCCACGCAGGGCTGAACTAAAATGTGTTCGGCAGCTTTGACTTCGGTCAGCCTTGGCTTCGATTCTCGATTGTCTGCTCGAACACACACCTCATCGGGCGCTGACTTAGCATCGAACACATGTTGTTGTGTTCGGCTCTATGCTGCCCGGGGCCAAGAGCTGCTGTTCGGTAACCTTGTCCTCGGGCTCAATTTTGAAGATGTGGCCCTTGGTTTCAACACCTTGCAATTCCCTCTCCGAACACATGCTACTTCCCATCATGGTCAGATGTACGTGCATGTCATGGAGCAGCTTAGCTTGGCTTCGAGTGATTCGTCTCCCCGGTAGATCAGTCATTGCCTTCGGTGGAGATCTCCTCGGTTGATTGTCATCGGGTCCTCTTTGAGCTGCATCAGGTTCGCCCGACGGGTCTATGGGAAGATGTCGGGTGCTCGCAAGGCCTAGCCGAAAATTTGGGTCGTGTCATGAGTGTACCAAGCAAGGGCGTCTTTGGTCTGAGTTGAGCCAAACCTCTTCACCAGAACAGATTGAATCTCTTCCTCAGTGATATCGTTGCTCTTTTACAGCCGTATAATACGCAACAATATGCTCATTCGGATCAGCCGTTCCGTCATATTTCAAGTTATCCGGCAGATGGAAGTGCTTTGGTATGCGAGCTAGTGTTGCGATTTCTTTGTAGGCATGCTTGTAAAACCTCTGCTCATCTACCGTGATGACCTGGGGTGGAGCCCCCGGCACATTACCAATCCAGTCATGGATGGCCTTCATCTCCTTTATGAGGTCCTGGATGACCGATGCTCCCTTAAGGTCTTGATTGTTGAGGATCCTTCAGAGGCGGCATCCATGTTTAGCCCACAGTAGGAACGGATGCTGGTGAATGGTTCATGGGTACTGGTCCTCGCGGGGATTCTGGCCTCTGAGATGATCCAACAAGCATCGCTCCTAACTTCTGGGATATCCCCTCAACCACATTGTTTGAGTTTCGTTGTTGTTGATCTGACATAGTGTTGAGGAGATTAACAAGAAATCCTCAGGATTCAGATTACTTTCCTGCGGTTGGTCACCTTCCCCATTGCTGGCGACATGGATTGTCTCTTGGGAAGGGTCCTTCGGTTGTTTAACGGGATCCTTAGCATGCACTCTGGGATCACCGTGATCCTTCACGGATTCATCTACTGCGTTTGTAGTGTTCTTCGGAACGTTGCTACTATCATCAGACATGTTTGCGCCTTTTCCATCGTAGAATACCTATAATTGCATGGGCCCTACGGTGGGCGCCAAATTGTTTATGCCTAAAATCGGTCGCCTAGATTAAACAATTAATTAAGAATGAGGTCACAAGCAATACAGTAAATACGATAGAAAAGTAAATAAGTAAAATCGAGAACTAATAAGCAAGAAAGGTAAAGTAGTCTTATTCTTTGAGAATATCTGGATCCTGTGGTGAATCGCGATGATGTACAATACATTGTAAGAAGGGGTATTTATAGTAGTGTATAACCTGTCCTAATAAAATACAAAGACTAATAAGGCTGTGAGCCTATAACTCAATGCGGTGGTATATACAAAACCCTACCTAGGAGAATGTAATCGTAAGGTGGCAAGATGTGTGCCTCTTGTCCTACGCCCGTACCGCCTGAACGATCACAACTCGTAGAACGTGCGTGTATCCTTTGCGATTGAAGACATGTAGGAGAAGTCTAATCTCACCAATTGGACTCGTATCCCGTAATAGTAGGTGGCATATTTTTGCCCACACAATAGTTCCCTCATGCATCATACATTTAGAACAAAGAATATTTTCTGAAAATATCAAACCAGTATCAAAGGCAAACATTTTTGAAGAAAGAAAAGTTTCTCACTATCATAAGAAATTGGTGAAGAAGTGAAGTATTTTTTGAAGAAGAGTTTGTGATTTCTTCACTATCGTAAAGTCCCTATTTATAGGCAGAAAAGAGATAAGGATGGAGCACGAAACGGTCAGACATCATTATTACTAGAGATATGAAATGATTTGGAGCAGTTAACAGCAGTTCTTGGAAAGTTGCATGGAATTGGTATCAACCAATTAGATGAAAGCATGCGGAGATCTCGAAGAAATCAACATCATTCTTGGTCAAAGAGACTGTGAGTTTCAAGGGGTCAGTGAGATATCTTTTCACATCCAACTTGCACGCTGCTTTCACTTCCTGACTGCGTGCGTCAACACTCAGCAAGTGGAGGGACTGATTGTGTGGGCAAAAATACACCACTTACTACTACGGAGATACGAGTCCAGCTGGCGAGACTAGGCTTGTCTTACAAATCACCAGGCAGAAAAGATACATGTCTGTTCTACGAGTTATGACCGTTCAGGTGGCATGGGCGTAGGATGCAAGGCATGCGTCCAGCCGCCCTAGGATTGCAGTCTCCTAATAGGGTTTAGTATATACCACTGTCTTGAGTTATAGGCCTATAGCCTTATTAGTCTTTGTATTTTACCTTAATTAGGACTGGGTATCCACTGCTATAAATACCTTTCTTACATTGTATTGTACCATAAAGTGTTCCACCACAAAATCTAGCTATTCTCAAGGAATAAGACTACTTTACTTTTTTTGCTCATTATTTCTCTCTTTTACTTATTTACTTTCCCGTCGTATTTACTGTATTGCTTGTGACCTCATTCTTAATTAATTATTTAACCTAAGTGATTAATTTTAGGCATAAACATAACCATCATAATTGATATAATAGAATATACGCTTATCATGCTCATAATATCTTCTTATTATTAAAAGCAAGGAAGTCTTGCTTAAGATTTTACCAAGTATAAGATATGGATTAAGCCACATGTACTATTTTTGGACAATGTTAACAAATTAATTGAAAATTAGTTAGGTGGTTAAATCTACAATTTAAAATTTGAATAAATTTAATTTATATTTTAAAAATTAATTTATATTGATACAGTTTTAAATAATATATTTTCCTATTACTGAATTAAAATTTCTATTTTTAGAGTATTTATAGAGAATAATAACTGAAAGAGTTAATTAAGGAGAAGAAAAACTGATAGATACAGTTTTCGAGTATTCTTTACAAAAATATAAAAGTTATTTGAAAGACAAATTTAAGAAAAGATGAAAATAGGGTAGTGCTAACTTTAATAAAGTGGGAAAATATGATAGTTTTATCCGGGAGTATTTAAAATTCATTCTTAATTTTAAATGCCCGTCAATTTTGCAACATTTTTATCCTTATGCGGTTGTCCAAACATGATCCCACGTAGAAATCATAAATGTTAGGCAAGTTGGTTTTTCTAAGTAGCATTATTTAAAGTAAAAACTGTCCGTATGTAAATTAATTGCTGAGGAGAAGTTTTTTCCCTATCAGAAGTTACTTGTGACTTGTGGCATTCCAGAACTCCACAAGTCTTTTTTGGCAGAAAAGATCCTCTGCTTTTCTTTTCCATTTTCTTTTTTTTTCTAAGTCTGATTAACACTAATCATGGACCAAATTAACACTTTTAAAACTTGAGAGTTTTTCTTAAAACATACATAATAATAATTTCAAACATTGGGAACAATATACATTAAACTCCCCCCTCCCCCCGGCATGGCCTTTTGCACTTCTTCACTTCACTTCATCTCCTTTTTCACGCCAAATTTAAACCAAATACTCTCAACTTCTCTGTGGTTTTCAAGTAATCCGACCAGCAATACAACAAAGTATTATATATAAAAGGTAAACAATGTCATCATCATTTAAACTGTGGTGTAAATCTCGAACCTAGGTTTTTGTCTTTAATTTTTTCGTCGACAATGATTAACGATGCTTTGGGTGTTTGTTTTTGTACAAAAGATATAATATTGTGTTGAAATTGAATGACATTATGTGTTTTAATGGGTAAAGTAGTTCCAAACTACAAAGGGGATTTTCGATATTCAACTGAAATTTTTATGATTTTTACATTTTTTGGTTGAATTGTGACGATTTGAGGGTTTTCTGTGAACCAACACTGCTTTATCTAGTTGCAAATTGAAGTGGTTGCTGTTATGTGTCTTGATGTTCCGAACACCATAGTAGCTGAGGTTCTAAACATCTAATTGGATGTTCATGATTTTCTGTAACTAAATTTTGTATCCCATTTTTTTGCTTTGTAGAAAAATGGTAAATTTAAGACCGAAAAATAAAGATGAAGATGAGCAGAAGAAGCAACCTACAAAGACTCCCAAGAAGGCAATTTTTAAAAGAAAGGGCCCTTTGCCGAAGAAGAAACCTGAGAAGCCTACTACTTCAGATTCGGAACGTACTCTTAAAGATTTAGACCCTACTCCTAAACGCCCAAGAACAACTAGAACAACTAAAAGAAAATTAGTTGTGGAGAGTGGCGACGATAGCCAAGGAGAAGTAGTAGGTCCATGAAACAAAGGTGATAAACCAGAGGAAAGCCAAAGTCCAGCACCAAGTTACGATCTAAGTAAAGGTGGGGAGGATTTGGAGAGGGCTGCAGATGAGGGTGAAAGAAGGGTGGATTTAGATGATGCCGGTATTGATGAACTGTTAAAAAGTAATTTTTTGAGGACTGGAGAGGAAGATGGTGATCGTGAAAAGGAAGAGGAAGATGGTGGTAAAAAAAATGAAGAAGCTGATGATTTAAGAAGAGAAAAGGAGAAGAAGTAGATGGGGAAGTAGATAAGGCAGGGGAGAGTCCAAGAAGCAGTAAAAGAAGTAGAAGAGAGGCGGAGGATGTAATTTTAAAAAGAAACTTTCTGAAGGATCGTGAAAAAAAGAGTTAAAATAGATGGGGAAGCTGTAAATAATGCAGGTGGAAATGTTGAAGAGGAAGCAGGTGAAGAGAAGGAAACTGCTGAAGGAACATCTGGATTGAAACTGGAGGAAGACCAGGTGATAGTTGAATTGATACTTGTTATTGTTTGGAACGCCTATGTTGATGTTCTACACGACATATATATGTTCCCAACATCAGCATTAAGGCTGGTAGATCTCGTTCTGAACACATTATGTGATGTTCCAAACGATTGCCACTGTCGTTCAGAACCTCAGAATAAACATGTTCCGAACATTTATGTTTTCCCTTTAATGTGATTTAATATCATTGTGATTCATTTTATTAATTTTATGCTAAAATTATGTGCAGTATGTAGACGTTGGTCATGCTACTTTCAAGAGTAACGTTGAGGGTCTTTTCAAGACCTTCCTGACCAACAATAAACCTTTTAATGGGAAGATTACTGTTCGTTCTTCGTTGGCTAGGGGTATGATACAGTTCAAGGAGGTTCTGAAAAAATTGTAGGTGAGAAGGGGATTTTGCTATAGCTGTTTCGGTCCTTTCTTGCAATTACCGGAATATCCACTGTTTGGCACCAAGTTGGTGCATAACCTCCCCATGCGAAGGATTATTTGCGAGAAGCAGAAAGAGGTTTGGATATCCTTCAATGGATTGCCAGCACATTTTGGCCTATCCGAGTTTGCACTAATGACATGGCTAAACTGTGGTGCCTATCCAAGTAAACAGTACATGGAAAAAATGAATGAAAAGGGGAAGGAATTGTGGAAGTTTGTTGTTGATTATTTCAAGGAGAAGAAAAGGAAGGAGAAAGAGAAAGAGATAAAGGAAAAGAAGGAGAAGGAGAAGAAGGAAAAGGAGGAGAAGTGGAATCGGAAGCGGAAGGGGAAGAAGAAGGTGGAGGAGTCACCCTCACCCTTACCGTCACCTTCACCCGCCAAGAGGAAGTTCAACAAGCTCAAAAAATAAAAACAGTTGCAGAAAAAGCAAGCTGTAAAGTCTGGTGACTTGCTTAAGTTGGTATGTTCTAGAACCTGTCCCAGGAAGTGGTATTTAAATTTGTGCATGGCTTGGTTTGTTCATACTATTCTTTGTGCGAGGGATTCCAAATATGGAATAGACGAATGGGTGGTTTGCTTGTCCGCCGATCTTGAGGCAGTCCAGCGTTATCCTTGGGGTAGGATAAGTTTTGAATTAACAATGGAATATCTGATCAAACCAATGGAACCTCATGCAGAAGGAAGCCAGACTTACAATATTTATGGCTTTCCATGGGCATTCATGGCCTGGGCTTATGAAGCTATACCTGCCTTGAGGCCAAAGGATTTACCAAATGAAAAACAATGCCAAGGATCATAAACAGGCTTACTGAAATTTGTGAAAGAGATACGGACAGGTTGTTTCACCAACATGATGTTCTTGTAAGTATTCCCTTTTCCATATATGTTATGCAATGTTTGGAACAATTTCGTGTTTGCTGAGATATTTCTAATTGATGTTCGGAACATCTTCATGAAGAACCGTCAACTGCTTCAGTCAACGATGTTCGGAACATCACTTCTTGATGTTTTCGAACAACATGACTTTGTTCCAAACAACTTTAAAATATTTTTAAAATTTAGTTGATATTTATTTAATGTTGTTGGGTACATTAACAGGTTGTTCACCCTTTCCTCATTCCTACTGATGACGAGCTGGACATAGATTACTTTCTACACCTCATGCCATTTGAAGACTCTGAGGACGACACAATAGATCGTTTTTGTAAAGTGTTTGAGGATGCTTGCAGCGTTGGTCTTGTTGGTGGCAGTACAATTTGTATCTTCAAGAACAATTCTGCAACCCCTCCAAGACAAGTAATAGAAATTAAAGCTATGGAAGCCCCAGAAACGATGATGTTTGGAAGTGATGGTGAATACAATGAAGAGGAAATTGGTGGCCTTCAAGATGTAATTGACACTGGAAACAAAGCTGATGGTGATGAAGTTGGTGGTGAGTTTGAAGTTGCTGGTGTCACTGAAGCTGGTACAGTGAAGAGGAGCTCCAATTACAGAGGCTGCAAATGTGATGAATGCAGCGGATAGAGGGAAGAAATGGAGCAAATGATTTTGGCTTATGATCAAAAGTTCGTGGCTTATGATCAAAAGATCGTGGCTTATGAGCAAAAGATGGTGGCTTATGAGCAACAGATCATGCCTTATGAGACAAATATTGTGGCTTCTGAGCAAATCAAAGGTGATTCTTCTGGTGGTGATGGATTCGACATCTCTAAATGTTGCAGTTGCAATTGCAAAGATTGTAACGATTGGCGTAAAGGCATGGAGATGGAGATGGCGGCCATGCAGGAGATGATTGAGCAGTTGAAGAGCAAAACGATTATAAAACCTGCAAAGGCTGTGAAATCACCACAAACAGAAGAGAAGAAGAAGCATGAAGAAGTTGGTCCGAGGCTTCTAGTGGATATTTACAAGCCATTGAAGCGGAAAAAAGTGGTGGCTTTGAACGCATTTATCAAAAAGAGGAAGAAATAAAAAGATGTTTTTCTTGGATTGCCAATGAATTTCCAAGATTGCAAAGATCTGATGAAAAAGACTGTGTGGCTGTGGGACATTGTAAGTTTATTTTTGAATGATTTTCCGAACTTCACATCATTGTAGGGAACATACTAACTGAGTTCGAAACATCATTTTTATGCTTGGAACAACTCAAGAATTTCTAGCTTCTCATAGATTTCTAGAACATCACACAGTCTTCCGAACATGGAATGATGTTTGGAAAGACAGACATTTCCTTCACTCACTTATACGTTAATTTATTTTTGTCTCTTATATGTTCCGCAGTATGTAGAAGCTGTGATGACAATGATGCGGGAGAGGCATTTGAATTACCCTGATCATCACGATCAAAGTGACCTCATTTTGGATATGGCATTCTTGACAAACATGAAAAAATGCTACTACTAACTGGAAGCAGATGCGAAAGACAAACAGCTACCGCTTGACAAAGTGTTGAAGGATTATCAGTTTGATGATGATTATCTGGAGTATGCACATGGAAAGCTACCCTACCCAGGGGGTAGGTGTTTGGCTAGTGCTAAGAGGATCTTCGTCGTCTTCAACATCAACGACAATCACTACGTGTTGGTGGTGTTCGACATGGTTAACGCGAAGGTTTGGGTGTATGATTGCAATCATGGTTGTAATGATGATGAACGCTTCTAGCGAATAATTGTCCCCATTCTCTACATGTTCCCCATCTATGTTAGAATTTCTAAGCTATTCAAAGACTTGGCTCCGATGTTTAAGGAAGGAGACATGTGGTCGTTTGAGAGAGTGCCAAGATCACTTTGTCCACAAAATCTAACAGGGCAATCATGTAGAGTGTTCGCGTTGATGTACATTGAGCACCTCATTACAAGCACACCCATGGACAAAATTTGTGACAATCTGGCTGATCAGTGGAGGCGACATTTAGCCGTTTGTATTTTGGACGACACAATAAAGCCTTGATTTGGGTATATGTAATATTTGGATAATCTTTTAACTTTTATTTTGGTTATGTAATTAGGTATGGATGACTTTTATTTTCTTAGCCAAGTAATAGCTTTGATGTTTTTAAAAGGATAGCTTAATTAGTCGCAATTAAAACAAACATTCAAATATATTGTTCAATTGTTCATCATTCAACCGAAAAAGACATAGTAAAATTTAGACGATTATTACATAAGCTCAAGAACAACGTATTGTTGTTCCTGAAAAACAATATGATGTTCCAAACATCTGCAACAATTAATTAAGTTTACCCTGGAACAATATTACTTCGTTCGGTAACGATAAGTCGTTCCTTAATATAACCACTGATTTTACCAACGTCCCAAGAACTCCTCCACTAATGTTCTTTAGAAAATGCAAAATACATATTATATCGAGACACAAACGGCACAATAATTAAATAATAAACATATAAAATTATAACTAGATGCTCCCTTGTGGTGGTGCTTCAGGTGGTGTGGAGTACGGGACATAATCAATTCCTTCAACAAGCAGCCCTTTAAGCATTCTCTTCATCCTACTTATGTACCTTCTATAATCATGGAAGAATTCTTTGAATTTGAATTTCAATTCCCACACTTCATACCTCAGATGGTCCAAGCCATTGTTCGAATTTCCAAAATCTGAATGTGAACTCAAGGAAGGAACTTTAGGCCATCTTGAACTCGATGCTTCTCTTATCGGTGCTCCCTTGTTCTTGGACGATGAGGCATTTTGAAATATGTGGAATCAATGTGTGGCTGTTGGGTATTTATAAGAGTAAAGTGGCAATCGATGAGTCTGTTGGGAATGGTTTTATGGAAAGTGACTTTTGACGAAACTCGTAACTGTTATGTACTACTCAAACGAGTGCAACTGCTAATTGTAACCGTTGTGCCTTTTAGATTTTAACATGAAGTTCAGAACATTTTTAATGTCGTTCTGTATATTGTGCTTATTTAATTATAGATGGATTAGTTTTCTAGAAAAAGAACAGAGCATATAAATTGTTAAGAACGACAAACCTATGTTCTGAGCGTAACATATATGTTCCAAACATATATATCTCATTTTATAAAGGTTTCGTATGTTCCAGAACTACAGAGTAACTTTCTGAGCATTCAAAAGATGTTCTGAACATATTTACAGGAACTAGGAAAACATATTTTTCATTGATAATCATTGTAGAGCTTTACAAAAAGAATGCTAGTTATATTAGCATTCAAAGGGAGAAACTGCATATAACTGTCAGTGCTTTACAAAAGGATTGCTAGTTATACTAGCATTCTAACAAAAGATACTAGATTATAAACCTTCAAAAAGAAATTATATAAGAAACATTAATTGGAACATCCACATCTAGCGTGAAAGAGAGGAGTAGAAGTCAAAGTAATGCATCGCCTTATCAGCAAGCAGTCCTTTGAGCATTCTTTTGACCCTTCGCACTTCCTTCGTCATCTTTTTGACGTCCTTTTTGTAGCCATGTAGGAAGCCCTCAAACAGGAACTTCCAACCCCACACTTCTGCCCTTAGTTGTTCCAATATGTCAATAGCCCTTTCAGTTTGTCGTTCGTCTGAAAATGATAATGCAACAGCTGTGTTTTGCCTCGATGTGGAGGCTCCTCTAGCCGTGGAGGCTCCTCTAGCTGAGAAGGCTCCTCTTGTTCGTGGTTGACGTGACATTTTTGATGATGAATGGTTTGAAGTGTAAATTGACGTGCCATTTTTTAAGGCAACCGAAATGTTTGTAGCCATTTCATGTATTGGTATTTGAGCGGCTTGAATTGTAGCCGTTTGTGTATTTCAAATTTTGAACGGGTGGCTCCGAACGTCAGCCTATATGAGTAGAATTCGTGTAACGTATCCTTGGAAAGATGTTCCGAACATCATTGCGACCTAGTTGCTACCTACCTGCAGCCTAGACAGCTGATAGGTGTATTGGTATTGTAGCCGTTTTTGAATTTCCTTTGCAGGATGTTCCGAACATCTTTTCGATCTAGCCCAAGGTCATGATAAATTATTACATTGGGCGCGTGAACAACATTTATTTACAAACGATAATAAAAATACACCACCCAACACATTATATATCTGTTCATTATTTATAAAAATCAGTTTACAAAATTAAATCAAACATCTAGAGTAAAATGTCTAGTAGATCGGTGAATAGTGGAAGTGTAGTACAATTTTGTCGATGTGGAGATTATGCGACGTTAACAACATCGTGGACTCAACTAAACCCAGGAAGGAGGTTTTACGGATGCAAATATGGTCAAGTTAGGTGATGGGTTTATTTTTTTCTTGTATTTATTTGTTTGTTGTATTTATTTACTTTTTTTTATGTAGAAAAATGGCTGCAACTACTTTAGATGGCATGATGAAGAGATGTCAGATCAAGCGAAGAGAGTAATATGGGGTTTACTTAAGAAGTTGAAAGCTGTTGAAGAAGATAGGAAAGAGGCACAGTTATGGCAGAAAAAATTGGGTATTGGGGTACTGCTAGTTGTGGTGCTAATTGTTCTCATATTCTGTACTTGGATCAACTGTTGGTTCATAGTTTAAGTTCTATTTATTTCAATTGTTATGTTTTGTGTACTAATGATCAAGAAATTTCATTTGAAATTGTTATTTTATTTTGTAAATACCTATTGTACCCTAAGTCATTCCGCACGACACACTTCATGTTTCAATCATATCGCTATCTGTTCTAAACATTTTCAAAAACAATACGATGAAGATAGCTACATCGGAAAAGGGCGCTCCGAACATGATGTTCATGTGACAAACATCAACAGCATGTTCGAAACAACAAAGATAGATGGATAATCATTTGTCGGTCTAACAAGTATACTTTGTAATTTAGAGTGATAATGATCATCGCCCTTTAATTATCATGTGACAATGATCATCACTTGTAACTTTTACAAGTGTAATTGGCCATTTGTAGGTATAATGATCATCATTTGTCACTCTAACTACTCTAAGTGGTCTTTTTGGAGAAAGTTGATGAATTTATCACTCTTACAAGTATAATTGGTCACTTATAGTCATATAATCATCATAATTTGTCACTCTAACTACTCTAGCTGTGAAAAGTATGATGAAGATAGAAACAATAGAACACCACACGCGGAACATCACAAACATGTGACGAACATCAACTGGATGTTCGGAACTAGACTATATGTATGGATCATCATACGATGAAAATAGCATCATTAAAATTGTGCGCTCCGAACGACCGTATAATGCGACGAACATCAATATGTTGTTTGAAACAACCCTACGATAGATGATCATGACTTGTCACTCTTACAAGTATAATTGGTCATTTGTAGTTATAGTGATCATCATTTCTCCCTATAACAAGTATAATTGGTCATTTGTCGTGATAGTGATCATCATTTGTCACTCTAATAAGTATAGTGGGTAATTTCTACTCATAGTGATCATCATTTGTCAGTCTAACAAGTATAGTGGACTATTTGTAAGTATAATGATCATCATTTGTTACTCTAACAAGTATAATGGGTCATGTATTATCATATTGATCACCATTTCTCACTCTAACATCTCTAAGTGGCCATTTCTAGTGACAATGATTATCACTTGTAATTTTTACAAGTGTAGTTGGCCATTTGTAGGTATAATGATCATCATTTGTCACTCCAACAAGTATAGTGGGTCATTTATTATCATATTGATCATCATTTGTCACTCTAACAACTCTAATTGGCCATTTCTTGTGACAATGATCATCACTTGTAACTTTTACAAGTGTAATTGGCTATTTATAGGCATAATGATCATCATTTGTCACTCTAACAAGTATAGTGGGTCATTTATTATCATATTGATCATCATTTGCCACTCTAACAAGTAAAAACTCTAATTGGCCATTTCTAGTGACAATGATCATCACTTGTACTTTTACAAGTGTAATTGGCCATTTATAGGTATAATGATCATCATTTGTCACTCTAACTACTCTAAATGGTCTTTGGGGAGAAAGTTGATGAATTTATCACTCATACAAGTATAATTGGTCACTTATAGTCATATAGTCATCATAATTTGTCGCTCTAACTACTCTAGCTATGAAAAGTATGATGAAGATAGAAACAATATAACACCACACGCGGAACATCACAAACATGTGACAAACATCAACTGGATGCTCGGAACTAGACTATATGTATGGATCATCATACGATGAAGATATCAACATTAACATTTTGAGCTCCGAACGACCGTATAATGCGGCGAACATCAATAGGTTATTTGAAACAATGCTACGAAAGATGATCATCACTTGTCACTCTTACAAGTATAATTGGCCATTTGTAGTGATAGTGATCATCATTTCTTCCTATAACATGTATAATTGGTCATTTGTAGTGATAGTAATCATCATTTGTTACTCTAACAAGTATAGTTGGCCATTTGTAGGTATAATGATCATCATTTATCACTCTAACAAGTATAGTGGGTCATTTATTATCATATTGATCATCATTTGTCACTCTAACAACTCTAATTTGCCATTTCTAGTGACAATGATCTTCACTTGTAACTTTTACAAGTGTAATTGGCCATTTGTAGGTATAATGATCATCATTTGTCACTCTAACAAGTATAGTGGGTCATTTATTATCATATTGATCATCATTTGTCACTCTAACAACTCTACTTGGCCATTTCTAGTGACAATGATCATCACTTGTAATTTTTACAAGTGTAATTGGCCATTTGTAGGTATAATGATCATCATTTGTCACTCTAACTACTCTAAGTGGTCTTTGTGGTGAAAGTTGATGAATTTATCACTCTTACAAGTATAATTGGTCACTTATAGTCATATAATCATCATAATTTGTCACTCTATCTACTCTAACTGTGAAAAGTATGATGAAGATAGAAATAATAGAACACCGCACGCGGAACATTACAAACATGTGACAAACATCAACTGGATGTTCGGAACTAGACTATATGTATGGATCATCATACGATGAAGATAGAAACATTAAAATTGTGCGCTCCGAACGACCGTATAATGCGACGAACATCAATAGGTTGTTTGAAACAACCCTACGATAGATGATCATCACTTGTCACTCTTATAAGTATAATTGGTCATCACTACTGATAATTGTCAACATTTATCACTCTAATAAGTATAATTGGTCATTACTACTGATAATTATCATCATTCTCAGTCTACCAACTATATTTGGTCCTTTTAAGCGAAATGAGCATCATTTGTCACTTTTACAATTCTAGTGGGTCATTTCCAGTGATAATCATCATCATTTGTCACTCTAACAACTCAAATTGGTCCTTTCTAATTAAAATGAACGTCATTTATCACTCTAGTCATTTATTTGGTCTTGTATAGTGTTAATGATCATTTATACCTGGAACATACCAGTTGCGTTCCGAACATAGTTTAGTGTTGGAACACACTGGATATGTTCCGAACTTAGCGTATGAATTTATTAACTTTTCCAGAAATGGAGTAGCACAAGTTGTTGTTTGGAACATCGTATTGTAATATCCTAAACGAAAGTTGATGTGTTGCGAACTATAAGCAAATATGATTGTTTGGAGACAACAATTTAACAGTACTAATTAAAGACCTTCATAAAAATATTAGTGGAAAAGACATAAGAAAAGCATATTTATAAACAGTACAACTACATAAACAATTAATATATAATAGCATCTTCGTTATTGTTTTGGCCTCCACCGAAGTGATTTTGCTAAACCCTCTCAATCCGATCTAACCTCAATTGCATCTGCTCCAGTTTTGTCTCGAGTGTTTGAATGGACCTCTCGCAATTATCTGCTACCTCCTTTATGTCAACAACTTCAAAATGCACGTCTAGCAGTCTTGTAGGAAGCGACTTGTTTGGAGGCTCTCGGATTCGGTGGTACTTATTCCATGGATCGTTAAATGCATTATTGGTCATCTGCATGAAAAGTTGTCTAAAATTTAGAAAAGAATCAAAGTGGAGTTATGTTTAAGGAAATATAAACATATTAGATTTTGAAATTGTTTTAGGAAAAACGTAGAAAATATGGAAAACATGAGTACCTTAGCTTGTTCTTCCTTGATATAAAAATTGGTGAAAACTGAACGTAATACTTGGTTAATACGAAATATATTGTAAATTTAGTTCATCAAGGAGGTTATTATAGATGTTTTGAAGTGGCTTTTAATTTCTAGTGCACGCCTTTTCAATGGCCGAAGAAAATGGAAGGACGCATATTGACACGACCTGGAATCCGGTTAGGCCGTACTGGCACCCGACATCCTTCCCTAGACCCGCCGGGCGAACCCTTATCAATTAAATTAGGAAAATAAATATGATTCAATTTGTAAATTAAAGCAAGACTAGAAAAAGTACAAATATAATGATACCTCTAAGCTGTAAAAAAAGAAATTACAGCTGACTACCCACATTGAATCATATTTATTTTCCTAATTTAATATAATGATACCTCTAACCTGTAATAAACAATAAACTGGTGGCCATCCGGAATAAAAACTGGCTCAGCCTGATAGCTGAAGTCGTCTTCGCTCCTGAACAACGTAGCGAACTCAATCGTGGAGCGAACCTGCCGAAACGAAATAAATAGACAAGAACAAACAACAAACAAGGGTGAGTCAAAAGGACTCAATAAGTGGGGCAGACTAGCCACCTCAAAGAATAGGATAGCTAGCTAGGGAGGAGAAACAGATAAACAAAATTCCTCTTATTTAAATTATAAAAAGGCAGAGCCAGATAATAACTAGAAACACGTATGGATTGACAAACTCATCAACAACCAGGAACGTAAGATAACCAAAACATATAGGTATCCCAAACTCATCAACAATCAGAAATACATCCTGTTGCGGAGTGCAACCCGATCCATATATTCATCCTGTTGCGGCATGAAACCCGATCCATATATTTATATACCGTTGCGGCGTGCAACCCGATCCCCGCAACCCAGAATACGAGCCAAAAATATATAGGCAAATAAGCAGTGCACGTAGAAGCAGAACAGTAGTTATGTACCACAAGTCTACACAATGGTATGAAATGAAATAAAATGAGATGAAATGAAATATGATACAAAGGGTCACATGTGCCCGTAATCCCATCTCGAAGTGGAATACTCCTGCATTCGAGGGGAATCCAATCTGATAACCAACTGGAGTGGAATACTCCTGCTCCTGGGGCAGAATACTCCTGCACCCGATATAATATAAACAAGAGGCGGAATACTCCTACACTCTCCTGGGATGGAATACTCCTGCACCCGATAAAATGTAAACCAGAGGCGGAATACTCCTGCACTCTCCTGGGGCAGAATACTCCTACTCTCAATATGATACAATGGAGTAGAATACTCCTGCTCCTGGGGCGGAATACTCCTGCACCCAATATGATATGCAATGTAATGCATATGAATGACATATAATGCATATGAATGCAATGTGATGCAATAATAACCCTTCACCGGCGCGGGACTATCATCGACAGCCGGGAAGTAGATGCCAACTCACAGCCAGAGTACAATGCTCAGATCCTCAATGTAATACTAACAACAGGCTATAACATATAATATATAATGTAAATCCAAAGCTAAGGCGTAAGGAGTACGCCTATCTGCAGCTACACACGTAAGGAACACGTGGTAGAAAATCCACGAGGCCAGGTGCTTTCAAAGAAATGGATATAAACACTTACCTCTTCCAAAAGTTGGCATTGATAATCAACAACCGCTTTATCCTTTGGTTTCATTACCAAACGATTCCACTTTATTCAATAAGAAGAAAAATATATCAAATTAGGCTAAAGGCTTCATTCCTCACATCTTAGGGCAATCCAGGTAGGAACCTGATACCCTATTCGAATAAACAATACGCAGGCCAGGCCTATGTACAGGGTTTAAGGTCACATAACCAAACCCTAAATAAATTATATTTATATGTTGCTCATAACTCACTGAGTACGAATATATAATCAATTCCATTATCGGGGTCCATTTGACCCTTTAAACTATTAATTGAACTTATTAAAATGATGTCTAATAGTCCAAGTTTTACCGTTAAAACATATTCAAACACACGTAATAAACTCAAATAATTCATTAAGATCATTACCTGAATGTTTCGGGGTAAAAATTATACTTTTCTCCGGCTCCTTTCACATTTTTTGGCATTTTTTTTCTAATGCGTCATTTCATTTCTCTGTTTCGATTATAGCTCATGTTTCTGTCTACTTTCCCCATTCTCAATGAAGCTAAGGGATAATATATCTCTTAGCCCCCACCGTCCTTGATTTTTTTTTTTTTTTTTTGTTTATTTTATTTTTTTCTTTTCTTTTCTTTTCTCGACAAAAATTAAAACGGTACCCTATGATATTCGAAATAATTCCAACTTTTGCATACAAGTTTTATAAAATATATGTAACAGACTCGCGAAGGAGGATCTCAAATCGGACTCCTGAAACTCAAGAGGCGAATTTAAATGAAAAAAGTCAAATTATTTAACTTTCAGCAATTTAGCGGAAACTAGTCGAACAACATCGAAATTCATTTTCGAAAGTTCAAAAAAGTCACAAATAATCATACGAACCTAACGGAACTTTCGAATTTCGAATCGGATTTCATTCAACAAAACCGAGCTCGAAAATCTCTTTTTAATATTTTTAGACACTAAAAACTGAAATCTTCTTCCGATACGTACCAAACGAGGTCTGATTTAGCTCAAATTTTACAGACAGGTCCTAATGGATATTACGAATATTTTAAAATTATTGGCATGCCAATCGGAGTCCTAACTTCCGCAATGACTAACCGAGGTCGTTTCATTCTCCTCCACTTAAACTCTCGTTCGTCCTCGAACGAGCGTAAGCCTAAAGAAAAATTTGCACAGATAACAAAAGAACTTGCACGACCTTCATAAGCTACTCCACGGACATTATCTCATGATTGCAGAATCAGAATTATAACACGAACACCGAACTCTTGGAATAAAACATATCCGGACAATATGATAATACCATTGCCCGGATTATTCTAACTAAGATGATCCTTCCTCGATCACGGGAGGAGAGTTCTACATTTTCGATAAAAAGATACACGAAACTTTTGATGGATTAACATGATTCAGCCGATAATCACCTCTTCGATATACCTTTCCATCTAGAATAGGTTGATGGAACTAAGAATTAGCTCACGCTTGATGCAATAGGGGAAGCTTTTGAAGTACCTTGTCACTGCTCACTGTAGAAGATTTGATGCAAGCTATATTATTTTTACAAACACACTATGCAACATCTCAGCTGATGTTAGTGTTGTTCCGCAAGCTCCTTGTGGGAATGTAGTTACTCATATCCTAATGTATGTCAAAGGTTCATCTGAACAGGGTTTATCATATAAGGATAAGGATCATGTAAATACTTCTAGATAGTATGATGCAGACCAGGAATGATCTCCAGACTGAACATCTACTTCAGGGTGTTGTCTTTGAATTGGAAATATTATGTCTTGCAAAAGTGAAAATAAAAGATTCATGTAGTTGGACCATGAGCTGAGGCAGAATACCAGCAACAAAGTTGATTACATGTGCACTTATAATGTTAAGTAACTTCTCAAAGAGTTGAGGTATGAAAGAGATATGCCAATGATGGATGGACGATAAGCTGCACTAGACCTTTAACTCTAAATTTTCATAAAGTAAAACAACGTCAATCTGAGGATCCGGTTCTAGTTGAATACAGACAGATAGCCAGAAGAAAACTGGAGTCACCATACAAGGTTACTACTGACGGTGTTCTCATGTATAAAGATAGACTTTGTGTTTCTGATGTTGCAGATTTACGTGGACAGATTATGATAGAGGCACATTATTCCAAATACATTGTTCATCCAGGTTCAACTAAGATGTACCATGATCTTAAGCATATTTACTGGTGGGACGGAATGAAGTGTGACATAGCAGAATTTGTGGCTCAGTGTTCTAATTGCCAGCAAGTTAAAGTCGTGTCATCTTTACAGACTTTATGCTTTCAGCAGATAGGTACGTATATATGATCGGGTTGCCAGCTTATCTCTAGCACTAATAGATTATTAGTGGGTTTAGCAATGATCGACACTCAGTTTAGGTTTCTGTTGTGATCCCTAGGTTGGGTCGTGACAAAAGTGGTATCAACGCCTTAGAGATTTAGTATTACTATTCAGTATTTGGAGGAAGACTCCTCCACTTAAAGCACAAACTCATGCAGCTATTTGAATAGGAATAACCATCCTCGCATAGTCTGCTGGACTAAAAAAGATTTAGCTAAAAGCCGAACGTAGGCAGACCTTAGCTACCAACTACCCTTTCGAGTTGCTAAACAGCTGCAACTCTTGAGTTCACAACTCCATACCTTTGCCGTAAACACCACCTCCTAATGGATGGTACTTCTATTACCCTTAGAAGCCTTGAAAAACAATAATATGCTTACCCGGCTACAATAACACGTACTCTGGCTCAACACGGGGAACATAACAAGCGGCTACCAACCGCCCAAGCTCACTAGTGCCGGACGAAGAAGAAATGAAAATGGACCGAGGATAGAAATAATTAGAGCTTTAGTAAGCTCATATTCTTATTTGCTTGGCTACCAGAGCTAGACTATTTCCGAGTCAGGCTAACCAAAGAATTGCAATTGAAGAAATAGACATTAAATGAGCTCTATGGAGCAACATCCATATCAATTTAACCTTCCAATAGAAGGAAACTCTGACAATTTACCAGAAAACCCTTCTATAATCCAGATAAGCTCATGGGATAACATGACTTTACCAGTGTTTTGAACCAAGAGGAGATACGTAGATCGAGTATTACTTACTAACCACTTTACACCGGAAGAAATAATGACACTCTCTGATGGTGATGAACTAGAATCCCATCATCCAACCAACACGGAATTCCGAAAAGAGAGGTAAACTAATTTGATATAATAATAGAAGATGGCACTACAAGATGCCAGGTAGACAATAGCGACACTTACCGTCAAATTTCTCATATTTAGACCAGATAAATTAGTAGGGTCTCACCACCAGGAATAAATCATACCAGAAGCTCGCTCCTCTACCGCATCCGATTCTTAATTAAGACAATATCCAAGGAAACCATCGGAACATGATAAGACTCACCATGTCCAGATCGATCGGAAGAATCAAATCTTACTCACATATAAAGGAAGAGGAAATACAGGGATCTACTACATCGGATGCCTCAGTATCCTACCAGACTAGCAGTTCATGGAACTGCCTCTGCAGCTGAGTCGAGCCGCTACCCTGATAATTACTTCTAGAAGAACCACTACCACCACACTCTCGACCTTTATCAAATGAGGGCATATCTCTGGTTGATTAAGATCTAAATGAAATCCCCTGCGACTGCGCAGATGCCTGATGACAAGAGAAAAGACGACCGCCTACCTGTTGGAGTAAGGGAAAACTCCTCAAAGGATAGCCAGACTCACAACAATGATAACAGGAAAACTACTGAAAGGATAATCAGACTCACGATAATGATAACACCTTTTTGATAAATATGGTAACTAGAAAGATTGTTGATAGCTGTAAAGAAAAGACTGAATCTGATCTTGACGAGCTACTGGTGCACTTTTAAGAATCACATGACACAAGCTGAGATAATCTGGAAGGTGACCGCCCAAAAATAGTCAGAACTCTTACCTCCAAATGAGGTACCATAGTTGCCCACTAGGGCTATGGGATCTTTTGCTCTCCCGCTCTAACTTATGGTATGCCTCGTACCTCTGAGCAATATTAACAACAATATCAACTGAAATCTTGACCTCAATCTCTCGAGCCATCTGGAATCTCAAGGAAAGAGAAAGGTCATTAGTAAATCTTTGAATCTCTCGAAAGGCTCATGGACTAGTTCTAATGCGTATTCAGCCATTATATAGAATTTAATCTCATATTCTGAAACACCACCAGGCTAACCGACAGGCTACCCTGTCCAATCCACTCAAACTGGCAACATCTTTCATCTCGCTCGCTACTCGAAAGGAATTTTTTCCCCCACGAATCTAGAAGAAAAATCGAACCAACTCAGCTAATAAGAGTGCGGTCCACCAATCTAGGGCTGGACCTTGAAACTGGAAAGAAGAATAATCAACACCATACCGCTCGATATAATCAAAAGCCTGAAGGATACGCTGATATCATTTTATTTTTAAAAAAATCTTACACAGAGATTATTTAATGCATTGCTTGGGAATATCGGGATGTTCAACCGCATAAAATAATGCAACCTCTTTGAGCACTCGGACCCAATAATTACCTCAGTTACCTAACCAGCTAGAACAACTGGAGGCACAACACATGCTGCTTCTGGAACATACTTTACTGCGGCAATATTAAGAACTAGAATAGGAGCTCCCTGAGACCGAACATCTGCATCTGCGGCAACCTGATAAGATACCTAGTGAATAATAGGTTTTTGCAGTATCTGCATCACCAAGATTCTCGTAAAAGCGTCGTAGATGGCCAAGGGAACCACAAGGACCTGTTCCCTTGCCCATCGCGAGCTCGTACAATTGGGACCTCCGTAACTAGATCGTCAGCACGATCAAAACACTCGGGGCTTCGTCATTACTAACCCCAGGCCAGACTGCTTCGTCTTGAACTCATACTGTTTGCTGATTTGTCACACGAGGGTTTCACAATTACCACAGAGGAATTAACGAAAATACTTTTGCATCCTAGACCGACGCACGATCAGAAAAGAAGAAAGTGAAACTTCCTAAATACCATCATAGCCTCTCGTAGATAAGTACGGACGTCTGCGTACCCATCAGCGAGACTCTACTAGACATTGTCTTAGTCTGGACAGACTCTAAATTAGGCTCTGATACCAACTGACACGCCCCGGAATCCGGTTAGGCCGTACGGGCACCCGACATCTTTCCCTAGACCTGTCGGGCGAACCCTTATCAATTAAATTAGGAAAATAAATATTATTTAATTTGTAAATAAAAGCAAGACTAGAAAAAGTACAAATATAATGATACCTCTAAGCTGTAAAAAAAGAAATTACAGCTGACTACCCATATACTAGTGTTAGGGCTATCCAGACTAGACATCTAAGAGTACAAAAGAAGACAGATACATCCTGAAGGGAGTAAAATGCAGCTGAAATAATAAACAATAAACTGGTGGCCATCCGGAATAAAGGCTGGCTTAGCCTGACAGCTGAAGTCGTCTTCGCTCATGCACAGCGTGGCGAACTCAATCCTGGAGCGAACCTTCCGAAACGAAATAAATAGATAAGAACAAAAAGCAAACAAGGGTGATTTAAAAGGACTCAATAAGTGGGGCAGACTAGCCACCTCAAAGAATAGGATAGCTAGCCAGGGAGGAGAAACAGATAAACAAAATTCCTCTTATTTAAATTATAAAAAGGCAGAGCCAGATAATAACTAGAAACACGTATGGAATGACAAACTCATCAACAACCAAGAACATAAGATAACCAAAACATATAGGCATCCCAAACTCATCAATAATCAGAAATACATCTTGTTGCAGCGTGCAACCCGATCCATATATTCATCCTATTGCGGCGTGCAACCCGATCCATATATTTATACCGTTGCGGCGTGCAACCCGATCCCCGCAACCCAGAATACAAGCCAGAAATATATAGGCAAATAAGCAATGCACGTAGAAGCAGAACAATAGTTATGTACCACAAGTTTACACAATGGTATGAAATGAAATAAAATGAGATGAAATGAAATGAAATGAAATATGATGCAAAGGGTCACATGTGCCCGTAATCTCATCTCGAAGCGGAATACTCCTGCATTCGAGAGGAATCCAATCTGACAACTAACTGGAGCGGAATACTCCTGCTCCTGGGGCGGAATACTCCTGCACCCGATATAATATAAACAAGAGGCGGAATACTCCTGCACTCTCCTGGGGCGGAATACTCTTGCCCTCAATATGATACAATGGAGCGGAATACTCCTGCTCCTGGGGGCGGAATACTCCTGCACCCAATATGATATGCAATGTAATGCATATGAATGACATATAATACATATGAATGCAATGTGATGCAATAATAACCCTTCACCGGCGCGGGACTCTCATCAACAGCCGGGAAGTAGATGCTAACTCACAGCCAGAGTACAATGCTCAGATCCTCAATGTAATACCAACAACAGGATATAACATATAATATATAATGTAAATCCAAAGCTAAGGCGTAAGGAGTACGCCTATCGGCAGCTACACACGTAAGGAACACGTGGTAGAAAATCCACGAGGCCAGGTGCCTTCAAAGAAATGGATATCAACACTTACCTCTTCCAAAAGTTGGCATCGATAATCAACAACCGCTTTATTCTTTGGTTTCATTGCCAAACGATCCCACTCTATTAAATAAGAAGAAAAATATATCAAATTAGGCTAAAGGCTTCATTCCTCACATCTTAGGGTAATCCAGGTAGGAACCTGATACCCTATTCGCATACGCAATATGCAGGCCAGGCCTATGTATAGGGTTTAAGGTCACATAACCGAACCCTAAATAAATTATATTTATATGTTGCCCATAACTCACTGAGTACGAATATATAACCAATTCCATTATCGGGGTCCATTTGACCCTTTAAACTATTAATTGAACTTATTAAAATGATGTCTAATATTCCAAGTTTTACCATTAAAACATATTCAAACACACATAATAAACTCAAATAATTCATTAAGATCATTACCTGAATGTTTCGGGGGTAAAAATTATACTTTTCTCCGGCTCCTTTCACATTTTCTGGCATTTTTTTTCTACTGCGTCATTTCATTTCTCTGTTTCGATTCTAGCTCATGTTTCTGTTTACTTTCCCCATTCTCAATGAAGCTAAGGAATAAGATATCCCTTAGCCCCCACCGTCCTTGATTTCTTTTTTTTTTTTTAATTTTTCTTTTATTTTAAATTTTTCTTTTCTTTTCTCGACGAAAATTAAAACTGTACCCTATGATATTCGAAATAATTCCAACATTTGCATACAAGTTATAAAAAATATATGTAATATACTCGCAAAGGCGGATCTCAAATCGGACTCACGAAACTCAAGATGCGAATTTAAATGAAAAAAATCAAATTATTTAACTTTCGGCATTTTAGCGGAAACTAGCCGAACAACATCGAAATTCCCTTTCAAAAGTTCAAAAAAGTCACAAATAATCATACGAACCTAACAGCGCTTTCGGATTTCTAATCGGAGTTCATTCGCCAAAACTGAGCTCGAAAATCTCTTTTTAATATTTATCGACAATAAAAACTGAAATCTTTTTCCGATACGTACCAAACGAGGTCTGATTTAGCTCAAATTTTACAGACAGGTCCTAATGGATATTACGAATATTTTAAAATTATTGGCACGCCAATCGGAGTCCTAACTCTCAAAACGACTAACCAGGTCGTTTCACATATTTACAAGCGTGCATGTGTTTTGTCGTGACTGTTGCAGCAACCAACTTGTATTTTAGCCATTTGGTGTATTCGTATTTGGGCATTCCAATTGTTCATTGTAGCCATTTGTGTCTTTTAAATTTTGAATGGCTTGTTCGGAACGTCACGTATAAAAGTATAATATAATATCATTGGCAAAACGTTCCGAACATTTTCTCAAAGGTACCACTTGGTAAATGCTACGACTATAAATTGTGAACTAAATACCTCACAAGCTTTCACATGCCTTGACATCGTTCGAAACATCAAGTGTAATATCCTAAACAACACTAAATGTGTTGCGAACAATAAGCAAATATGTGCACAACATAATTGCAAAAAATGCAGTAAAGCAAATACGTGCACAACATAAATTAAGAAACTAGTAAAACAAATATGTACACAATATAAATTATACAAGTAGGACGAAAAGTCCATTATGCAATTCAAACAGAAATCCAAATAATCGAAATTATCCATATCACAAACTCAATTTGTAGGCTGACTTGTAGCCTCATTTCCACTATGAACAACGGGGCATGTAGTTTTCTTGTGACCATATCTGTTGCATTTGCCACATTTATTTCTCCTCTTTGGAAGACGTTCCCCAATAGATCGAATCCGGTTAACCCTTCTCTTTCCACGGTTGTTCGGCTTTGGGGGCGAAGGCACTGGATAAACTATCTCTTCAGTAGGGACGACCCATGATTCTTCAGGAGGTACTGCATTGACAGGCTCTGCATAGGCAATGATGTATGCTTGTGTTGTGTAATATCCAGAAGTGTATTCATACACTCTACTTCCATATTCATCTCCATGCAACCCCCTAATTGCTGACATATCATGTACACAAGGTAGCTAATCTAGATCAAACTCCCTACATGTACATGTCCTCTCATATAGATCAACTTCTGCCTCATACCCTGGACTAATGATTATGAAACTATAAGTTCCCTTCCTGTTGACAAATAGCTTGTCTCCCACTTTTTTTTCTTCCTTATTTTTATTTCAACATCTAGGACGTATAAATTTGGGTGGTTCATTAATTTCATAGCCCTAGTGTGGAATTTTTCCGCAAAGTTCCTACCTATATCCTTCAAGAGGGCAGCGATGGGGTATTCTCTTTGCTCCTTCAGCATGGAATTAATGGACTCAACTATGTTTGATGTCATAACTTGAAACCTATTAAAAAGAATAAATATTATAATAATCAAAAGATGTTCCTAACATAAAGCACAAGTGCAGATATAAGAATAAGAAGTGCGGAACATTCATGATGTTCCTAACATTAAGCACAAGTTCAGAACGACAATAAGGAGTTCGGAACATCGTTTGAAAATAAAATTTCCTAATAATGTTCTGCACATAAATGATATGTTCGGAACGCTTCATGTGACGTTCAGAACAAATTGAAAGCATGACAGTAATATCAGACCTTGTTATGGTTTACCTATTTCCTGGAAAATATAATATGCTCCATCTATGGAAGCCAACAACATTTTCAAGGTAATCCGCTACCCTCCAATCAATAGTCCTGATCTTATTCATAGCATCAGTGAACTCCTCTACCCTGTATGCCTTTGCTACAGTGTAGTATTTATGAAGACTGATTCCAAACTGAAACTTTGTTCGGATGCTTTCACTAAGGTGCCACATGCAAACTCCATAGTGTGCAGAAGGAAACACTTGGGCGACCATTTTCGAGATGCTCGGATGTCTATCCGAAACAATGCTCAACTCTTCACTAGCTGAAACTATGCAGCGTAATTGTTCGAAAAAATACTCATATGAGGCGTCACACTCTTTGTATACAACAGAAAAAGCAACAGGGAATACGTGACTCATTGCATCCTGAGCAACAACAGACAACAACACCCCTCCATACTCGCCAGACAAGTGTGTACCATCAACGGCTAGGACTTTCCTCACGTAAGTAAATCCCCTGATCAATGCTCCATAAGAGAGAAAAAAATATAAGAACTTCCCTGTGCTAGAACGCCTCAAATCTGTCTTGGTTCTTGAATTCTTACTCCTAACCATATAAGCATAAGCATAAAGAATTTCAATACATTTCTCATGTGTTCCCTGTGTCAAAGCTTTTGCAAATTGACAAGACACTTCCAGTAGCTAACCTTACAACCAAAATCGTTGTTAAGGGACTTCCTGACAGCTTTTGTGGTTGGACCTTTTCCCATTAAATATTTACCTTTCATGAACTCACCAATTATCTGGGTAGAGGAATGTGAATTATGGCTGGAATGGTGTTGGACACCACATGTGTGCAAGTTATTGTAAACGCTAATGTAAAACCTATCATTACTTTTATACCTCATTTTCCATAGCCACCATTTGCATTTCACATCTAAACATCTAGTATTAAAAATCTTTGTAGTATTCTTCAATGCTTTGTAATTAAAACGATGTTTAGCTGCTGCAATCTTCAATTTGGTGACCAGTTCTTTCTTATTGGCGAAAGTCATACCTTTTTCAAAACTTGTGCCATCGACGAAGTGAAATATCGGCTCGCTGCTTTTTCCATAGCCACCATTTGCATTTCACATCTAAACATCTAATATTAAAAATCTTTGTAGTATTCTTCAATGCTTTGTAATTAAAACGATGTTTAGCTGCTGCAATCTTCAATTTGGTGACCAGTTCTTTCTTATTGGCGAAAGTCATACCTTTTTCAAAACTTGTGCCATCGACGAAGTGAAATATCGGCTCGCTGCTTTGTGTTGGAAACACAGTGGTATAAATGGCAGGATCTTCCTCTACATTTTTTTTTCTACTACTTCTTCTTTTTCTTCTACATCTACGCCTCCTCTGTCTTCTTCTACCCCTCCTCCTTTGTCTTCTTCTACTTCTTCATGTAAGTCATCCAATCGCTGACTAAAATCATGCCCTCCACTATTTGGCATTTCTTGGTCATTAGAGCCAACACATTCCTCCGTTGTAGAAACCACAATTACCCTTTGAGTGGGCCTAGCACCACTACGATCTACATCGGCCATATAAAGGCGTATATATCATCATTTCTTTTTGTAACGGGAGGAGTCTTTTGATTTGCGGCAACACTCAGCATGTAAGTAATGCAAATGTCCCTCGTATTGTCTCTTAATCCCCAACTTTCGATGATTTTGTTAAGTAGAACATCATACGTAACATCTCTAGGCACAAGAATGGGTCTTGACTCTTTAACCTTCGGAACCCAAGCATAACATTTGGAACGCTCCACCCATTCACCTTGATAATTAACTCCTAATATAACCTCACCCATCGATGGTCACCTACAATAAATTGGAATGACCAACTATTAGTATTACTAATATTTATACAGTACGTTTCAAACCTCAATGTTGCTCGTTTGGAACATTGTTACTGACGTTCTGAACATCACGTTACAGTTTTTCATTGCTTAATGAAAGATTTTCCAAACATTCAAATATATTGTTCAGTTGTGCAGCATTCAACTGAAAAAGACAGTAAAATTTAGACGATTATTACATAAGCTCAAGAACGACGTATTGTTGTTCCTGAAAAACAATATGATGTTCCAAACATCTGCAATAATTAATTAAGTTTACCCTGGAATAATATTACTTCGTTCTGGAACGATAAGTCGCTCCTTAATATTACCACTGATGTTACCAACATCCCAAGAACTCCTCCACTAATGTTCTTTAGAAAATGCAAAATACATATTATAGTGAGACACAAACGGCACAATAACATAATAAACATATAAAATTATAACTAGATGCTCGCTTGTGGTGGTGCTTCAGGTGCTGTTCCTGGTGGTGCGGAAGCAAGCAGCCCTTTAAGCAATCTCTTCATCCTTTTTATGTCCCTTCTATAATCATGGAAGAATTCTTCGAATTTGAATTTCCATTCATTCCCAAACTTCATACCTCAGCTGGTCCAAGCCGTCGTTCGAATTTCCAGAATCTGAATGTGAACTCGAGGAAGGAACTCTAGGCCATCTTGAACTCGATGCTCCTCTTATCGGTGCTCCACTTGTTCTTGGATGATGAGGCATTTTGAAATAAGCGGAATCAATGTGTGGCTGCTAGGTATTTATAAGAGTAAAGTGGCAATTGACGAGTCTGTTGGGAATGGTTTTATGGAAAGTGACTTTTGACAAAACTCGTAACCGTTATGTACTACTCAAACGAGTGCAACTGCTAATTGTAACCGTTGTGCCTTTTAGATTTTAACATGAAGTTCAAAACATTTTTAATGTCGTTCGGTATATTGTGCTTATTTAATTATAGATGGATTAGTTATTTAGAAAAAGAACAGAGCATATAAATTGTTCATCGTTTGTTCAGAATGAAAAACCTATGTTCTGAGCGTAACATTGATGTTCCAAACATATATATCTCATTGTATAAAGGTTGCGTATGTTCCAGAACGACAGACTAACTTTCTGAACGTTCAAAAGATGTTCTGAACATATTTACAGGAACTAGGCAACCATATTTTTCATTGATAATCATTGTAGAGCTTTACAAAAAGAATGCGAGTTATATTAGCATTCAAAGGGAGAAATTGCACATCACTGTCAGTGCTTTACAAAAGGAATGCTAGTTATACTAGCATTCTAACAAAAGATACTAGATTATAAACCTTCAAAAAGAAATTATATAAGAAACATTAATTGGAATATCCACATATAGCGTGAAGGAGAGGAGTAGAAGTCAAGGTAATGCATCGCCTTATCAGCAAGCAGCCCTTTGAGCATTCTTTTGACCCTTCGCACTTCCTTCGTCATCTTTTTGACGTCTTTTTTTTAGCCATGGAGGAAGCCCTCAAACTGGAGCTTCCAACCCCACACTTCTGCCCTTAGTTGTTCCAATATGTCAATAGCCCTTTCAGTTTGTTGTTCATCTGAAAATGATAATGTAACAGCATGTTTTGCCTCGATGTGGAGGCTCCTCTAGTCGATGATGCTCCTCTAGCAGTGGAGGCTCCTCTAGCCGTGGAGGCTCCTCTAACCGAGGAGGCTCCTCTTGTTCATGGTTGACGAGCCATTTTTTATGATGAATGGTTTTAAGTATAAGTTGATTAATGTGGATTGAAATGGTTTGAATTGTAAGTTGATGAATGTGGATTGAAATGCTTTGAATTGTTGGGTATTTATACAAGTA
Organism: Petunia x hybrida; assembly: GCA_037355625.1. NCBI lineage: Eukaryota > Viridiplantae > Streptophyta > Magnoliopsida > Solanales > Solanaceae > Petunia > Petunia x hybrida. The sequence continues at coordinate 11,338,715 of JBBBVM010000064.1, forward strand.
AAGAGAGGCAACCGAAATGTTTGTAGCCATTTCGTGTATTGGTATTTGAGCGGCTTGAATTGTAGCCGTTTGTGTATTTTAAATTTTGAACATGTGGTTCCGAACATCAGCCTATATGAGTAGAATTCTTGTCACATATCCTTGAAAAGATGTTCCAAACATCATTGCGACCTACCTGCAACCTAGTCAGCTGATAGGTGTATTGGTATTGTAGCCATTTATGAATTTCCTTTTGCAGGATGTTCCGAACATCTTTTTGATCTAGCCCAAACTCGTGATAAATTATTACATTGGGCACGTGAACAACATTTATTTACCAACGGTAATAAAAATACACCACCCAACACATTATATATCTGTTCATTATCTATAAAACCAGTTTACAAAATCAACTCAAATATCCAGAGTAAAATGTCTAGTAGATCCGTGAATAGTGGAAATGTAGTACCATTTTATCGATGTGGAGATTATGCGAAGTTAACAACATCGTGGACTCAACTAAACCCAGGAAGGAGGTTTTACGAATGCAAATATGGACAGGTCAGGTGATGGGTTTATTTTTTTCTTGTATTTATTTGTTTGTTGTATTTATTTACTTTTTTTTTTAATGTAGAAAAATGGCTGCAACTACTTTAGATGGCATGATGAAGAGATGTCAGATCAAGCGAAGGGAGTAATATGGGGTCTACTTAAGAAGTTGAAAGCTGTTGAAGAAGAGAGGAAAGAGGCACGGTTATGGCAGAAAAAATTGGGTATTGGGGTACTGCTAGTTGTGGTGCTAATTGTTCTCATATTCTGTACTTGGATCAAGTGTTGGTTCATAGTTTAGGTTCTATTTATTTCCAATTGTTATGTTTTGTGTACTAATGATCAAGAAATTTCATTTGAAATTGTTATTTTGTTCTGTAAATTCCCATTGTACCTTAAGTCGTTCCGCACGACACACTTCATGCTTCAATCATATCGCTATCTGTTCTGAACATTTTCAAAAACAATACGATGAAGATAGCAACATCGGAAAAGGGCGCTCCAAACATGATGTTCATGTGACAAACATCAACAACATGTTCGAAACAACGGAGATAGATGGATAATCATTTGTCAGTCTAACAAATATACTTTGTAATTTAGAGTGATAATGATCATCGCCCTTTAATTATCACGTGACAATGATCATCACTTGTAACTTTTACAAGTGTAATTGGCCATTTGTAGGTATAATGATTATCATTTGTCATTCTAACTACTCTAAGTGGTCTTTGTGGTGAAAGTTGATGAATTTATCACTCTTATAAGTATAATTGGTCACTTATAGTCATAGAATCATCATAATTTGTCACTCTAACTACTCTAACTGTGAAAAGTATGATGAAGATAGAAACAATAGAACACCGCACACGGAACATCACAAACATGTGACAAACATCAACTGGATGTTCGGAACTAGCCTATATGTATGGATCATCATTTCTCCCTATAACAAGTATAATTGGTCATTTGTAGTGATAGCGATCATCATTTCTCTCTATAACAAGTATAATTGGTCATTTATTATCATATTGATCATCATTTGTCACTCTAACAACTCTAATTGGCCATTTCTAGTGACAATGATCATCACTTGTTGCTTTTACAAGTGTAATTGGCCATTTGTAGGTATAATGATCATCATTTTTCAGTCTAACCAGTATAGTGGGTCATTTATTATTATATTGATCATCATTTGTCAGTCCAACAACTCTAATTAGCCATTTCTAGTGACAATGATCATCACTTGTAACTTTTACAAGTGTAATTGGCCATTTGTAGGTATAATGATCATCATTTTTCACTCTAACCAGTATAGTGGGTCATTTATTATCATATTGATCATCATTTGTCAGTCCAACAACTCTAATTGGCCATTTGTAGTGACAATGATCATCACTTGTAACTTTTACAAGTGTAATTGGCCATTTGTAGGTATAATGATCATCATTTGTCACTCTAACAAGTATAGTGGGTCATTTATTATCATATTGATCATAATTTGTCACTCTAACAACTCTAATTGGCCATCTCTAGTGACAATGATCATCACTTGTAACTTTTACAAGTGTAATTGGCCATTTGTAGGTATAATAATCATCATTTGCCACTCTAACTACTCTAAGTGGTCTTTGTGGAGAAAGTTGATGAATTTATCACTCTTACAAGTATAATTGGTCACTTCTAGTCATGTAATCATCATAATTTGTCACTCTAACTACTCTAACACCGAAAAGTATGATGAAGATAGAAACAATAGAACACCGCACGTGGAACATCACAAACATGTGGCAAACATTAACTGGATGTTCGGAACTAGACTATATGTATGGATCATCATACGATGAAGATAGCAACATTAAAATTGTGCACTCATAACGACCGTATCATGCGACGAGCATCAATAGGTTGTTTGAAACAATCCTACGATAGATGATCATCACTTGTCATTCTTACAAGTATAATTGGTCATCACTACTGATAATTGTCAACATTTATCACTCTAATAAGTATAATTGGTCATTACTACTGATAATTCTCATCATTTCTCAGTCTACCAACTATATTTGGTCCTTTTAAGCGAAATGAGCATCATTTGTCACTTTTACAATTCTTGTGGGTCATTTCTAGTGATAACCATCATCATTTATCACTCTAACAACTCAAATTGGTCCTTTCTAGTTAAAATGAATGTCATTTATCACTCTATTCGGGAAATTTGGTCTTGTATAGTGTTAATGATCATCATTTATACCTGGAACACACCAGTTGCGTTCCGAACATAGTTTAGTGTTGGAACACACTGGATATGTTCCGAACTTAGTGTATGAATTTATTAACTTTTCAAGAAATGGAGTAGAACAGGTTGTCGTTTCGAACATTGTATTGTAATATCCTAAACGACAATTGATGTGTTGCGAACTATAAGCAAATATGGAGACAACAATTTAACAGTACTAATTAAAGACCTTCATAAAAATATTAATTGAAAAGACATAAGAAAAGCATATTCATAAACAATACAACTACTTAAACAATTAATATATAATAGCGTCTTCGTTATTGTTTTGGCCTCCATCGAATTGATTTTGCAAAACCCTCTCAATCTGATCTAACTGCAATTGCATCTGCTCAAGTTTTATCTCGAGTGTTTGAATGGACCTCTTGCAAGTATCTGCTACCTCCTTGATGTTAACAACTTCGAAATACACGTCTAGCAGTCTTGTAGGAAGCGACTTGTTTGGAGGCTCTCGGACTCGGTGGTACTTATTCCATGGATCGTTAAATGCATTATTGGCCATCTGCATGAAAAGTTGTCTAAAAGTTAGAAAAAAAATCAAAGTGGAGTTATGTTTAAGGAAATATAAACAAATTAGATTTTAAAATTGTTTTAGGAAAAACGCAGAAAATATGGAAAACTTGAGTACCTCGACTTGTTCTTCCTTGATATAGAAACTGGTGAAAACTGAACGTAATACTTAGTTAATGCGAAATGAATTGTGAATTTAGTTCATCAAGAAGCTATTTATAGATATTTTGAAGTGGCTTTTAATTTCTAGTGCACGCCTTTTCAATGGCCGAAGCAAATGGAGGGACACATATTTACAAGCGTGCATGTGTTTTGACGTGACTGTTGCAACAACCAACTTGTGTTTTAGCCGTTTGGTGTATTGGTATTTGGGCATTCCAACTGTTCATTGTAGCCATTTGTGTCTTTTAAATTTTAAATAGCTTGTTCGGAACGTCACTATAAAAGTATAATATAATATCATTGACAAGATGTTCCGAACATTTTCTCGAAGGTACCACTTGGTAAATGCTACGACTATGAATTGTGAACTAAATACCTCACAAGCTTTCACATTCCTTGACATCGTTCGGAACATCAAGTGTAATATCCTAAACAACAGTGGACGTGTTGCGAACAATAAGCAAATATGTGCACAACATAATTGCAAAAAATGCAGTAAAGCAAATATGTGCACAACATAAATTAAGAAACCAGTAAAGAAAATATGTACACAATATAAATTATATAAGTAGGACGAAAAGTCCATTATGCAATTCAAATAGAAATCCAAATAATCCAAATAATCGAAATTATAGCGAGGTCGATGCTTCATCCAAATCATAAACTAAATTTGTAGGCTAACTTGTAGCCTCATTTCCACTACGAACAACGGGGCATGTAGTTTTCTTGTGACCATATTTCTTGCAGTTGCCACATTTATTTCTCCTCTTTGGAAGATGTTCCCCAATAGATTGGATCCGGTTAATCCTTCTCCTTCCACGGTTGTTCGGATTTGGGGGCGGAGGCACTGGATAAACTATCTCTTCAGCAGGGACTAGGGGTGTTCACGGTTTGGTTCGGTTGGTTTTTGATTAAAACCATAACTAAACCAATATAATCGGTTTTTCAATTCTTAAAACCAAACCAAACCAAATAAAAGTTATATCCATCGGTTTGGTTATTGTCGGTTTGGTTCGGTTGGTTCGGTTTTATCGGGTTTTGAGAAACAAAATGACAATGAAGATAGTAAGAATGATAAAAAAAAATTCCTAAAAAATAAATGATAAAGAGAATTTTGCAACTTGAAATTTTAATCTAATTACATCTAAAATGTTTCACTCTTGCCACTACAGCAAATCATGGGGCAATTAAAAATAAATATTTAGAACAAACGAAAAAATTAAAGCAAATTTATATTTACACTGTGTTTCTGCTTTCGATATGTCATGACTCATATATCAAGTTGAATATGCAATGGTTACTAAAAGGGTTAATACATGAAATGCCCCCTGAACTTGTCCCGAAAAGTCATTTACACACCAAACATTTACGGGCGACCTTTTACCCCCTACTCTTGTTCGAAGTGAATTTATTTCCCCCCTCTTTGCACTTGACCCTGGTATGAAAGAATGTGTGAAGTGCACTCGCCCTCTGGTGATGCCACGTCATTAAAACTTAAAACAGAATTATATCTCTTTATTAACCCCAATTAATAAACTTTTAATTACCCAACAGACTTTTAACCTACCCCCTTTTAATTACCCAAAAGACTTTTAACCTTTTCACCCGTCTCAAAAAGGTAATCTAGGGTTCTTTTTGAAATCTCAAAGATGATATTAATTATTATCAAAGCTGGGATACTGATATTTCACCAATGGCAAAGAAGGTTTTACAAGAAAATACTGGCAAGTCAATGAAGTGTAATCTTGTGTGGAATGGTGACAAAGGGTTTGAAGTGGAAGAGGAGAAGTACACACATAAGGTTGATATGAACAACCTTACTTGCAGCTACAGATCTTGGATGCTAAAAGGCATACCATGTCCTCATGCCATAGCTGCATTACATCATAGAAGGCTGGAGCCAGTTAACTGCATAGCTCACTGGTATACAAGAGATACCTACCTGAATACATATTTTGAGATTTCAAAAAGAACCCTAGATTACCTTTTTGAGACGGGTGAAAAGGTTAAAAGTCTTTTGGGTAATTAAAAGGGGGTAGGTTAAAAGTCTGTTGGGTAATTAAAAGTTTATTAATTGGGGTTAATAAAGAGATATAATTCTGTTTTAAGTTTTAATGACGTGACATCACCAGAGGGCGAGTGCACTTCACACATTCTTTCATACCAGGGTCAAGTGCAAAGAGGGGGGAAATAAATTCACTTCGAACAAGAGTAGGGGGTAAAAGGTCGCCCGTAAATGTTTGGTGTGTAAATGACTTTTCGGGACAAGTTCAGGGGGCATTTCATGTATTAACCCTTTTAGTAACCATTGCATATTCAACTTGATATATGAGTCATGACATATCGAAAGCAGAAACACAGTGTAAATATAAATTTGCTTTAATTTTTTCGTTTGTTCTAAATATTTATTTTTAATTGCCCCATGATTTGCTGTAGTGGCAAGAGTGCAACATTTTAGATGTAATTAGATTAAAATTTCAAGTTGCAAAATTCTCTTTATCATTTATTTTTTAGGATTTTTTTTTTTATCATTCTTACTATCTTCATTGTCATTTTGTTTCTCAAACCCCAATAAAACCGAACCAACCGAACCAAACCGACAATAACCAAACCGATGGATATAACTTTTATTTGGTTTGGTTTGGTTTTAAGAATTGAAAAACCGATTATATTGGTTTAGTTATGGTTTTAATCAAAAACCAACCGAACCAAACCGTGAACACCCCTAGTCCCTGCTGAAGAGATAGTTTATCCAGTGCCTCCGCCCCCAAATCCGAACAACCGTGGAAGGAGAAGGATTAACCGGATCCAATCTATTGGGGAACATCTTCCAAAGAGGAGAAATAAATGTGGCAACTGCAAGAAAACTGGTCACAAGAAAACTACATGCCCCGTTGTTTGTAGTGGAAATGAGGCTACAAGTTAGCCTACAAATTTAGTTTATGATTTGGATGAAGCATCGACCTCTTTATAATTTCGATTATTTGGATTATTTGGATTTCTATTTGAATTGCATAATGGACTTTTCGTCCTACTTGTATAATTTATATTGTGTACATATTTTCTTTACTGGTTTCTTAATTTATGTTGTGCACATATTTGCTTTACTACATTTTTTGCAATTATGTTGTGCACATATTTGCTTATTGTTCGCAACACGTCCACTGTTGTTTAGGATATTACACTTGATGTTCCGAACGATGTCAAGGAATGTGAAAGCTTGTGAGGTATTTAGTTCACAATTCATAGTCGTAGCATTTACCAAGTGGTTTAACGACGACTTTGGTTGAAATCTCAAAGCTGTCACGAAGTCGTTTAACAACGACTTTGGTTGTAAGATTACCTGCAAGTGGTAATCTGGTAGAAATCTCAACAGATAGGGATATTATGGATATTGTCTTTGTTCTTAAAAAATAGGGATCTTTTTGAAGTATATGTTGCTCATATGATTGAATAAGCTGTTTTGGTCGCAACTGTTCTTCTTTTAGAGTATGTGGGTGGGGAAAGCACCTCTTATTTTGATAAAGCTAATGCCCCTTCTAAAACCAAGGCTGCCCAGTCCAAGACAAAGCCTTCCCCTGCTAAGAACAAGGCTACCCCTTCTAAAACCAAGGCTTCCCAGTCCAAGACAAAGCCTTCCCCTGCTAAGAACAACGCTACCCCTTCTAAAACAAAGGCTGCCCAGTCAAAGACAAAGCCTTCCCCTGCTAAGACCCAACCTTCCCCTGCTAAAACCAAGGCTGCCCAGTCTAAGAAACAAGCTTTCCCTGCTAAGACCCAACCTTCCCCTGCTAAAACAAAGACTGCCCAGTCCAAGAAACAAGCTTCCCCTGCTAAACCAAAGACTGCCCAGTCCAAGAAACAACCTTCCCCTGCTAAAACCACTGCTGCCCCTCCAAAAACTAGGCCTTCACCTTCCAAAAACAAGGCTGCACCTTAAAAAAAACTGTCTCTACATCAAACAACAAGTTAGCCCTTTCTAAATCCAAGCCTTCTACTTCAAAGACAAAGGTTGCCCCTTCAAAAAAAAAAAAAAGAAAAACCAAAGTGATAGTGATGGGGATCTAACTTTGTCTAGTGATGATTATTACACTGATGAAAACAGTTCAGACTCTGATCATGTAGAATTGTTTGAGGAAGGGGATGAATAGTATGGAAGTGATGTACATGAGGAGTATAGGTCTTTTAGGGAGGTAAGGAGGAATGCAGAGAGAAGAAAGAGGAAGGATAGACCACCTGAACATGAGCATGTTAGCAAAGGGAAAAAGGGTGCAGATATTGGGTACGATGAATATGCAGCTAAGAAGAAGAGCACTTTAGAGGGGAAAATAGGTGGGGATGAGCCATTTTACTTTTGTGATGATGCTGCTAGCTTTGAGACAGATTCTGATGATGCTGATAATGAAGGAGACATAGAGGTAACACAAAAAGCTAAAGCAAGAAGAAGAAAGGAAAAAAAAATAGAGTTATCTTTGATCCAGCTTCCAAGATAATTGTGTGGGAAACTGGGCTTGCTTTTGAAAGTGTCCAACAATTTAGAGAAGCTGTCACCATGTATGCAGTTCAAGAGAGGGTCAACATTGAAAAATACATAAATGAAAAAACTAGGGTGAGAGTGAGGTGTAGGAAAGGGTGTCCATGGCTTCTATTTGCTAGTAATGACTCTAGAACTAAGGATTTTGTTGTAAAGAACTATAATCCTGTTCACAAGTGTGAACCAACTAACAGGGTCAAACTTTGTAACTCCAAGCTCCTTGCCAAACATTATAAGGACAGGATAGTTGAGTACCCTTTTATAATAGTCTTTTCATTCCAGCAGATGATTAGAAAGGAGCTTGATTTATATGTTGGTAGGACAGTTTGTAGGAGAGCTAGAAATATTGTGTTAAAGCAGATTATGGGTGATCATATATTGGATTTTAGTAGAATTTTAGACTATAGAGATGAGTTATTAAGGTCTAATCCAGGCACCACATGTGTGGTAAGGCTTAGTGAGGAATCTTTTGAAGATGGAAGAAAAGAGTTCCTGGGATTTTATATTTGTTTTGATGCCTTGAAGAAGGTCTACCTGACTGGATGTAGACCTTGTCTTGGGTTGGATGGTTGTTTCTTAAAGGGAGTATACAAAGACCAATTACTTGTTGCTGTGGAAAAAGATGGCAACAACCAGATGCTGCCTGTTGCTTGGGCAGTTGTTGAGGTTGAAAACAAGTTTACTTGGGAGTGGTTTATCAAGCTGTTGAAAGAAGGCCTTCAACTTGATGATGGTTCCAATTTAACCCTCATAAATGATATGCAGAAGGTAAGTTCAAATTCAAATTTATTTTTTATTACTGTTTCACTTTTTTCTAATCTTATATACTTATACTATTATTGCAGGGTTTAAAATCCTGCCATTGATGATGTGTTGCCTATGTCTGAACATAGGATGTGTGCTAGACACATACTAGCAAACTGGTCTAAGGACTGGAGAGGAATTGAAAGAAGAAACTGCTTTTGGGGGTGTGCCAGAAGCACTTTTGAGAAAGAGCTGAAGGCTAATGTTGAGTACAGGAAAAGGTTGGGACCTAGAAAAATTGCTGATGATCTATTGTACTACAATCCAGAATGATGGTCAAAGGTGTACTTCCAGTTTTTTTATCAATTATGACAGTGTGGATAACAATATGGCAGAGAGTTTTAATGCTTGGGTTTTATCTGCAAGACAAAAAACAATTATTACTATGCTAGAAGAAATCAGGGTGAAGATGATGACTAGGATTGGAAAAATGAGGGAGTTTGGGATGGGTTGGGATACTGATATTTCACCAATGGCAAAGAAGGTTTTACAAGAAAATACTGGCAAGTCAATGAAGTGTAATCTTGTGTGGAATGGTGACAAAGGGTTTGAAGTGGAAGAGGAGAAGTACACACATAAGGTTGATATGAACAACCTTACTTGCAGCTACAGATCTTGGATGCTAAAAGGCATACCATGTCCTCATGACATAGCTGCATTACATCATAGAAGGCTGGAGCCAGTTAACTGCATAGCTCACTGGTATACAAGAGATACCTACCTGAATACATACAACTTCTTCATGCAGCCTGTAATGAATATGAACATGTGGCCTGACTCACAAAATCCATCTGTCAGGCCACCTCAAGTTAGGAAGATGCCTGGGAGGCCCAAGAAGATGAGAAGGAAAGAGCAAACTGAGAACAAGACTGGAAAATTATCTAGAAAAGGGATAGAAATGACATGCAGAACCTGTAATATGAAGGGTCACAACAAGAGGGGCTGTCATATCACAACATCTACCGCTCCAAGTTCTCAAGGTGCAAGTTCACAAGCTGCAAGTTCTGCTGCTCCAGCTCCAAGTTCACAAGCTGCAAGTTCTGCTGCTCCAGCTCCAAGTTCACAAGCTGCAAGTTCTGTTGCTCCAAGTTCTGCTGCTCTAAGTCCAAATCTGTCTCAACCAACAAAGGCAAGAGGGAGGGGTAGACCTAGAGGTTCTGTTGAAACAACTGCTGCACCACCATACAAGAGGCCAAGGATGGTTGGAATGGGAGTATTGCACACAGACAGTGGTTTTAGAATAATTAATGTAAGCTTCTTTTCACTTCTACCTTATTTACTTTAAAATGATCACTTCTAACTAATTTACTTGTTTGAATAGCCTGGGATTCCTTCTTCAAGACCTTCCAATTCCCACTTGATATCTTCAGCAACTGTAACAGGGGATATTGGACATACAACAGCAAGGGGTGTCAAGTGGAAAGGAAAGACTGCTATGACTACAAACCAGCTTCAACAGTTGAGAGCACAAAAGGTTATTCAAAAAAGGTCCAAGGGATCACAATTGAAACAATCATCCTCAACTACACAAGCTCATGACATTTAGTCCATGTTCAGATTTTTTTTTGATAGTTAATGCAGCTATGAATGCACTTACTGTTTGTTGTTGACTAGACCTTAATATTTCAGCAGCTGTGACTGCTTTTTAATGTTTATGTTGAGGTATGACTGCCATATTTATGTTTATGTTATTGGCAGCTAGCTATGACTTCCCCTTTTAATGTTATATTGCTGGTAGCTGAAACTGCTTTTGTTAATGAATTAGTTGGCAGCTATGTACTGCCCTTTTGTTAATGCATCAAGTTATTGCTCTTTAAGTTAAAATGTCCCTTTGTTATTTGTCTGGTTTTTATTGTATACATTTGAATGCAATTGCAGTTCTAACAGCAGTACAAGATAGAAAAATAGCCAACAACATCTTGGTCATTTCATTCAAAGCATTAAAAAGGTTCACTACAAGCCAAGTTATGGTAGTTTCATTACACCTTGTCTGAAACTCATAACTTGTAAGCTACCACTTAAAGCCATATTACAAACACAAATTAAAATAAAACAGACTATATTCTCCTTGAACTTGGACTTAGCCACTTTGGTCTTCCACTTCTTCTCCTTTTCTTTCAACTTTTGAAGCTCATCTTGCAAATAATCGGCTTGAATTGCTAACTTGTTCATGTCAATCTTGTCAAGCTCATTATCCATTGTTTTTGGACGGTAAGGCTTCCCATTTTTCTCATAACTTTCTAATTTACTTTCAAGATCACCCATCCTCTCCAACAATTTAGGGATAACAAATTTTGATCTTTCATCAATCTCTCCGTCCCTCCAACGCCAAAAATCACAAGATCTTGGACCCTAATAAGAAGATAAATTGGAAGTAACTCAGGCTTTTAAAGAATACAACATAATTGTAGTACTTAAGAAATTTAACAAAAACAAACACATACCCCATAATATGGGCAAACCCAATATCTTCTTCCGGGGTTCCTTGGTGTCCAAGAGGTCATCAATGGTAGGACATACCCATGATTGCAAACAACTTCTCCATTCGACTCAATATCGTCATCTTCCATACATAGCTTAGTCAGGTTTTTTGAAGGCATTTTTAACCACCCGTTTTGATGAAAAGGAGAGAAATTGATAGAATCAAGGTTGGAGTATATATGCTTTGGCTATAAAAAGCATATCTTCAGCTATAATTTGAATAGATTTGGGTAGAAATTACCTAGGGTTCTTGGTTTTTGTGGGTGTTGGGTCGAAGTTATATCTTGAATGGGTCAAAAAATTTTACCATTGGGGGGGAGTATTAATCATGCTTTTAATAGATCTACTCTTTTTTTCCTTTTTTTTTTTTTTTTTTTTTTTTTGTTTTTTCCTTTAAAAAAAGGCAGATACGCGTTTGGAAACGACTGGGAAAGACGCGCTGGGGTCAGGTGCAAAGAGGGGGGAAATAAATTCACTTCAAACAAGAGTAGGGGGTAAAAGGTCGCCCGTAAAGGTTTGGTGTGTAAAATGACTTTTCGGGACAAGTTCAGGGGGGCATTTCATGTATTAACCCTTACTAAAAAGACGATGTCAAAACTAGAATTTATTTTGCCTTTAAATTATATCGGTGCGTCTATGTGTATGTGAATCCGATTTTTTATCGAATTTAATATAACTATAAGTTTATTGAATGAATTGGACTCTTTGGACTAAATGAGTTGGTTTCTTTTTGAAATGGACTTAAAAGTTAGCCACTCATTTGACTGAATGAGTTGGTTTCTTGTTAAAATGGACTTAATAAAATCTAATAACATTTAACCTACTACAAAATTTATTTTAAAATGTATAAAATACTTAAATTACATAATAAAAAATATTATATTAATATATATAATTTTTTGGTTCGGTTTGATTATTTCTTCGGTTATATTTCATGAAAACCAAACCAAATAATGTCAGTTTTTAAAATTTAAAAACCAAACCAAACCATATCCAAGAAAGTATCGGTTATTTTAGTTGGTTTGGTTTGGTTTTCGGTTTGGATCAGTTTTTAACTAAACCGTGAACACCCCTAGCAGGGACGACCCATAATTCTTCAGGAGGTACTGCATTGACAGGCTCTGCATAGGCAAGGATGTATGCTTGTGTTGTGTAATATCCAGAAGTGTATTCATACACTCTACTTCCATATTCATCGCCATGCAACCCCCTAATTGCTGCCATAGCATGTACACAAGGTAGCTGATCAAGTCAAACTCCCTACATGTACATGTCCTCTCATATAGATAAACTTCTGCCTCATACCCTGGACTAATGATTTCGAAACCATAAGTTTCCTTCCTGTTGACAACTAGCTTGTCTCCCACTTCTTTATTCTTCCTTATTTTTATTTCAACATCTGGGACGCATAAATTTGGGTGGTTGATTAACTTCATAGTTCTAGTGTGGAATTTTTCCGCAAAGTTCCAACCTATATCCTTCAAGAGGGCAGCGATGGGGTATTCTCTTTGCTCCTTCAGCATGGAATTAATAGACTCAACTATGTTTGATGTCATAACTTGAAACCTATTAAAAAGAATAAATATTATAATAATCAAAAGATGTTCCTAACATAAAGCACAAGTGCAGATATAAGAATAAGAAGTGCGGAACATTCATGATGTTCCTAACATTAAGCACAAGTTCAGAACAACAATAAGGAGTTCGGAACATCGTTTGAAAATAAAATTTCCTAATAATGTTCTGCACATAAATGATATGTTCGGAACGCTTCATGTGACGTTCGGAACAAATTGAAAGCATGACAGTAATATCAGACCTTGTTATGGTTTACCTGTTTCCTGGAAAATATAATATGCTCCATCTATGATAGCCAACAACATTTTCAAGGTAATCCGCTACCCTCCAATCAATAGTCCTGATCTTATTCATAGCATCAGTGAACTCCTCTACCCTGTATACCTTTGCTGCAGTGTAGTATTTATGAAGACTGATTTCAAACTGAAACTTTGTTCGGATGCTTTCACTAAGGTGCCACATGCAAACTCCATATTGTGCAGAAGGAAACACTTGGGCGACCAATTTCGAGATGCTCGGATGTCTATCCGAAACAATGCACAACTCTTCACTATATGAAACTATGCAGCGTAATTGTTCGAAAAATACTCATATGAGACGTCACACTCTTTGTCTACAACACAAAAAGCAACATGGAGTACATGACTCATTGTATCCTGAGCAACAGCAGACAACAACACCCCTCCATACTCGCCAGATAAGTGTGTACCGTCAACGGCTAGGACTTTTCTCACGTAAGTAAATCCCCTGATCCATGTTCCATAAGAGAGAAAACAATATAAGAACTTCCCTGTGCTAGAAAGCCTCAAATCTGTCTTGGTTCCTGGATTCTTACTCCTAACCATATAAGCATAAGCATCAAGAATTTCAATACCTTTCTCATGTGTTCCCCGTGTGAAAGCTTTTGCAAATTGACAGCCCCTAAGACACTTCCAGTAGCTAACCTTACAACCAAAGTCGTTGTTAAACGACTTCGTGACAGCTTTTGTGGTTGGACCTTTTCCCGTTAAATATTTACCTTTCATGAACTCACCAATTATCTTGGCAGAGGCGTGTGAATTATGGCTGGATTGGTGTTGGACACCACATGTGTGCAAGTTATTGTAAACGCTAATGTAGAACCTATCATTAATTTTATACCTCATTGCCCTTAACCACCATTTGCATTTCACATCTAAACATCTAGCATTAAAAATCTTCACTGTATTCTTCAATGCTTTGTAATTAAAACGATGTTTAACTGCTGCAATCTTCAATTTGGTGTCCAGTTCTTTCTTATTGGCGAAAGTCATACCTTTTCCAAAACTTGTGCCATCGACGAAGTGAAATATCAGCTCGCTGCTTTGTGTTGGAAACACAGAGGTATAAATGACAGGATCTTCCTCTACATATTTTTCTTCTACTTTTTCTTTTTCTTCATCTACATCTACGCCTCCTATGTCTTGTTCTACTCCTCCTTTGTCTTCTTCTACTTTTTCATGTAAGTCATCCAATCGCTGACTGAAATCATGCCCTCCACTATTTGGCATTTCTTGGTCATTAGAGCCAACACATTCCTCCGTCGTAGAAACCACAATTACCCTTAGAGTGGGCCTAGCACCATTACGATCAACATCAGCCATATAAAGGCGTACATCATCATCATTTCTTATTGTAACAGGAGGAGTCTTTTGATTTGCGGCAACACTCAACATGTAAGTAATGCAAATGTCCCTCGGATTGTCTCTTATCCCCCAACTTCCAATGATTTTGTTAAGTAGAACATCATACGTAACATCTCTAGGCATAAGAATGGGTCTTGACTCTTTAACCTTCGAAACCCAAGCATAACATTTGGAACACTCCACCCATTCACCTTGATAATTAACTCCTAATATAATCTCACCCATCGATGGTCACCTGCAATAAATTGGAATGACCAACTATTAGTATTACTAATATTTATACAGTATGTTCCAAACTCAATGTTGCTCGTTTGGAACATCGTTACTGACGTTCTGAACATCACATTACAATTTTTTATTGTTTAATGAAAGATGTTTCAAACGTCAATGTTGCTCGTTTGGAACATCATTTCAGACGTTCTGAACTTCACCTTACACTTTTTCGATGCTTAATGCAAGATGTTCCAAATTGCTAACAGAACGCTCAAATATCCCAGCAGGATGTTCTGAACATTATCTAAAAAAATTCCAATAAATACATACACCGTGTAAAACGCTAGCGATATGTTTGGAATTATAATTACAACCATAGGAACGTCGAAATGATGTTTGGAATTTCAGGCAGATTATTCGGACGAACTGAATCCGTAACAACCTCGAATCAACAAAAACAGCTAAAAACATATTCTAAAGTTTATACACTTACCGGAGATGACTGCATTGATACGATTAAAATTAGAGGAAGAAGATTTCCCCTTTAATGGATAAGAAACGACCAGATTTAACGAAATGCCGTATAACTCAAATGTGGGTGGTCTTAGCTTGTATTGCCTAAAACTGGAAAGGATATTCAGTAAATAAGCTCGCAGCTATGGTGGAATGTGTATTATTTCGATTTACGAAAAGAAGCTCAGCAGCTATGGTGGAACTTTGGGCGGGAATGGAATGGGGAAAAAATGGAGGGAAAATGGGGGAGAGGAAAGAGAGAAGCAGCTAGGTAAATGGCCAAATTTGGCAAAAAACAAGCTTTTATACATGGACTATTGTGTAACTTACAAGACATTGGGGTGAGAATGTTAGATAGTTAATACCACTAATTAAATGAGGACCTTAGATTTCATGTTTAAAACTTGAGCCTTTTTCTACTCAAAAAAGACTTGGCAAGTCCTGCCATGCCAGAGCCCCAAGTTACTTTTTCCTATTCTTCCATCTTCAAATACTGTATCCACTCAATTCTGTATGTCCGATTAGAAAAAAAAATATCTGATATGAAGATGTAGAGTGTATTGGCAAAAAAAGCCTAAGCAATGATATTAAGAGGGATATTATTTCTTTCCGGTTTGCTCCTCTTTCAATGTTTTAACAAATTTACTTCTTTTTCTTCATCTTCTTTTCTTATTTGTTTCATTATATTCAAAATTTTATCGTGCAATTGTTTTTGAATTTTGGGGTTCAATTATTATTTTTAGTTGCGATGCTTTTGAAATTTTTTTCCTTTTTTTATATATTTTTTTTTTGTTTTTTTTTTTTTGTGTTTTTGATATGTTCCAGCAATTTGCAGGGATGAATTGGCAAGTTGCAAAACATGTGGGTTTGATTATCAAAGCCTCTTTTCTTATGCAGGATAATTCATCTATTCTATAATTGTATTGTATTTCAAGTCATATGCTTTTATACTATTACTAGTGTTTACGAACGTGCGTGTCACGTTAGCACCTTGTATTGTTAAAACTCACATACAAAAAGAAATATTTATTGTAAACATACAAATAAATGGCATGGATAAAGTACCTGTAATAATGACCTTTTTAACCATCCTGTGCTAGCAATAGCATTAATTATTTTAGTCAGAATGTTAAAGTAAATCCAATTAGGAAAACATAGAAGTATTACAAATTGTTTGACCGAGTAATTAGTAAAAGCAAAATGGTGGAGGACTAACCAGAAAAGAAGATCCATTGTAGTGTGCGGGGAACAACCAATTGATTTTCAATGTACAAATCAATTTAAACTAAGAGTGGCAACCCTTCGCAAACAGTGGAGACCCTTTAGCTGAGAGCAACATTGAGTAAACATGCAGCAGTGGGCGTGTATTTTCTTTTTTAATTTTTATAGTAGGGTATTGTTAGATTTTAGAAGGATATTATGATAATCTGACTTTTTTTTTTTTAATTTTAGGATATGCTTTTATAGTAATATGATAAGGCTCTTAGAATTTGAAGTTTTTACAACTGTTCAGTCGGTTAAACTGAAATTGCAAATTTCTCTTTTGTATTTAAATTTCAATTATATACTAAAAATATGCCATTTCTTCTTTACAGAATTTTGATCCAACTGAGCATCAAAAATGAAGAAACACTTCTTCTTTTACAATCTAATTTATGTTTTGCAGCAAAGCTCTGAGAAATTGGATTTTTGCTTACACATATGTGATGTAAGTTGACATAAGTGGACATGATTCTGGAATAGGCGGTGGACTCCTAATCCCTACTCTCCCAAAGATAAATTTAAACTCTTTATAACTAGGCAACAACTCACTTGTGCTTCAGAGTTCTTCCTTTAAATTAATTCTTTTTAACCATTTCTCAGCATTTTGGTTGCTTAAATATATAAAAAAAAAATTTAACATACTCCCTGTTCAAAAATTTAACTCAACCGTTGTAGTTAGCCACGTTGTGGTGGGGAGAGAAAGCTGGAAATTAAAGAAGATACTTCATCTTCCTAGCCGTTACACATGGGAAAAAATATTACTACATAAAAGAGGGGTTGAACAATGTCAAAAAAGAAAGCAGTGGGTAAGGTAATAAGTGAAGTGACAAGCTGACAAAACTCACATGTCCGTAACAATACTAAGTAAAAAATTAAAGCAAAAACTATAGACAAGGAACGGATAGTTGAAATTATAAGTAACAATTTTGGAGTTTATCTTTTCTTCTATGCTCTAATAATAGGTTCGATTTTGAGTAAATGTGCTTGCAGTTTGAGAGTTTGATACAAGTTTTTGGTGTTTTTCTTTTGACTTACTTTCTACAGAGTTTATATTCATTCATTCCTTTATGTATTTTGTTAATTTTAGTATGTTTATGTTTTGATTTTAGGAGAACAAAGTGCTTTGGTCCAAATAAAGAGAGGTCTAAACACTTGGCATTTCTAAACCTGGCGAAAATTTTGTTTGTTGGGTATGGCCATTTATACGACGAAAATTGCTATCATTGGTTGCATATATATATACACCCAGCTACCCTTTTACAATATCTTCGCTGACTGTCTGTTATAACTGTACAACATAACAAATATGAGATGCATAAGTTGTTTCCTATTGAGTGATTTTGTCTTAGTGAATAAGATTTGATAAACGGGGAGAGTGGTGCAATGGGAATTGAAACGCTAAAGTAAATTAGCTGTCCATCATAGGTATACCAATTTTTTTTTCTTTTAAATCTGATGTTTCTCAACATTTTTCGTTATATATATTCAAGTGAAAGGCTTAATTTCTTGAATTTTCTGGATTCAAGGCTTATTGTGAGATATTAACTATAGCCATTTTAAGATTTCCTGAAGTATTCTTAAGAATGGAGAAATGTATGGAGCTTTGTTAATATTCTAATTCGTGAAAATGATGGATAGATTGTTGTTTAGTTTACGCCACCTTGATGATTGTTTCTGTTTCTTTCTCTCTCGAATAAATAGTAACGACCTTATTTTTCTGCTGCAGGCCCTGCCAGCCTCATCAAACCTGATTCTTAATATGTTTCAATCAAGCAACTTTAAACTTACATGGATAACTAGAGAAAGGATGGCCAATGAACATGGTTAGCTTTCATATGTTCTAATTGGGTGAGCTTAAAAGTGGCTTATAAGCTTATGAGCCCATATATAATTGAGAAGTTAGAGAATAACTTCTCAAAAAGTGGCTTTTAAGTCACTTTTTGACTTTAAAACTACTTAAAATAAGCTGCTTATAAGCCCACCCAAACAGGCTGTATGTCTCTCCTAAATCAGCTTTTAATAGTCCTTATAGTTGTACTTGACCACGTGCTATGTTTGGTGCTTAGAGAGCTGACTTATTCCTTACAAGAGTGAACAGAGATAAAAAACTTCAGCATTCAGTATATATTGGATTAGTGATCGAGTTACTACATTAGTGGAATATTAATAAGTTGCTAGAAGTCATGAGCAATATATGTATTGAGAATTCCCCTTGTCTTTTTATAACTTTGCAGGATTTGGCTCCCCCCTCCTTTACACTTCCACTCCAATTATGTAAGTGCTCATTTGGATGATGATTTATTTTACATAAACTGATTATGAGATCATTCCGTCTTTCATTGTTTCTTTGCAGCTAATAGCCTTTTTCTTAAGCTTTCTTGGTTTAACAAGTTGTTCATTTCTTTTAATAGTTCCCAGCATAAAGAAGGAAGTAGCAATGAGTGCAAGCTTGATATCTATAGTGACTAAATGAATATAATTTCTTTGTATCCACACATAACTACTCTTGAAGCAATCAAGAAGTGGATTTCTCCTATAATGCTTTTATGGATTTTATTTATGTTTCATGCGTGTCTGCACATAATAATAGATTATTGACATAGTTTTACTTAGCATAGATAATGTGTATGTTAGTGATGCTTAACATCTTCCTCAGGTATTAAACCATTTTAAAGTAATGCAATTTTCTTTTTCCTTCATCTGATCCGTTACTGATGGGAAATTTATAAAGGTCAGCTATCAAAAGGTAGCCAGTTGGATTAGAGTTGATCTATCGTTCAAAGATTGAAATATACTTGAATGAGGCATTTTAATATTAAAATTCGATAGCACTTTATTTGCTACACTCAAATTATTGTAATCCTATTTGTTGGGATTCAACAACATTTAACTGTACTTTTTGCTTCTACCTTGCCATTGCATTTCTAATGGTTGGTAGAATGAGACCTGTATTTGGGGTGATGAAACGAGCCAGTTCATCATATATCAGTCATAAATAAATGGCAAATCCCTCTGACGCTACTACATATACAAATGCTAAATCTAGCGGTCTCTTTATATAATTCATATTATATGGATGAATTATGTATTAATTTTGGCAACATCATAAGATCAATGAATAACATTATGTAGCAATAATGTTTCATAGCGTTAACTACTTCTGATAGATATATAGATAGAACAGTCACCTAAGTGTTACACAAGAATTAAATGAGTCAATTTTGGTGGTTTAAGATTTTCAAAATGTCCATTTGCTAGCTGTAAATATTTTCGTCTGTCACATAATACTTCCCAAGTTAATTTCATTCTAATAGATTCTTCTACACTATAATGATGAAAGCATTAAAGAGAAAAGTTAAAAAAATTTATACATATAATAATGAGAGTTGGACGTGTATGGATGTTGGGTAAGGTGGTATCATAAAATGGATGAGGGTGTAACACTGTGTAAATTATATAGTTTATTTCATGCATAACATGTCATAAGCAAGATCACCTAGAAGATGTATCTGTCAAATGAGAATGAACTCGAATAGTAAATCAAGTGACGATCAATTCGGTCAAATGTATATTGACGATGAAAAATGTAATTCAATTGCCAGTTAATTGAACTATTCACTTTATTTTTAGAGCATTAAACAATCATCTAAACGAAATCTAAAAGTCTTAAATAGAACCTAACACTATTTTTATACATTTAAAAATATGATTCATCTCACACGATTTTTGAAATTGGATAAATCATAGAGAAATAATTTGATAGCTAATTTTTTTTTTTTTTTTTGAATTAATTGAGACTACTATGCTCATTAAAATAAGATAAGGATATGATAGGATTGAATTCATTTAATATATACCGCGTATCGCACGGGCTCTTATACTAGTACATGATAAAAAATGGCTATATTTTTATTTAGACGGTCTAGCCATTCTTCAAGCAGCGTAAAATTTCTAAATTATAATCTATTATCCCTCCAACAAAACGACCACTTACAATATGAATTGCCAAAGAATTACAAACAATAGTCACAGTCAGTGCCAAGTTTAAGCTTTTAACTCTGGCGACTTGCTAGGATTTGCTAGGAACTTTTGGTCTGAATTCCAAGCAATTCGCTAGGAACTATGCTCGGGGTTTTGGTAAGAAGCACTAAAAGTTAAAAACATTTTTTAAAGAGGGCCATAAGCGTAGCCGTAGCCCTACAGTATTCTATTTCCAAAAATCTCCCATAAACTGTTGGGCCCATTATGAGACTTGGATCCTAATGGAAAAAATTAGGGAAATTTACACCCCATGAACGTTGACCTAAAATAATTACTTTTTCTGTACACATTTTCTTGTTTCTTTCTTTCTATATATATATATATATATTTAATATTATTATGTTGATAGGACTCTACCATTAAGCCTAAAATCGTGCAACTACCATATTTAATGGTAATTTTTTTTTACTATTAATTGTTTCCTTAAATTAAGGGAGTTAAATATCATACTATTAAATATTAATATTAATATTAAAAAATATATTTAATATATATTAAAATTTTGGATACAAAAAGTTATGAACACCTAAAAGTAATTATTTTATAATAGGCGGATATATATGTAAAGAGCCCAAAAAATTAGGTGGCATGAACATTCAGTAAGCTAGTAAGCAAAAAATAAATATTTTATCATTTATTATACACCATCAACATTAACTAAAGGTAGTGCACACTTTATGGCCATTATTTTTGATGAATCTTATAAAGGAAATAGTGGTTTAATTTTAGAGGATATATCATATCTCACCTTATTTATCTTCATAACTATCTATTAAATACACCCAAGATATTTAGTATTATTGCATATCACTTAATTAACTCCAAAATGCTAGCATCCTTATCTCTCATTTAAGCAGACCGCAATACCACACCGCCGTGTAAAACGATTCATGGAGTTGATCAGATAAAGATTCACGTATTGAGCTTTGATGGCAAATTTAATGGGAATTACAAACCACCTGCTATTAATATTAATTTTTTATTTTAACAATATTCACTTGTACCTTTGCATACTATCTACCTCCAATTTTGTTTTAAAAGAATTTGCACTAGTGCTTGTGCATACTTCCTGAATCCACTCTTGCCTTTCCATCTATCTGCCACTAATATCTTACAGATATGCACTTACATCCTCCTGCATACTACATGCCTCTAATATTTTAAAAATATGCATTTACATCCTTTGCATACTACATATCTCTAATATATTTAAAAATATGCATGTGTGCCTTTGCGTACTAGTTGCCTCTAATATTTTAAAATATGCACTTTAATGAGGGTCATATATGCAAATTGTACATTTAAGGTAGATTACGTTAATTATATATTGGGCCAAGCATATTAGGAGTATCTTAGGGACCAAGTTAAGGTTCCCACTTTTTATTTATATAATGGAAAAAGTGAGAGTTTCAGCCCAAGATTCCTTATTTCTTCCTTGTTTTAGCATTGTATCAGAGCCCAAGCTCGATCCATTATCCAATTTTGTGAAGATTCTCCATTGAATCAAGTGTTATAATTATGACATTAGCACTGCCTGAAAACGGCACAGTTGCGGACAGAGCCGCTGCAAGGAAGAAAATTTCTCTCTATGATATTACTTCCAATGATAATCCTTGTCTCATAATCACGGTGATTTTGACCGGAGAGAATTATGATGAATGAGCATGATCTGTAAGAACAGCCTTATATGCCCGGAAGAAATTCGATTTCATTGATAGAATCTTAAAGTAACCAGCTAAAGATTCACCCGATCTGGAGGTTTGGTGGACTATTAATTCATTGTTAGTCCAGAATTCGATTGAACCCACAGACTACTATTTCTGATATAATCCTAACAACTAAGAATTTAAAGAAACAATAAAAATAAGATAAAGAGATTAAACAAGATACAAATTGGAGCGCATTAAAGCAATAATTAGGAGGTGAGGCCTAATCACCTCCTTAATGACAAATAATTCTAATAAGCACCTATTCTATTTGACCCTCAATTGGAAACAAATCCAATTACAAATCAAATAATTAATATGCTTAACCAACGAGCCATGCCAAATTCTCACAAGCCATAGGCATAATCATCAAAGTCTAAACCTAGAAAATAAGCATAAGGAAGCTTAAATAGTAGTCTTCTTAATATGTCATGAAATGCCCTAATTACCCCTAAAGTGGGATAAAAATACAAAGTGCTTAAACTTGAAATAGAAATCTGAAATGTTCCTCAGCGCTATTGCGTCTGCAGCAGCCGCAATCGCGCTATGTTCTGCAAGAGGCTTCACGAACGCGGCCTAGGTTGCACGTTTGCGAAGAAGACATTCTTCAGCCAGTCTCAAGCGCCGTCGCGCTCTGTTCAGGAGTAGTCGCATAGGTCTGAAACTCTACCTTCGCGATTGCGCCTTCTTCCCCACGATCACACTAAACACTTTCAGCTTCAGAAACAAAGAGTGTGCAAACATGCCTTGCATCACTCAAAATCAACTCTAGTAGTTCCAGTTTTAAAAATAAGCCTGGAAGCTTTTGCAACTCTCTTGGTTGGCTCCTTGTGAAGGGTTTAGTCATGGATCGGTTGTATCATTCTCCCCTTTTTAAAAAGAACTCGTCCACGAATTTGCTTGATCATCAACCTCAAAAGGAGTCAAGTCACACACATTGAATGTGTTGTGCACTTGATAGTCACTATGCAAGTCAATCTTGTATGCATTGTCATTGAGGAGCTTCAGGACTTGAAAAGGGCCATCTCCTCTTGGCATCAACTTGCTTGTTCTCTTGTTTGGAAACCTGTCCTTTTGGAAGTGGACCCAAACTCAATCTCCCAGCTCAAGATCATCTTCTTTCTCCCCTTATTGGCTTTTAGCAACCTTTTGATTCTTCTTCTCAAGTTGTTTCCTCACTTGTTTATGAAACTTTTTCATTTGCCCTTGCTTTAGCATCTAAACTTACAATCACATCTTGAGGTAAAAGGATGAGATCCAAAGGGGTTAAGGGGTTAAAACCATATACAACTTCAAAAGGAGTCATGCAAGTAGAAGTATTAAGGGTGTCAAATGGACATGATGGGTTAAAATGGGCCTAGTCAAAATAAATTGAGTGAATAATTGGGCGGATTATTGACCTACCCAAATATTATTTGGGGTGATGGATTTTAAGACAATTTATCATTTTGGTTTGTGCTTAATTAGGTTTCACTAGGTGTGAACCTTTTGGATGCTTGTTTCAAACTGCTTATTTTCCTTATTTATTTCCTGTGTTTGTTAACTTGTTTCTTGTTGGGCCCTTAGATTTGTGATCATAATTCTTTAACTTAGTTGATTTGCTACTTTTGGCTCTAGAAGGACTATTCTGTTTCTTGCAGGTGAGTAAGAACTTTTCGATGATGCTAAAAGGGGAAAAAATGAAATATTGGGATGTTTGTGACCTAGTTTCATCTGTTAATTTTTCGTTCACTTGTTTCTTAATTAAGTGTTAGTGTTGCAAGAACTTGGCAACATTTGTTTGTCATCATCAGAAATGAAGAATTTGTTGAAATAGAGTTTTGAGTAGCATTGTTTTGCCCACGAGCCGGCCTGACCTAGCCTTATATTTGATAGGGTTGTGCTAATATTTTTCGTGCCTAATGAAGACCGAGGCTTTTTAGCCCGATATAAGTAGGCCCGCCAGCTCGTGAGGCTTGATCGGGGCAGGGCTAGGCCGGCCCGCGGGCTTGATGATAGATTGAAATAAATTATTTAATTTAAAATTTTAAATATTGAAAGAAATAACAAAAAACTACAAAGTAGAAGAGAAGCCAAACCACTACATTTAAGTTTTTATGTGCAAATATTTCTTAAGTTGTACAACTACTGTATATGACACAATTCTGCAACTTAGAAGTTAGAGATGATACATCCAAAAATCTTACAAATATAGACTATAGTAGAGTATCGCGACCTAACCCGCGCTGATACATAAAAAATCCTACATATCTATTGTTGGACACTTTAGTTGTGGACCTAAAACTTGGTTACTATAAGGGTGTATGGGTGGGCTTAAAAGATGGTCAAAGCAACTATTAAACCACTTTTAGCTGATAGAAGTGTTTGGTAAGTTAAAATTTATTTAAATCACTTGACTTTTAGCTAGAAAAAAGCCAAAAGCAAAAGATGGGGAATCTTAACTTTTTGATTTTGGTTTAAAAGCTGTTATAATTTGACCAATTATTTTACCTTTGTATCCCTTATATATAATTTTTTTTTCAATTCCGCGAATAGCCTCATTCACAAATGCCCTAAATTATCCTTTTATTTTTTATTATTTTTTAAGGATATTTTAATTATTTTAATATAAAAATCACTTTTTAACCAAATATCTCTGCAACTTTTTTTCAATTTCAGCATTTCTATCCAAAGACGTAACTACTTATTTAATCAAATAAGCTCAAGCAATAAAAAAAAAAATACTTTTAAGCACTTCTGCTTAAAACCTTCTTTTTTTAACCCAACCCAAACGAGCTCTATAAAATATTAAAAGTTTATGTTTTTTTTGCATTTTTTGATAAAGATTTTAGAGTAAAAAAGAATTACAGAAAAAATATTTTAAAAGGTAGGGCAGACCTGAACCAGCATGCGTACCTCATAAGCCTTGGTTGGGCTCATCATTTGGTAGCCCATTTAAATATCGGTCCTGCCACCCCCTCAGTCCATACAATTTTAAGGCCCGCAAAGCTTGGGCTGAGCTAGCTCAGGTCGATGCAAATTGACAACTCTAGTTCCAGGCGTACAAAATTGAATCAGCTTTTCAGACCAAGCCCAGAACAATCTTCTTTATTTGCATTAGCTTGATCAATGTTTTTGTTTCTGATATCGTGTTAAAAAATGAGGCTGAAAGGGAAAAGGCAAACCGTTTAAAAATGGATTGTCCGAACTTTGTTTGGCCAAGCAAGTTACCATTAGTTCACTTCCCCTTCCTGATACTATTTTTGACATAACATAATTCTTGTCTTTCGGTATTGAAGCATGCAATAAAATCGAATAACTTAGGACTCTTTTTACATGTTTAAAATAGTCATGTAAATAAATATTGAATTTGAAAAGACCGACATAAATTTGAAACACTAGACTAAAGAAAAGGAAAAGAATGTGAAAAAGTAATTTTGACCACATTTTAATGAGGCAAACAGTAGGCCCATACGAGAAAGGTGGCTGAAATAAGAAATAAGTTCACACTAGTGGATATGTTTTGATCATGGTTGAAAATAAGTTCACACTAATGACAGTAATTTAAATGTTACACATAATTAACAATTTTAAACACAATTTAGAACCTCCTAATATTTCAAACAAACTCTAAATAGATCTTTCTAAATTTTAGTCAGAATTGTCTTTAACTAATATTAAAATGAGCACTAAGAGTTAATTAGATTCCTTCACGAGAATTTGGAAACATGTTTAACCTTCTGAGTTAGATTTTTCATACATAGTCAGTAACATTTATTTCAAGATTTTCATTGTTTAACCTAGATCTTATTTTAGGTCAATTAATAATTAAATTTGTATTTGTAGAATCACGATCAATAGTTTAGATTAAGAGTTCGAATGGAGAATTACGCTAATTGTTAGATTACTAATATATCCGTGATTTCCAGTAATAGTAATTAATAATATAGAAACAGAACGTAACCGGGAAGGAATAAAGTTAAAGCGTTAAAAATAGATAGAGGTAACCGTGTTGGATCGCTTGACCCCGGTGAGAGTTCCTCGTCACTGATCGCACTAGAAGATTAGAGAGCAAAGTATTCAACGAATATAAGCAAAGAACAGTGTTTGAGCAAGAGTAAGAGAGAGTATTCTTATTGATGTTATAGACAAGAAGTAAAGTTGTGTTACAATGGTTTAGGCTGAGTGCTATTTATAGGTCTGATAGGCGTCCGTTGAGTCTTGTAACCGCTGGGCACGTATCCGTTGGATATGTAACCGCTGGATTGTAATTACTGCCTTTATGACCATTTATTGGGTAATTGCACATGATCAGGTTAATAATTGCTTGTTCAGATCGTGTTGACTGAGGAAGCGTTACATTGTTGCTATAGGTCTGCCCGTGGTAACCATATGGCTGGTTATCTGTCCGTTGGATGTCTGTCTGTATACACCTCTGTCCGTGTCACGTGGCAGACACGTGTCACCTTTTTAGGCGATACTAGTTTTTATCCAATACAGATAGTCCCCGCACTTCTCGGGCAGAGTTTCTGCTCGAGGAGTGGATATGAGTTTTGGCGGGAGTTTTAATTTTGTAAAGTCCAATCTTTGTATGACGACGCTAGGTGACGTACGTATCTTATCAGCTACGTGACAAATCCCCATGACGTGCGCATTAAATGCGTAGTAAAAAGTAACTGCCACTGGCACATCTGCGCGTCTGCAGTCTGTTTCGAAGTGACTACTGTGCTTCCCAAGGGTAAAAATAATGATTTTAACCGCCTCAATCACGTGTATATGTCGACTGCTGATCGCGAGGTGACCGCTGCACTTCAGGGTAATGATGATACTTCGAAAGTTGGTGAAACCTACTTCTTCTTTTGACGGTTGGATCTGATCGTGGCCTCTCAGATAGTCTCCACGTGTCTCATGGGAATTTGATGAGCCGGATTTTCGCTCCTATAAATAGAGGTTTGTTGAGTGAGAAGCCTTTTTACTTGCTTTCATTTTCTTCTTGCTAAATCTTGAGGATTCCTTGAATATCTTTCAACTTCTCTTCCAAATTTCTCAACGCTTCTGGAATTATGTCTTCCAAAGGTAGAAGAAACCAAAATACGGATGTAGCTGGCAGTTCTTCGGCAGCCACCCCCAGGCCTAGGGCTACTCAGGCCACTGCTGCGGAGATTATCCCTAAGAAATTGGGTGAATTAGAAAAGGACTGCAACATCAAAGCCTTTAACAACCACGAAGATATACGCGTTTGGCCGGCGTATAGATTTAAGTCTGGGATCACATCGGAGCTTATCCCACGGGTTAGAATAGACTGCAACTGGGACGAGAGTAGCGGAGAATATCACTTCGCATAGGACTGGGTGGACAGCTATGTGCACCTACCCTTTTACAGTTGGATGTAAATTACCCCTGCACCCTGTGCTTGAGAGGCTGTGCAGGGAATATTTGCTCTGCCCGGGGCAGCTGTGCCCCAGTGTGTATAGAACAGTTACACTCATGGATTGGTTTGCGGCAGAAACCGATCAACTTTTTGAATGTAAGCATTTAATTTCTCTGTACAGTATACAAATTTCCAAAGACGGTTTTGTAAACACTAGGATACGTGGGAGCAAGGGCTTGGTGCGCAGCTCCGAGGACACAAGTGACCGGGGTTGGTTACACCTGTATGTGTTCGTGCGTACCCAGGCCCTGACTTTTGACACCAAGAATTTTCTTCCAGAGGTTTGGAACAAGAAGCGTAAGTCCCCGAGTTTTCTTTTTTCGTGCTTCCTCTTCTCTTGTTATTTACTCGTTCCTTTGATTCTTCTTCGTAACTACCAAGCGATCCTACGACGGGCTCATATGAGTCGATGAGCTGACGGCGTGGGTTGAGGCGATTTTGAAGGAGTTTTTTCCTGAGAAGAGAGAATGGGAGTACTTTGCTGCGCAGAACAATTTGACCGTGAAGACTCACGGTGAGAATTTTCTGCTGTTGTAGCCATTTCTTCCCTTTGTAATTTCGCTGTGTCTGACCGTTCTGCCTTTTGTAGGTCTGGGTACTCAGGGGGACTTTTTCCCTGCTCCTGCTTCTCAGCCCGTGCCTTCTGGGTCTACTGCTGATCCCAATGCTGAAGTCGCATCTTTACTGGCTTCAGTAGAGGCAGTGCGCGGCAGGGAAGGTGGCGAGGAGATCTTATCCAGTGGCCTTGGTTCCTTGAAGAGGAAGAAGAAGAACCAAGGTGAGGGCGGAGCACGGAAGAAGTCTGCACGTAAGACTTCCGCTGCCGCCGGGCAGACCTTAACTGCTGGTGGTGAGTCCTTGCCCAAAGCCAATGTTCCAGAGTCTGTAGAAGAGAATATCAAGACTACTACCGAAGTTCCCGAGTCTGCACAGGGAGAAGGTTTAGACAGGGTGGTGATTGATGTTTCAGATACTGAGACTGAAACCAATGAACAAACCAATGAACCCCTTGTGCGAAAACCTTATCTTCAGAGTGACAAGAGGAAGGTTGAGGAAGAAGCTGCCCGTACTCCGGAGAGGAGTCCCCGAGTTGATGACGGGATGAAGGAGGCTCCTTCCCGTGTGGACGAAGGGAAAAGAAAAGTTGGTGAAGAAGAAGAAAAAGAAGAAGAAGAAAAAGAAGAAGAGGAAGAAATAAGGGAAGAGGTTCCCCAAGAGGGTGGCCGAGTGACACGACCCAGAATATGGTTAGGTCGTGCGGGCACCCGACATCTTCCCCTAGACCTGTCGGGCAAACCCTTACTAATTTAATTCAGAAAATAAATATAACATTTCATAAATAAGGACAAGACTTAAAATAAAAACACAGACATATTGATACCTCTAAGCTGTAAAAAAGAAATTACAGCTGACTACCCAACATACTAGGTTTAGGGCTATCCAGACTAGACATCTAAGAGTACAAAAGAAGACAGATACCTCATGAAGGGAGCAAACTGCAACTGAAATGATAACCAATAAACTGGTGGCCATCAGGAATAAAAGCTGGCTCACCCTGACAGCTGAAGTCGTCTTCGTTCCTTCACAACGTGGCAAACTCATTCTGGAGCGAACCTGCCGAAACGAAATAGATAGACAAGAAACAAACAACAAACAAGGGTGAGTCAAAAGGACTCAATAAGTGGGGCAGGCTAGCCACCTCAACGAATTAGATAGCTAGCCAGGGAGAAAAGAAACAAATAAACCAGATTCCTCTTATTTAAATTATGAAAAGGCAGAGCCAGATAATAACTAGAAACACGTATGGAATCAAAACTATTCAATAACCAGGAACGTAAGACAACCAGAACATATAAGTATCACGAACACATCAACAATCAGAAATACATCATGTTGCGGCATGCAACCCGATCCATATATTCATCCTGTTGCGGCGTGCAACCCGATCCATATATTGATACTGCTGCGACGTGCAACCCGGTCCATATATTTATACCCCTGCGACGTGCAACCCAGTACATATATTTATACCGTTGCGGCATCAACCCGATCCCTGCAACCCAGAATGTGAGCCAGAAATATATAGACTAATAAGCAATGCACATATAAGCAGAACAGTAGTTATGTACCACAAGTCTACACAATGGTATGAAATGAGATGAAATGAAATGATGAAAATGGTCACATAGCCCGTAATCCCATCCTGCAGTGGAATAATCCTGCATTCGAGGGGAATCCAATCTGATAACCAATTGGAGCGGAATACTCCTGCTCCTGGGGCAGAATACTCCTGCACCCGATATAATATAAACTAGAAGCGGAATACTCCTGCACTCTCCTGAGGCGGAATACTCCTGCACCCGATATAATGTAAACCAGAGGCGGAATACTCCTGTACTCAATATCTGACATAAGAGCGGAATACTCCTGCTCTTGGGGCGAAATCCTCCTACCCTCAATATGATACAATGGAGCGGAATCCTCCTGCTCCTGGGGCGGAATACTCCTGCACCCAATATGATATGCAATGTAATGCATATGAATGACATATAATGCATATGAATGCAATGTGATGCAATAATAACCCTTCACCGGTGCGGGACTGTCATAGACAGCCGGAAAATAGATGCCAACTCACAGCCAGAGTACAATGCTCAAATCCTCAATGCAATACCAACAACAGGACAAACATATAATATACAAGGTAAATCCAAAGCTAAGGCGTAATGAGTACGCCTATCGGCAGCTACACACGTAAGGAACACGTGGTAGAAAATCCATGAGGCTAGGTGCCTCCAAAGAAATGGATATAAATACTTACCTCTTCCAAAAGTTAGTACGGCTAATCAACAACCGCTTTATCCTTTGGTTTCCATGCCAAACGATCCCACTCTATTCAATAAGTAGAAAAATATATCAATTTAGGTTAACGGCTTCATTCCTCACATCTTAGGGCAATCTGGTTAGGAACCTGATATCCACGTGACCGGACTGTGTGTCCGATGTCCAGCCTCTATGGGGGACTCCAAGTCACACATAACATGATCACAATTTAAGCATAAGCATGTATGAGGCATAACACATGTGGCAACAATAGATATGGACTCAAAGGAATGAGAAGAAAACTTTGGATAGAATTATAGACACAACCTAGAACTCAGAATTTGTCAAACTCTTTGAATTTCTATAAAAATTTCTGCAGAGTTTCCCCTGAAACTGGATGATCTGCAAAACAGAACCAGCACTATACTATACACGGGAATGGATACTCGGATAAACTGATAATATAAACATGTTAAACAGATAACAAGATGAGACAACTGGATGACATAACAAATCCGCAGAGAGAATGTCTGGACAGCACCACTGTTCTGATTTTCAACCTAATTTCCAGAGTGTAGATCAAAGTTATAGACTTCATAGTCTCATGAAAGTTTTAGATATATGTCTTAGGGTTCTAGGGATTCTTAAAGAATCTAAATATCAATTTTTTATAAGGAGTTATGATCAATATACTAACAACTGTCCAAAGATCAAAACAAATTTCCAGATTTTGAAACGTTTTGTGTTGTTGATTTGGACGTCTTTCACCTTAGATTTTAGTACCAAATTAAGTATATACAAGGTTTCCTTGATGCCATACAAGTTTATCACAAGAAACACTAAGTTTAGAACTAAGAAAAGCTTCAAAAGTTAAAAGATACATGCTTTGCCAAAAGAAAGGTTTAGTCTTACATACCTTTGATGCTTCTTGCTTCTAAACCTTGTTTCCCTTAAATTCAACACCTTTCAAAGCTTAAAAAAGATATAATTAAGAATTTGGGTACTTTACTTAGCCATGAAGTAATTCTAAAGCTCAAGCTATAGACGAAATTGAAGGTAGCATAACGTTACCTTAATCGCGTAGAGCGTTTTGACGCAATCCGTCTTCAATTTCGAGTTAGATGAAGTTCTTCCTTCAAAAACTTGAAAATACCTTCACTATTCATTAGAGCACTGTTGCTATCTTGAATTCTCTGGAAAATGACGAGTTAAGGGATGAAATTTTCTTTCATAATCGAAATATTTCATTTCTAGCCCTCTTTTGCGCTTATGTCCCTTTTTCTAGCCTGACTTCTGATACTCATATCTTTTTATCTATACGTTGTATGAACAAACCGTCAAAAGTGTTGGAAACTACACTCCAAGACCTTCAATTTGATATATGATATGCCCTCAAAAGACCTCATATAACACACGAAATTAATTACTGAAAAAACTTCGTTACAAGGCAATTCGTTAGTCGGTTTTTCCGCAACTTAAATCCGATTTTTCCAAAACTTTATATTCAACATATAAACATCATATATGGTCATATTATGACTTTAAACTCACTTAAATCATTCCTAACATGTCTGCAGTATGGTATATGTTACTTTGGACATACGGGGTGTAACAATCTTCCCCCGTTAGGAACATTCGTCCTCGAATGTTAAATGAAGTACGTAGAAGCATTAAGCAACGATATGTTATATACTTGTAGTTGTGAAGAGATGTGAAAGGTCAAATTATTTAACTTTCAGTATTTTAGTGGAAGCTAGCCGAACAACCTCGAAATTCACTTTCGAAAAGCACAAAAGTCACAAATAATCATACGAACCTAACGGCGCTTTCGGATTTTGAATCGGAGCTCGTTCACCAAAACCGAGCTCGGAAATCTCTTTTTAGTATTTATCGATAATAAACACTGAAACCTTCTTCCGATGCCTACAGAACGAGGTCCTAATAGACATTACAATGTTTTTTTAAAATTATCGGCACGCCAATCGGAGTCCTAACTTCCGAAAGGACTAACCGAGGTCGTTTCATTCTCCTCCACTTAAACTCTCGTTCGTCCTCGAACGAGCCTAAGTCTAAAGCAAGATTCATGCTGATAACAAAAGAACTTGCACGACCTTCATAAACTATCCCACAGAATTTTTCTCATGATTACAGAATCAAAATTATAACACGAACACCGAACTCTTGGAATAAAACCTATATGGATAATATGATAATACCATTGCCCGGATTATTCTGACTAAGATGATCCTTCCTCGATCACGAGAGGAGAGTTCTACATTTTTCGAAACAAAGATACACGGAACTCTGGATGGATTAACATGATTCCGCCGACAAATCACCTCGTCGATATTCTTTACGATATAGAACAAATCGATGGAACTAAGAATTAGCTCACGCTTGAACTATGCCTTAGGGATTTAATATTAGGATTCGATATCAATTGGAGGAAGACTCCTCCACTTAGAGCATAAACTTATACAACTAATTTGAATAGAAATAGTCGTCCTCGCACAACCTGCTTGATTGAGAAAGACTTAGCTAAATAGAGAACGCGGCTCAGACCTAAGCTACCAAATTACTCTCTCGAGTTGCCAAACAGCTGCAACTCTCGAGTTCACAACTCCATATATTTTCTATAAGCACCACCGCCTGATGGATCAAATCAAAGGTCAAATGACGCCTCTCATTATCCTTAGTAGCTTTGAAAAACAACAATGTGCTCATCCGCCCACCTTGACACGCACTTTGGCTTAACACAGGGAACATCACAATAGGTTACTAACTGCCTAAGTTCACCAGTGCCGGACGAAGAAGAAATGGCAACGGACTGAGGATAGAAATAATTAGAACTTCAGGAAGTCCATCTTCTTATTGCTTGGCTACCAGAGCTAGACTGATTCTGAGTCAGGCTAACCAAAAAATCGCAATTGAAGAAATAGACATTAAATGAGCTCTATGGAGCGACATCCATACCATTTTTAACCTCCCAATAAGAAGGAAACTCTGATCATTTACCAGAAAACCTTTTTATAACCCAGATAAGCTCATGGGATAACATGGCTGTACTAGCGTCTTGAACAAAAGGAAGACACATAACTTGCATATTACTTACTTATCACTTTGCACCGGAAGAAACGATAACACTTTCTGATGGTGACGAATTAGGATCCCATTATCCTATCAACATTGAATTCCGACGAGAGAGGTAAACTGACTTGACATAATAACATAATGTGGCACAATAAGATGCCAAACAGACAATACCGATACTCACTGTCAAATCTCTCATATTTAAACCAGATAAACTAGTATGGTCTTACAAATGCTAGGAATAAATCATACTACAAAGTCACTCCTCTACCACAATCGATTCTTAATAAAAACAATATCCAAGGAAGCCATGGAAACATGGTAAGATAAATGAAGTTCAGACCGATCGGAAGAATCAAATCTTACTCATATATAATGGAAAAAGAATTACATGGTGTACTACGTCGGATGCCTTAGCATCCTGCCAGACTAGCAATTCATAGAACTTCCTCTGCAGCTGAGCTGAGCCACTATCCTGATAATCATCTTCTGAAGCACCACTACCACAACGCTCTCAACCTTTACTGGATGGTGGTATTTCTCTGGCTGATTGAGATCTAAATAAAATCGCTTACGACTGTGCAAGTGCCTGATAACCAGAGGAAGAACAACTGCTACTTGTCGGAGTAAGGGAGAACTTCACCAAAGATGACAGGCTCGCGAAAATGATAATACCTTTTCAGTGAAAACTGAAGCAGGACAGATTGAGAAAAACTGGGTCTGATATTGACGAGCTACTGGCGCATTCTAAGAATCCAGTGACACAAGCTGAGATAACCTGGAAGGTGATCTCCCAAAATAATCAGAACTCTTACCTATAAATGAGGTACCATGGTTACCCACTAGGGCCACGGGATCTCTTGTTCTTGCCGCTCTAACTCTTCCCCCTCTAGCTTATGGTATGCCTAATACCTCTGAGCAATATCGATAACAACATCAAATAAAGACCCAACCTCGATTTCTCGAGCCATCTGGGATCTCAAGGAAGGAGAAAGTTCAGCAATAAATCTTTGAACATTCTCGGAAGGTTCATGGACTCGTTTTAATGCCTATTCAGCCATTTTATAGAATTCAATCTCATATTCTGAAACATCAACAGGCTATCCGACAGACTACCCCTGTCTAATCCACTCAAACCGGCGACACTCTTTATCTCGCTTGCTACTCGAAAGGAACTTTTCCACGAATCTAGAAGAAAAATCGAACCAAGTTAGTTAATAAGAGAGCGGCCCACCAATTCAAGGCTAGACCCCTGAAACTGGAAAGAAGAATAATCAACACCATACCGCTCGATATAATCAAGAGCCTGAAGAATACGCCGA
Organism: Petunia x hybrida; assembly: GCA_037355625.1. Lineage (NCBI taxonomy): Eukaryota > Viridiplantae > Streptophyta > Magnoliopsida > Solanales > Solanaceae > Petunia > Petunia x hybrida. Next base: position 11,373,656 of record JBBBVM010000064.1, read on the forward strand.
CATCATTTAATTTTTTTAAAAAAATCAGGAGGTTTATCTGATACATTGCTTAAGAATATCGGAAGGTTCAACCGCGTATAATAATGCAACCTCTTTGGGCACTCAGATCTAACAGTTACCTCGGCTGGCTAATTAGCCAGAACAATTAGAGGTACAACCCATACTACCTCCGGAACATAATTTACTGCAGCAATATTAAGAACCGGATAAGGAGTTCCCTGAGATCGAACGTCTGCACATGCGGCAACCTGATAGGCTGCCCAGCGAATAATAGGTTCTTACGGTATCTGCGTCGCCAAGATTCTCGTAAAAGCATCGTAGAGAGCCAAGGGAACCACAAGGCCCTGCTCTCTTGCCTATCGCGAGCTCATTTATCCGTAACTAGATCGTCAGAACGACCAAAAACTCTCGGGGCTTCGTCAGTGCTAGCCCCAGGCTAGACTGCTTCGTCTTGAACTCATACCATTTGCTGATTTGGCGTACGCGGGTTAACAATTACCACGAAGGAATTAACAAAAATAATTTTGCATCCCAGACCGACGCACGATCAAAAAAGAAAGAAGTGAAACTTCCTAAATGCCATCATAGCCTCTCGTAGATAAGTACGGACGTCTACGTACCCATCAGTGAGACTCTACTAGACACTATCTTAGTCTGGATAGACTCTAAACTGGGCTCAGATCCCAACTGACACGACCCAGAATCCGGTTAGGTCGTGCAGGCACCTGACATCCTCCCCTAGACCTGTCGGGCGAACCCTTACTAATTTAATTCAGAAAATAAATATAACAATTCATAAATAAGGACAAGACTTAAAACAAAAACACAGACATACTGATACCTCTAAGCTGTAAAAAAGAAATTACAGCTGACTACCCAACATACTAGGTTTAGGGCTATCCAGACTAGACATCTAAGAGTACAAAAGAAGACAGATACCTCCTGAAGGGAGCAAACTGCAACTTAAATGATAACCAATAAACTGGTGGCCATCCGGAATAAAAGTTGGCTCACCCTGACAGCTGAAGTCGTCTTCGCTCCTTCATAACGTGGCGAACTCAATCCTGGAGCGAACCTGATGAAACGAAATAGATAGACAAGAAACAAACAACAAACAAGGGTGAGTCAAAAGGACTCAATAAGTGGGGCAGATTAGCCACCTCAAAGAATATGATAGCTAGCCAGGGAGAAAAGAAACAAATAAACCAGATTCCTCTTATTTAAATTATGAAAAGGCAGAGCCAGATAATAACTAGAAACACGTATGGAATCGAAAACTATTCAACAACCAGGAACGTAAGACAGCCAGAACATATAGGTATCCCGAACATATCAACAATCAGAAATACATCCTGTTGCGGCGTGAAACCCGATCCATATATTCATCCTGTTGCGGCGTGCAACCCGATCCATATATTTATACCGCTGCGACGTGCAACCTGGTCCATATAATTATACCACTGCGACGTGCAACCCAGTCCATATATTTATATCGTTGCAGCGTGCAACCCGATCCCCGCAACCCAGAATACGAGCCAGAAATATATAGACTAATAAGCAATGCACATATAAGCAGAACAGTAGTTATGTACTACAAGTCTACACAATGGTATGAAATGAGATGAAATGAAATGATGCAAAGGGTCACATAGCCCGTAATCCCATCCCGAAGCGGAATACTCCTTCATTCGAGGGGAATCCAATCTGATAACCAACTGGAGCGGAATACTCCTGCTCCTGGGGCGGAATACTCCTGCACCCGATATAATATAAACCAGAGGCGGAATACTCCTGCACTCTCCTGAGGCGGAATACTCCTGCACCCGATATAATGTAAACTAGAGGCGGAATACTCCTGTACTCAATATCTGACATAAGAGCGGAATACTCCTGCTCTCGGGGTGGAATCCTCCTACCCTCAATATGATACAATGGAGCGGAATCCTCCTGCTCCTGGGGCGGAATACTCCTGTTCTCAATAATAACCCTTCATCGGCGCGGGACTCTCATAGACAGCCGGAAAATAGATGCAACTCACAGCCAGAGTACAATGCTCAATTCCTCAATGCAATACGAACAACAGGACAAACATATAATATACAAGGTAAATCCAAAGCTAAGGCGTAATGAGTACGCCTATCGGCAGCTACACACGTAAGGAACACGTGGTAGAAAATCCATGAGGCTAGGTGCCTCCAAAGAAATAGATATAAATACTTACCTCTTCCAAAAGTTAGTACGGCTAATCAACAACCGCTTTATACTTTGGTTTCCTTGCCAAACGATCCCACTCTATTCAATAAGCAGAAAAATATATCAATTTAGGTTAAAGGCTTCATTCCTTACATCTTAGGGCAATCCGGTTAGGAGCCTGATACCCACGTGACCGGACTGTGTGTACAATGTCCAGCCTCTATGGAGGACTCCAAATCACACATAACATGATCACAATATAAGTAGAAGCATGTATGAGGCATAACACATGTGGCAACAATACATATGGACTCAAAGGAATGAGAAGAAAAATCTGGATAGAATTATAGACACAACCTAGAACTTAGAATTTGTCAAACTCTTTGAATTTCTATAAAAATTTCGGCAGAGTTTCCCCTGAAACAAGACGATTCGCAAAACAGAACCAGCACTATACTATACACGGGAATGGATACCCGGATAAACTGATAGCATAAACATGTTAAACGGATAACAAGATGAGACAACTGGATGACATAACAAATTCGCAGGTAGAATGTCTAGACAGCACCACTGTCATAATCAAAATATTTCATTTCTAGCCCTCTTTTGCGCTTATGTCCCTTTTTCTAGCCTGACTTCTGATACTTATATCTTTTTATCTATATGTTGTATGAACAAACCATCAAAAGTGTTGGAAACTACACTCCAAGACCTTCAATTTGGTATATGATATGTCCCCAAAAGACCTCATATAACACACGAAATTAATTACTGAAAAGCTTCGTTACAAGGCAATTCGTTAGTCGGTTTTTCCGCAACTTAAATCCGATTTTTCCAAAACATTATATTCAACATATAAATATCATATATGGTCATATTATGACTTTAAACTCACTTAAATTATTCCTAACATGTCTTCAGTATGGTATACGTCACTTTGGACATACGAGGTGTAACACCGAGGTCCTCGTGTTTTTCATTTCGAGGACCTGGAAAATGTTGCCACTGAGGGGGCGACGCCTGTTGGTCTTCACGAGTGTGACACGATAGATCCTGCAGTGGAGGGTGACTCCGACTTGTCAACAACAAGGCTTATCTGGCGGTCAATCATCAACGGTCAGACCAGATTAAAGGACATTAGGGGTGTGCTCTACAAGTTTGGTCCAAACTATCCCTCTGAACAGGTTTGGGAACCCAAGTACTGCGAGAGGAAGCATACCATGAGGCTAGCCCCTGACGTCAACTTTATATCCAGGCCGGGCAGTTTAGGCAAGGCTGTTTCTTCACTCATTGGTCCCCGAGAGGAATGGACAATGAGGGAAATGAGTGATGAGGAGTTGGCTTTTACAATTGTCGCCGATTCCTCCCGGGTAAGTGTTTACCGCTTGTGTTCGGAAGTAATTTGATTTCGTACTTCTACATTCGTTTCTTTTGTTTCTCCAGTCAAGTATGATGTCTGCTGAGCTGATGTTCCGCTCTAGGATCAACAATGTCGATCAAGTACTCGAAGTGAAGAAAGAGCTACTGGATGATCTGAAGGAGAACAAGATCCTGGTAGAGCAGTGTGGTCTCCTTGGGGGTGAAGTTAATCGATTGACTGAAGTTAACAATGAGCGCATTGAGCGGATTAACGAACTCACCAAGGAGAAGGACCTTCTTTCTGAAAAGAAAGAAAGGTTCGCACGTTCTGCCCAGGGTCTGGAGATTCTACTCGTAGAATGCAAGGCTTCGCTGAAAAGAGCTCTTGATGACCGTTGATCTCTTGAGATGGATCTGCAGAGGGCTAACGAAGTGTCTGCTAGGGCCAGAGCTGAGCTTCAAGCTGCTAAGGATCGGGTTGCCAAGTCGATGAGTGCTCAAATCGCGTTATCTAGGATTTTGCAAACCTTCGTGATCAATGTGAAATCAGAGCAAAGCTTGATGTGCTCGATGCTAAGCGTTCTCTGCTCGGGTAGGTCCAGGCTAAGTAGATCAACGTCGAGGAGATGTTGCAGAAGACAAAGAGCGCTGTTCGCGGAGTAAGACAAATACTGAATCTTTCTCCTGAGGAGTCTGATGGTGAAGATGAGGATGAAGATGAAGATGACGGCGAGAATTCGGGGGACGATGACAGAATCGACGGAGTCGGTGCGTCGGGTTCTGGTCGTAGCCCAAAAACTGATGCCACCAAAATTTGATTAAGTTGCAATTTTGTATATCTGGCGAGAGCCGGATTAGTTGGTTGTAGATAGAGGTCTCGTAGGGACTCTCTGATCCCTGTTTTGTCGGTTCCATTTGGCCTTTGATCACTCTGTAAAACTTCTGTCAGCCGTTTTCGGCATTTTATCATTTTACAGGATTATGCATATATAACTTTAGATCTTTACTAATTCAATGACCATATTTAGCCTGAATTTTTGATGTTTCGTTTGAATTTATTGTGACCTTTATGGCTTATGTTTAGGAGCTTTTTGATGTTTGAACTTTATTAAGTTCCAGTCTCCAAAAGTCTATCCAAATGTTTTAACTTAGCCTTTCCCAAGGAAGAGGTCATAAGTTGTGAATAATCTGCGCAGATGTTTTTATTCTGACCGAGTCGTGGTCGATAGATTTCTGGCCGAATCGTGGGCCTTTGCGAACAACTTTGCTTATCGCCTTGATAGTCGAAAGCTGTCGTGGAAATTTGTAGCTTAATTCTGGCCGAGTCGCTGGCCTTGTGAACAACTTCTCTTATTTTCGTGGAAGCTTGTCACATAAAAAGTTTTTGGAAAACTCGCCTTTTTGCAAGGTCTTTTGCCTTTATGAAGGTCTTATCTGGCCTACAGGAGCCTCTCACCACCCTCCTTGTTTTTATGTTGGAGCACATGAAGTGATAACATAAAAAGAGTTAAGGTAAGTCGTAAATAAAAGAACACATATGATCAAACGAGGAGTGTGTCCGTTGTGGGATTCGAACCCACAGCCGCGAAGTTGAAGAACTTCGTGCTCTAACAGTTGAGCTAAACGGACCTGACCTTGTTCAGGCCGTTAGTACCATTTAGAGGAAGTATATAATAAAAGTAAGAATTGTTACAAAAGTAAAAGGCAGGAAGAAAATAACTGACCGTTTTACCACTCAGAAGTGATATCTTTTGAGGTGAATCATGTTCCAACTGTTCGGGACAATTGAGCCATCTGATCGTGCTAAGCGATAAGATCCCTTGCCGACTGAGGAGATTACCTTGTAGGGGCCTTCCCAATTAGGGCCTAGCTTCCCTGAATTTGATTCCTGTGTGCTCTGGGACACTTTCCTTAGTACAAAATCCCCAACCTGGAAACTTCGCACACGGTTGTAATATTATTCAATTCGTTCTTTCTGGGCGACTACTCGTACGAGGACTAGCTCCCTTCGCTCTTCGAGGAAGTCCAGCTCTTCGGAGAGGTTGACCAAGTTGGACTCTTCGGTGGCATGTGCATACCGTAGGCTGGGTTCTCCGATTTCAACTGGGATTAAGGCATCTGCACCGTACACCAATGAGTAAGGTGTCTCCCCAGTACTCATTTTTATCGTCGTGCGATAGGCCCATAGTACACCAGGTAGCTCTTCTACCCAACATCCCTTGGCCTGCTCGAGGCGCTTTTTGAGGGATTCAACGATTATTTTGTTGGTTGATTCTGCTTGTCCGTTGGCAATCGGATGATACGGAGAGGAAGTAATCCTCTTGATGTGCAGGTCGTCGAGGAACCCAGTCACTTTCTGGCCGATAAATTGTGGGCCGTTGTCCATGACTATTCCCTTAGGTGCTCCAAAGCGACACATGACAAAATACTAGAGGAAGTCAACAACTTCCGTTTGTCGTATCCTCGCGTATGCTGCCGCTTCGACCCACTTGGTGAAGTAGTCAGTGATGATCAACGAGAAGCGCATTCCTCTCGGCGCCGTGGGAAGAGGACCAACTATGTCCATTCCCCATTTCATGAAGGGCCACAGGGAGATTATTGAATGGAGCGGTTCTGCCGGTTGATGAAGAAGATGTGCGAACCTCTGACATTTATCGCATTTTCTGACAAACTCATTCGTATCCTTCTCCATCTTATCCCAATAGTATCCTGCACGAATCAATTTACGGGCTAATGCCTTGCCTCCTGAATGATTGCCACAGCAGCCTTCATGGACCTCTCTCATCACATAGTTGATTTAATTCGGTCCGAGGCACTAGGCGAGAGGTCCTGCAAACATTTTGCGGTAGAGGTCACCGTTGACGACTGTATACCGAGCAGCTTTTATTCTGAGCTTGCGAGCGGCTTTTGTATCAATGGGTAGAGTCCCATGAAGAAGATAGTTTGTGATTTCATTCTGCCAGTCCCAAGTTTCGTTGATGGTGTTGACTTCGAATTTTTCCCGGTCTATGGTTGTGTAGAGAAGTTGAACGACAGCTGAAGAGCTGGCCGCCCCTATTTCTGCCACTGACCCTAGATTCGCGAGAGCATCGGATTCATGGTTCTCTTCCCCTGGAATTTGAAGTGTCTCCCATTCGTCAAACTGGGCCAGGAGTTCTTTTACACTGGCAAGGTACACTTGCATTCTGAATTCTCGTGCAATGAAGCCTCCGGTCACCTGGTTGACTACCAGTTGAGAATCACTCTTAAGCTTGATGATGTTTGCTCCATAGCTTCGGGCTAATTCCAATCCTGCAATAAAGACCTCATATTCGGCCTCATTGTTAGTAATAATCGGGCACTTGATGACCTGCCTGACGGTCTCTCCGGATGGGGTGTTGAGAACCAGTCCAAGACCGGATCCTTTAACGCTCGAGGAGCCATCAGTGTATAGGGTCCATGCTCCAGGAGCCTGCCCAGCATATAGAACGGCATCCTTTTCTGCCTCAGGATATATATATATATTAGCGCTAAAATCTGCCACGAAGTCTGCTAGGGCTTGTGATTTTATTGCTACCCTAGGTTGATAGGTGATATCAAACTCACTTAATTCTATAGCCCATTTTACTAACCTTCCCGAAAATTCAGGTTTGTGTAAAACATTTTGTAAAGGAAAGGTTGTTACTACAGCTATTGAATGGCTTTGGAAATAAGGGCGCAGTTTACGAGCAGCAGTTACTAGTGCTAGAGCTAATTTTTCCAAAGGTTTGTAGCGTGTTTCCGCATTAATTAGAGCTTTGCTAATATAATATATTGGAATTTGTTTACCTTTTTCCTCTCGAACCAGTACCGCGCTTACCGAGGATTCTGATACTGCCAGATAAATCAGCAGCTTCTCCCCGTGTTGAGGTGTAGAAAGTAGTGGTGGATTGGATAGATACTTTTTGAGATCCTTTAATGCTTGTTGGCATTCGGGAGTCCACTTGAACTCCTTGTTTTGTTTTAGAACATCGAAGAAGCTTTTGCATCGGTCTGACGATCAGGATATGAATCTTCGCAGGGCTGCCACTCTTCCAGTCAATTTCATGACGTCTTTCCAATTGTGGAGTACGTCTGGGATTGACTCGATGGCTTTGATCTGGGCGGGATTGACCTCAATCCCACGCTGAGAAACGATGAAGCCCAGGAATTTTCCAGACACGACTCCAAATGCACACTTCTCCGGGTTCAACTTCATGTTGTACTGATCGAGTATTCGAAAAGCTTCTTTTAGATGTGCTAGATGGTCCTCTGCTCGTCTGGATTTGACCAGTATGTCATCTATGTACACTTCCATAGTCTTACCGATATGGTCGTGGAACATTCGATTGACTAGGAGTTGATACGTTGCACCTGCATTTTTCAATCCAAATGGCATAACTTTATAACAATACGTACCTCTGCAGGTTATGAACGCTGTGTTTTCTTGGTCATCAGGGTCCATCAATATCTGGTTGTACCCAGAGTATGCGTCGAGGAAAGTGAGAACATCGTGCCCGGCTGTTGCGTCAATCAGTTGGTCTATCCTGGGAAGGGGATATGAATCCTTCAGACAGGCTTTGTTTAGATCTGTGAAGTCAATGCAGACTCGCCATTTTTCATTTTTCTTGGGCACAGCGACCACGTTGGCTAGCCAGTCTGGGTATTTGACTTCACCTACAGATCCAATCTTCAACAGCCGATCGACCTCATCGTTGATGACCTGATTCCGAAAAGCTCTTTGCTGGTGCTTTTTCTGTTGTACCGGGCGGTGGTACGGGTCGACGTTCAACCTGTGAGAGATAATATCTGGAGAAGTACCTGTCATATCTGCATGAGACCAGGCGAACGTTGTATGCCGCTCCTTGAGGAACTGGAGGATATCTCCTCGTAAGTGTTCGCTCAACTCGGTCCTCAAGTAAACCTTCCGCTTTGGCTTGTCTGCGAACAATTCTTCGGACTCCAAAGCTTCCACGATCGGAATGTGGCTTTCCCGTTCGTCCAGCTTTGTGATGAATTCCGGGACCTCATACTTCGCTTCTTCGTGTGGCATGTCTGGTCCCGGTTGCTGTAGTTGCTATTTGCTTTCTTCGGGCAGCTTGAGGGCCACTGAATAGCAATCTCGAGCAGAGCGTTGCTCTCCTCAAACCTCACGTACTCCCCATTCGGATGGAAACTTCAACACCTGATGATAAGTGTAAGGAACGGTTTGCATATCATGGATACAAGGTCTCCCTAGGATGATATTGTAAGCTAGATCCGCATCGACAACATGAAATGTCGTCTCCTTCGCTACCCCTTTTGCTAGAGTTGTAAGAGTAATCTCGCCAAGGGTCTTCTCACTCTAGTTGTTGAAATCGGAGAGAACTCAAGATATCGGCACGATCTTATCCGACAGCTGCATCTCCCTTACAACTCGTGATTGAATAACGTTTGCAGAGCTGCCCGCATCGATGAGCACTCTCTTGACGTCGAATTCCGCCACGTGTAGCGTTATTACTAACGCATCAGCGTGTGGGAACTGCAGACCACCCGTGTCAGAGTCTTCAAATGTTATCGTCCCCTCTGGTCGTGGGCGCTTGGTGTTTGTGATAGAGATCTTGGCGTATTTCTTCGCTGTGAAGGTGACGGAATCCACTTCAATCCCACCCGAGATAACATTGACTGTCCTTTTTGGGGAAGATGCCCGTAAAGGGCCAGATTTGTTCTGCTGGGCCTTCGCGTGAGTTTGCTTTCCCTTCTCGGTCAGGAACTCCTTCAAGAATCCCTGTTTCAATAAATGTGCATGTTGACACCCAATTTTGTCCCGAAATATTTAAACCGAGGTCGAATTAACTTGAGAAAGGCTAATTTTTAAAATTAAAAGCAAGAGGAGTAAGTTTGAAGGAAAACGGGTCAAAATCGCAAGACATAACCTCATATCCGACCCACCTTTTTCAAACCAACCTTTTAAACTAAAATCCCTACAACAGAAGCCCAAATTCATTCCCTCAACCCGCAAACCCGACCCAGATCCTCCATACTCATCTTCTCCGTACAAAGAGCGAATAGGGAAGCTCCAACAGGGTCCTTTTGTGCAAAAACCCTATTCAAAATTTGACCATTGTGGGGAGGCTTTTGATTTTTCCAATATAGTCCTAAAACCCTAGTGTTCTTGATATCTAAGGATAATAAAGGAAGGGTGAGTAGAGAGGGCGGTTGCGGGAGCAGAGATGATTCAAAATTTTTGCCATGAATAGCCGTGAACCAAGAGAGAGCCGGGAATAGAGGAAAAGCAGAAGATATAGATAGCACCCACATTAAATTTTTCTTTAGTTTAACAAAGACAATGCCACTGTTTTCAGTTAAATTTGGGTTGTGTCGTCGCTTCGCCACTTTGGTTGCTCGCTTCGCCACTTCGAGTCGCCTTGTTCGAGTCGCTTTTCTCGGATCCTATGCCTCAGTTCCTGCCCGCAAAAAGGTAATAGCTCTTTTTATTTTTATGTTTAACGATATGTTTAGTTCATTGTCTTGAAGTATTATTAAATAATTATGGCTAAGTTATATAGAAATAGATAAAAGAAATTATGATTAGCACAAGAACTTGCTTGCTTCTGTTTTCTTAATTTTAGCTAAATGTTTACTGTTGATCCTTAAAAAAGGTCTTCTAATGTTTTAAAGATGGAACCTTTGATTAGATGTGGACTATGGTAATCTGTTATGAGACATTAATGTCCATTGATCAAGTAGATAGCTCTGTTTCATCTCTTTATTAAGTTAAAATTAGGATCTTTAAAGAATCATTGTGTTAAGGATATGGCTGAGCAGCTCTCTATAAGTATTAAAATTTGCATAAATAACCTGGTATCTTTAAAGTACCATCAGGTTTCTAATTTCAATTGTAATCAAATTTTAAATCTTTTGCTTTCCTAAAACATTAGAATCATTCAAGCTGTTAAGTTGGTTTCTTTGGCTGTTGGTTTGAATTTGTCTTTGTTAAGATAAAAGTTGTCCCTTTTCTCTTGAATTAGCAGTGAATCCTTTTTCTATAAGTAATCATGTCTGTAGTAGACGAGATCTATAACATTTTCTGTTTGAAGGATTAAGAATTAAGTTTTCAATCTTTATCACTTTTATGCATCGTTTAGTTAAAAATCATGTCTTTTATAAGTTAGAGTTCAACACCATGTTAATCGCTTTGAGAGTTCATTGTTTTAAAAGTTAGATACTTCGTTAATGTCACCTGAATCTTAAATGTTAAAGACCAGTTCTTCTTCATTGTTAGTTGCCTATTAGGTGTTCTGTATTCATCTACTAACTTAAGTTTCTATGTGGATGCAAAAAGAGTTGTTATCTGCCCCTTTAGCTTAAATAGTCTTGTAAGCTACCATCTTGTGTTTAGTTTACCATATTCTCTTAAATGTAAATGTCAATTAAAGTTTTGTTTTGTATGACTTAGATTTGGACTACTCTTTAACTCAAATAAAAAAAGAGTATAAAGTAGCTTGTTTAAGATATATGCATATATAATCCTGTTAAGTTAGTTCAGCTGAAATTTCGGACTTTTGCGTCTATGAGAAGTTCATAATCTTTATCGAATTTTCTTGTCTTTTGATAGCATATTTAGGTATAAAGATGCAATTTTTACTTCTGGACTGTTATCATCAACACAACAAAAATGGAATCTTTACTGCTCTTTCTTGTTTATACATCCAAAACTTGGTTGGTATTTTCAATTAGCTAGCATTAAAAGTGACTGTTTACAGGCATGCTATGGTTATGCTTTTCTTGGTGAGTTCATTTGATATTTTTGGTTCTCATAATAATGCATTTCAACTCTCAGGTCTATAACTTATTAGGTTCTTATCTTGTTTAAAGATTGTGACTTTACATTCTAAGTATTTATTCTGAAGCTATCCTCACAGTAGTAATATCCCAATCTATTGTCATTCTTTAAGATGAAAAATGTCTTTTTTAGGGAAAGAGAAATATCTTATAGGATGTTAATTCTTTATTTAAATAATTTGACATGTAAAATGTCATTTTCTGATTGTTTAGTTGTTTACTTTATCTTATGTTGGTCACATTGTGTACTCTTGCTAATTTCCTTTTCTTTTACTTGTTTCTGGCATAATCTACTCGGGATGAGTATCAAATCTTGCAAACTCGACAATGGCGAGTCTCCCCAAACATCAAACCGATCACTACTTCTCGTCAAGATTATCGCATATTAGCAGCAGTCAATACCCCGACAGTGAAAGGAATAGAGGGAGAATATAGAGGGGAAGAGGAGGAAAAACAGGAGAAAAGCTAGGGGAAAGCAGCTGGGCAATAGCCGTGAAGATAGGAGGTGAAAAATAGAGAGAAATTTAGTGATATTGGGTACTTTGTAGCTGCAATTTTAGGCATAGAAATAGCAGCATCTTTTGACATAGCAAAAGGTTGAGTTCTTTGTCTTTAAATTCGTCGTCGCTCCTCTTGTTCGAGTGTGAATATATTCGGATCCGATGTCCCGTTCACTGCCTTGCAAGAGGCAAACACCATAACTTCTCATTTTGTTTTATCGTTTTCTGCTTATTTTAAGTATTATGTGATTAGCTTTGGTCTTTATTTGATTAGATGTAGCATTGAATGTATTATTTATGAGTTAGAATCATGATAGTTGTATAGTCATATATATCTTACTGGAAGGTGCAGTCACATTATAGATGCCTTGTTTCCTGGTTTGAAACTGTGAACATCGCTTAGGAGAAATTTTGAATCTTTTCTTTTCGATTAGAACTCTTGAGTTAGTGGACTAGTTTTATGAGTTTCGATTCACCAAGAAATTAAATAAAGCTCAGATTTTTTTTGCGATTGTAGAGGTGTTATACTTTTCTCATATTTCAAAAAGGTTGTGTCAGGACTGTTAGAAGCATTCAATATGTCTAAATTGATTTTATAAACTGCATTTGCAAGCTAGTATGCATATTAAGTTGAATTTTCTTGTTGGAGTTAACAGTTAGGTCATAGGATCATCTGCGAAGATTTATTTTAACCCTATACATTATTCTCATTGATTGGAAATCTAGGAGTCTTAAAAGTTGGAAACTTTTACTTATTCTTGATTATTGGTATAGTTTCTTGTTTCTGTTGTTGGCAATGCTTGTTACTGTCAATGTAATCTAATCAAGGAAAATCTTTTCATTGAAGAATTTTGATTCAGGCTGGCCGTTTACCTTTAAATGCTTCAATAAAAGTGGTATCATTTCTGTGTGTCTGTTCCAGCCATTGAGTAATCTGCTAGAGTTCATGATTTCGCTAACCCTTCATACCAGAATTGTTTTTTATAATGTTAATCCTATTGCATTTAAGCCATGAGATGTGTTAGGAAGTTATAAAGATGTAGTCTTTATTTAATTTAAATATGTCAAAGTGTCACCCTGATGTATGAAGTTTGATTCTTTTTCTTGTTCCAAATCGTAAAGTTTCAGTCTTTAGTTCCTTGGTATATCTCGGCTAGGTACAATTCATGATTAGTAAATTTGATCTGAAGTTATTTAGTTTTGAACATAGCATTAGATAATAATTATGTGTGTTTCATAGATGCATTCATTTAACTTAGGAAAATCTACATTAGTTTACTCAATAACAATGTCAGAGTTAAAAAGAGATCCAATCCTTATGCATCTCTTGAGTTAATATCCTGCTTGTGTTATTTTGGTCTGATGCGAATTTAAGTTAGTTAAATGGCTTAGTTTCAGTTTGAAGCTTTATCTAGAATGTATCCAAGATAACTTAAAAAAGTCAAGATTTGCTTAGTAAGTTCAAGTTCTGATTTATGGGGCATAAAATGATAAATTTTTCTTCTTTAATTCTAGAGAAATAATTAATCCTCTCATTATAATATTCCATTTGGAGTAGTAAAATGATGAATACCATGGCTTGAGATTACGTTTTACTTGGTTTAAGCTTGCAAGGATAGAATATTTGGCCTGTTGTGTATTTCCCTCACTTGGGATGGTTAAAATTATAGTGTTAGAATTAAAAACTCAATCTTTATGCATCTCTTTAGTTAATATCTTACTTGCGTTGTTTTATTTAAAAGTTTTCAATTTTATAAATATAGTTTTAAGTGTGGTAACCAGGTTGTTTGGCTTGTCATTTATCCTTTCAATAGCTTAGTTAAATCTAACTATTCTCTGTTGGCTCTTGTGGTTGATAAATATTCACTGCTTGTTTGCTTAATAGTTTTCTTAAGTCTGCATTTTACTCTTGCTAATTTCCTTTTCTTATTCTTGTTTCTCGCATGAATTGCTTTGCCGAGTTTTGATTGAAACTTGGCACGCTTCAAGGCCCAGCAAGTAATTGGCTAAAACCTGCATTACAAGTTCAAAAATGGGAATTTTCTTATCGAGTTGAAAGGAATAGAAAAGAAACTAGCAGTATTTCCTGGCTCCCTTCTCTTGCTTTAGTTGTTTGACTATCCAAATCCGAGGTTCTCAAGTCGTTTGTTCAAGCGTGATTTCTTTTGATCCTCGCCCCAGCTCGCTGCGTCGCAACAGTTCTGCAACTTGGACATTGATCAAGTTTTCTCCCACGTCTGTCGTTACCTGCTCCATCGCTGCATTTGTCCAATCCAAGAAGAATAGTCATCGGTTTCTATTTTGGCACCTTCAGCTTATAGTCTTCTTTCGGGTTCTATCTTCTGATTTCATCTTTTCCTTCCCTTAGGATATTTATGTAAATGACATGTTGAATAATTTACTTATTAATAAATATGTGATTACTGGGATGATTTCTTTACTTTATGTTCAATTCCTTTAAATTTGGAGTCATTATTTAATTTATTACAAATTGGGGCCATTTAGAAAAATACGTGCGAATTAAATTATTTTCACAAATAATTAGTTTTATTTCAATTAACTATTTTGGATGATTTTTTATTATTCTTATTCTTATTATTATTATTATTAAAGAAAAAGCGCACTTGTACATCTTTTGAAAACCTGGTAAATTTAGTTAGTTGAATTAATTAATAGTTCAGTAAATTACTTTTAGAAAAAGCGCATAAATAGCACTTGCAAATATTTGGAAACCTGTCGGATTAACCGTAATTTACGGAATTTCGAAAGTGCCTTAAAAACCTTCTTTCGAAATTAACAAAATCTCTTACCTTTAGAATCTCTGAAAGAAAGACCGTCTTTTTTATAAAAACGCAGTTTTGCACGCATTTGTTTATTTGGTTCCCTGTTTTTCCTTAAATTGGGTGGCGACTCCAAAAACTCCAAAAGAGTTAGCCCATCCTGTCGATATTCCTTAATTTAGCCCTTCGGGGTTAACTTTTTGGGGGTTCAACAGCATGGCGACTCCGCTGGGGAGCAATAAAGGTTTTGACCATAAATGTTTCCAATTATTTGCAACTAGCATGCCTAATTTATTTACTTTATTATATCTGTTTGTTTGGTTTGTTATAGAAAGCATGTATTATATTTTATTTGTGCACAAGTCTGCATTCCGTTCATATTTCCTCCCTCATGGAGCCTGTCAATTTTCTTTCACCTCCTCGATTTCATCACGGGGCACCTGCTTGACGGGTAGTTATGCAGGAAGGGCATTGGCCTTACCTCACTTTTTGAAACTTCTTTCGTGTCACCAGAAGTTAGTTCGGGATATTGATGTTGCCTGGTTTTGTCATGGCCAGTTCTACTGCGTTATGAGGCTAGGTCTATCCCGCATAGGTCGAGTCAGCCTCAACCGTTAGCCCACTCTTAGAAGGAGATTTTAGGACATGCATGCATATACACCTTAGTTTGGACCCGGTCCTTGGTACCGTTTCCAAGAATTAAGAAACCGCCCTTTTGTTGATGGGTTATTAAATCCCAACGACACTGCATATTATGTGATCGTGTGGATGTTATAACGAATCCCAAATCATTTGCCATGTCAAATTTGAGAAGCTGAAAATTACGTCGGTTTATTTATATCTCAAATGTTGTATTGACAAACGGCTTATGTCGTTATAATAATCACATGTGCGTGCAATTTGACGATTAGGCTTACCTCGAGTAAAAGAGGCACCTTACAGGGTAGGACGCGCCCGCATTTTCATTTACGCTCAACTAATTGTGATTGCCACATGTCAAACCTGTTTAAAATGCAAAGTGCTACCTGATGCGCGCTACATCATTGTGTGCAATTTTGTCAATAGCATGCAAACTAATATAGTCACCTTTTGAATTTTTCTTTTGTTTTGTTTATTACCCATAAACAGAGAGAGTTTGATTCGTGTTGACTCTCGAGTTGGTTAAGCGTTTCATCTAAAGTGAAGCAAGCAATGACTGATTCGATTGATAATCAGACTGGTATCCCCGAGTCTTCAAATGAGCAAGCGGTCGTTGTTCATGATGAACAAATTTCCTTTTTTCCTCGAGAAAGGCAACTGGGGCAATTTTGCAAAGCGAGTTAAAGATGTAAAAGATCATAACTGGGGCAGATTTTTGCAAGAGGCAGTATTTTCTGATGGATGATGAATAGACAAACTTCGAGAAATGGTTTCTCGAGAATGGTGAAGTTGCAACATAATGGACGTTCAACTTATTCAAATATAATATATATGTCACAGTCTGAAATGCAACAGAGTTCATTGGCCAAGTCTCAAAGACGGATCGCAAATCTAGGCAGAATGAGAAGAAAGAAGCAGTTGCAGGATAGAGGCTCGAGTCAACATGAATCAAACGCTCCCCCTCCCTCCCAAAACTAACAATTTTCTTTGGGTGCAGGAATTTTCAAAGCAACAAGATGAGGAAACTAGCAACTATCAATTTCTCATAGAGTATTTGTCATACACATTGGACAATGTTGTCAAGATAACCGACCGAGATTGGAAGCGTTAACTGATTCATCGCATACGCGAAACAATTTTATTTCTCTCTCTTTTTCTGCCTTTGCTTAATCAAAATTCATTGCTTTATTGACAACTTTACTTTACACTTTGCAGGAATTAAGCATTAACTCCAATTTTGCTCAAGGACAACACTCAACTCTTTATGGCTTCACCAAATATAAGCCGGACGGCTTAAACTCTCACTTTATATCTCCTTTAATTTTAACATTTTCCTGTTTATATGCACCTAATGAAAACTTTATTTTGCAGGCTATTCTACCCTTTATTTTACAAGTACCAACATCAAGTCTATCGTATACAATCGAAGACATTATTAGTAAAGCCTATCATAGAAAATCGAAGGCCTTATCAATGAAGCCTACCATAAACAACTGGAGGCTCGATCATGGGCCAATGCTGAACATGCGGCATTTTCTATCTTGATGATTCTTATTTCAAAATAAATGTTTGAAAGCTGCATAGATTAGTGATAGACAAGCCGGCTGAAGCACCACTTTCGGAGTGTTTCGCAATGTCGGTTGTCTTGCATTTGGCATGTTATATTTAAAGTAGATTGATAGTTTAAGACAAGTCGGCTGGAGCACCACTTTCGGAGTGTTTCACGATGTCGGTTGTCTTGCAATATTGGCATTTTATATTTAAATTTAGATTGATAGTTTAAGACAAGTCGGCTGGAGCACCACTTTCGCAGTGTTTCGCGATGTCGGTTGTCTTGCAATATTGGCATTTATTGATTGTTTAAGACAAGTCGGCTGAAGCACCACTTTCGGAGTGTTTCGCGATGTCGGTTGTCTTGCAATATTGGCATTTTATATTTAAAATAGATTGATAATTTAAGACAAGTCGGCTGAAGCACCGCTTTCGGAGTGTTTCGCGATGTCGGTTGTCTTGCAATATTGGCATCTATTGATAGTTTAAGACAAGTCTGCTGAAGCACCACTTTCGGAGTGTTTCGCAATGTCAGTTGTCTGGCAATATTGGCATTTTATAGTTAAAATAGATTGATAGTTTAAGACAAGTCGACTGAAGCACCGCTTTTGGAGTGTTTCGCGATGTCGGTTGTCTTGCAATATTGGCATGTTATATTTAAAGTAGATTGATAATCTAAGACAAGTCGGCTGGAGCACCACTTTCGGAGTGTTTCGCGATGTCGGTTGTCTTGCAATATTAGCATATTATATTTGGAGTAGATGATAAAGATATGCAATTCGACTTGGGACATCATGTCTCGTTAGTCGACTTACCGTATGAAAGCATTGCATTCTCCAATTCATTTCACTTTACTTATTGTCTTACTTTACTGTTTCAGAATAATGGTCAGCGTAGAGGTTCTCCGGGCGGAGCGCTTTGTCAATTTATTGAAGGAAGAACTTGTTGACGACATTGCAACCAGCATTTACGATTCCATATTATCCCTTTATTCTATTTCTTATCCCAATTGACAAAGTTTATTAGCAGTTGTTCGCTTACCGTTTATTAAGTCTTTACAGAATTTTGGCAGCACCGCAGCATTTGGAGCATAACGTGGAACTTTTTCTTAGCAGTGAACTGGGGCAATCGTTGATATGAGCTGGACTCGTCAACGAAGATCTGAAGAATCGCACTCGAACAAGCAAGTCTTACCTAATCTTTCGTTTCAGATTAGTGGTCAGTCAGATTCCTTTCTATTCATGTGTCAGTTTCTGTTAATCATGCGAGTCTTCGTATCTAAGTGTCGTCGAACTACATATGGCCTGATTCTCTTTCAGCCCGAAATATGTAGGCAACTCGGAAACTGGAGTTCGGCCATACTCATAAGCCTCGCCTTTTGGTCCATGGAATCATAAGTCCTTGGCTTTATGGTGACAAAATTGGCTTTATGTACACTTCTTTACCCTGAAAACTCTTTCATCCTTTTCGGGTAAAGAGGGGAAGCTGTTGATACCCAATTTTGTCCCAAAATATTTAAATTGAGGTCGAATTAACTTGAGAAAGGCTAATTTTTTAAATTAAAAGCAAGAGGAGTAATTTTGAAGGAAAAGGGGTCAAAATCGCAAGACATAACCTCATATCCGACCCACGCTTTGCAAACCAACCTTTTAAACTAAAATCCCTACAACAGAAGCCCAAATTTATTCCCTCAACCCGCAAACCCGACCCAGATCCTCTATACTCATCTTCTCCGTACAAAGAGCGAATAGGGAAGCTCCAACAGGGTCCTTTTGTGCAAAAACCCTATTCAAAATTTGACCGTTGTGGGGAGGCTTTTGATTTTTCCAATATAGTCCTAAAACCCTAGTGTTCTTGATATATAAGGATAATAAAGGAAGGGTGAGTAGAGAGGGCGGTTGCGGGAGCAGAGATGATTCAAAATTTTTGCCATGAATAGCCGTGAACCAAGAGAGAGCCGGGAATAGAGGAAAAGCAGAAGATATAGATAGCACCCACATTAAATTTTTCTTTAGTTTAACAAAGACAATGCCACTGTTTTCAGTTAAATTTGGGTTGTGTCGTCGCTTCGCCACTTTGGTTGCTCGCTTCGCCACTTCGAGTCGCCTTGTTCGAGTCGCCTTGTTCGAGTCGCTTTCCTCGGATCCTATGCCTCAGTTCCTGCCCGCAAAAAGGTAATAGCTCTTTTTATTTTTATGTTTAACGATATGTTTAGTTCATTGTCTTGAAGTATTATTAAATAATTATGGCTAAGTTACATAGAAATAGATAAAAGAAATTATGATTAGCACAAGAACTTGCTCGCTTCTGTTTTCTTAATTTTAGCTAAATGTTTACTGTTGATCCTTAAAAAAGGTCTTCTAATGTTTTAAAGATGGAACCTTTGATTAGCTGTGGACTATGGTAATCTGTTATGAGACATTAATGTCCATTGATCAAGTAGATAGCTCTGTTTCATCTCTTTATTAAGTTAAAATTAGGATCTTTAAAGAATCATTGTGTTAAGGATATGGCTGAGCAGCTCTCTATAAGTATTAAAATTTGCATAAATAACCTGGTGATTTGCTTTCCTAAAACATTAGAAGCATTCAAGTTGTTAATTTGGTTTTTTTGGATGTTGGTTTGAATTTGTCTTTGTTAAGATAAAAGTTGTCCCTTTTCTCTTGAATTAGCAGTGAATCCTTTTTCTAAAAGTAAGCATGTCTGTAGTAGACGAGATCTATAACAGTTTCTCTTTGAAGGATTAAGAATTAAGTTTTCAATCTTTATCACTTTTATGCATCGTTTAGTTAAAAATCATGTCTTTTATAAGTTAGAGTTCAACACCATGTTAATCGCTTTGAGAGTTCATTGTTTTAAAAGTTAGATACTTCGTTAAAGTCACCTGAATCTTAAATGTTAAAGACCGGTTCTTCTTCATTGTTAGTTGCCTATTAGGTGTTCTCTAGTCATCTACTAACTTAAGTTTCTATGTGGATGCAAAAAGAGTTGTTATCTGCCCCTTTAGCTTAAATAGTCTTGTAAGCTACCATATTGTGTTTAGTTTACCATATTCTCTTAAGGTAAATGTCAATTAAAGTTTTGTTTTGTATGACTTAGATTTGGACTATTCTTTAACTCAAATAAAAAAAGAGTATAAAGTAGCTTGTTTAAGATATATGCATATATAATCCTGTTAAGTTAGTTCAGCTGAAATTTCGGACTTTTGTGTCTGTGAGAAGTTCATAATCTTTATCGAATTTTCTTGTCTTTTGATAGCATATCTAGGTATAAAAGATGCAATTTTTACTTCTGGGCTGTTATCATCAACACAACAAAAATGGAATCTTTACTGCTCTTTCTTGTTTATACATCCAAAACTTGGTTGGTATTTTCAATTAGCTAGCATTAAAAGTGACTGTTTACAGCCATGCTATGGTTATGCTTTTCTTGGTGAGTTCATTTGATATTTTTGGTTCTCATAATAATGCATTTCAACTCCCAGGTCTATAACTTGTTAGGTTCTTATCTTGTTTAAAGATTGTGACTTTACATTCTAAGTACTTATTCAGAAGCAATCCTCACAGTAGTAATATCCCAATCTATTGTCATTCTTTAAGATGAAAACTATCTTTTTTAGGGAAAGAGAAATATCTTATAGGATGTTAACTCTTTATTTAAATAATTTGACATGTAAAATGTCATTTTCTGATTGTTTAGTTGTTTACTTTATCTTATTTTGGTCACATTGTGTACTCTTGCTAATTTCCTTTTCTTTTACTTGTTTCTGGCATAATCTACTCGGGATGAGTATCAAATCTTGCAAACTCGACAATGGCGAGTCTCCCCAAACTTCAAACCGATCACTACTTCTCGTCAAGATTATTGCATATTAGCAGCAGTCAATAGGGGGCGGCAGTGAAAGGAATAAAGGGAGAATATAGAGGGGAAGAGAAGGAAAAACAGGAGAAAAGCTAGGGGAAAGCAGCCGGGCAATAGTCGTGAAGATAGGAGGTGAAAAACAGAGAGGAATTTAGTGATATTGGGTACTTTGTAGCAATAATTTTAGGCATAGAAATAGCAGCATCTTTTGACAGAGCAAAAGGTTGAGTTCTTTGTCTTTAAATTCGTCGTCGCTCCTCTTGTTCGAGTGTGAATATATTCAGATCCGACGCCCCGTTCACTGCCTTGCAAGAGGTAAACACCATAACCTCTCATTTTGTTTTATCGTTTTCTGCTTATTTTAAGTATTATGTGATTAGCTTTGGTCTTTATTTGATTAGATGTAGCATTGAATGTATTATTTATGAGTTAGAATCATGATAGTTGTATAGTCATATATATCTTACTGGAAAGTGCAGTCACATTTTAGATGCCTTGTTTCCTGGTTTGAAAGTGTGAACATCGCTTAGGAGAAATTTTGAATCTTTTCTTTCTGATTAGAACTCTTGAGTTAATGGACTAGTTTTATGAGTTTTGATTCACCAAGAAATTAAATAAAGCTCAGATTTTTTTGCGATTGTGGAGGTGTTATACTTTTCTCATATTTCAAAAAGGTTGTGTCAGGACTGTTAGAAGCATTCAATATGTCTAAATTGATTTTATAAACTGCATTTGCAAGCTAGTATGCATATTAAGTTGAATTTTTGTTGGAGTTAACAGTTAGTTCATAGGATCATCTGCGAAGATTTATTTTAACCCTATACTTGTTCTCATTGATTGGAAATCTCGGAGTCTTAAAAGTTGGATACTTTTCCTTACTCTTGATTATTGGTATAGTTTCTTGTTTCTGTTGTTGGCAATGCTTATTACTGTCAAAGTAAGCTAATCAAGGGAAATCTTTTCATTGAAGAATTTTGATTCAAGCTGGCCATTTACCTTTAAATGCTTCAATAAAAGTGGTATCATTTCTGTGTGTCTGTTCCAGTCATGGAGTAATCTGCTAGAGTTCATGATTTCGCTAACCCTTCATATCAGAATTGTCTTTTATAATGTTAATCCTATTGCATTTAAGCCATGAGATGTGCTAGGAAGTTATAAAGATGTAGTCTTTATTTAATTTAAATACGTCAAAGTGTCACCCTGATGTATGAAGTTTGATTCTTTTTCTTGTTCCAAATCGTAAAGTTTCAGTCTTTAGTTCCTTGGTATATCTCGGCTAGGTACAATTCATGATTAGTAAATTTGATCTGAAGTTATTTAGTTTAGAACATAGCATTAGATAATAATTATGTGTGTTTCATAGATGCATTCATTTAACTTTGGAAAATCTACATTAGTTTACTCAATAACAATGTCAGAGTTAAAAAGAGATCCAATCCTTATGCATCTCTTGAGTTAATATCCTGCTTGTGTTATTTTGGTCTGATGCGAATTTAAGTTAGTTAAATGGCTTAGTTTCAGTTTGAAGCTTTATCTAGAATGTATCCCAGATAACTTAAAAAAGTCAAGATTTGCTTAGTAAGTTCAAGTTCTGATTTATGGGGCATAAAATGATAAATTTTTCTTCTTTAATTCTAGAGAAATAATTAATCCTCTCATTATAATATTCCATTTGGAGTAGTAAAATGATGAATACCATGGCTTGAGATTACGTTTTACTTGGTTTAAGCTTGCAAGGATAGAATATTTGGCCTGTTGTGTATTTCCCTCACTTGGGATGGTTAAAATAATAGTGTTAGAATTAAAAACTCAATCTTTATGCATCTCTTTAGTTAATATCTTACTTGCGTTGTTTTATTTAAAAGGTTTCAGTTTTATAAGTATAGTTTTAAGTGTGGTAACCAAGTTGTTTGGCTTGTCATTTATCCTTTCAATAGCTTAATTAAATCTAACTATTCTCTGTTGGCTCTTGTGGTTGATAAATATTCACTACTTGTCTACTTATTAGTTTTCTTATGTCTGCATTTTACTCTTGCTAATTTCCTTTTCTTATTCTTGTTTCTCGCATGAATTGCTTTGCCGAGTTTTGATTGAAACTTGGCACGCTTCAAGGCCCAGCAAGTAATTGGCTAAAACCTGCATTAGTCAACTTTACAAGTTCAAAAATGGGGATTTTCTTATCGAGTTGAAAGGAATAGAAAAGAAACTAGCAGTATTTCCTGGCTCCCTTCTCATGCTTTAGTTGTTTGAGTATCCAAATCCGAGGTTCTCAAGTCTTTTGTTCAAGCGTGATTTCTTTTGATCCTCGCCCCAGCTCGCTGCGTCGCAACAGTTCTGCAACTTGGACATTGATCAAGTTTTCTCCCACGTCTGTCGTTACCTGCTCCATCGCTGCATTTGTCCAATCCAAGAAGAATAGTCATCGGTTTCTATTTTGGCACCTTCAGCTTATAGTCTTCTTTCGGGATCTATCTTCTAATTTCATCTTTTCCTTCCCTTAGGATATTTATGTAAATGACATGTTGAATAATTTATTTATTAATAAATATGTGATTACTGGGATGATTTCTTTACTTTATGTTCAATTCCTTTAAATTTGGAGTCATTATTTAATTTATAACAAATTGGGGCCATTTAGCAAAATAAGTGCGAATTAAATTATTTTCACAAATAGATAGTTTTATTTCAATTAACTATTTTGGATGATTTTTTATTATTCTTATTCTTATTATTATTATTCAAGAAAAAATGCACTTGTAAATCTTTTGAAAACTTGCTAAATTTAGTTAGTTGAATTAATTAATAGTTCAATTAATTATTTTTAGAAAAAGCGCATAAATAGCACTTGCAAACATTTGGAAACCTGTCGGATTAACCGTAATATACGAAATTTCGAAAGTGCCTTAAAAACCTTCTTTCGAAATTAACAAAACCTCTTACCTTTAGAATCTCTGAAAGAAGGACCGTCTTTTTTATAAAAACGCAGTTTTGCACGCATTTGTTTATTTGGTTCCCTGTTTTTCCTTAAATTGGGTGGCGACTCCAAAAACTCCAAAAGAGTTAGCTCATCCTGTCGATATTCCTAAATTTAGCCCTTCGGGGTTAATTTTTTGGGGGTTCAACAGTGCAACTTCATACCTTAGGGCTTTGCAATCCTCGGTGGTGTGACCATGGTCGCGATGAAATTCGCACCATAGGTCCTGGTTTCGCTTGCTTGGGTCGGTCTTCATGTCCTTTGGCCATTTGACCTTCTCTCCCATATCTTTGAGTGCTGCCACTATTTCAGACATCTCCACGTTGAAGCTTGGCAGGCTTGGGGCTCCACGGAGGCTTGATTCTGAATCATCTCTTCGGGACAGCCCTCTGTTGTTGCGGCTGCGTCCTTTGGAGTTGCTATATGACTGGTTAGGGTACGGTTCGTAACGTACGTCTGATCTCTCCATCTCTGCCTTTCCGCCGAAACTGCCGTTGCGTGCTTGTGTCCTTCCTCTGGTACCTGTTCCAATTAATTTATCTTCATCTATCCATACCTTTGAGTTGTAGCGGTTGTAGACGTCCGACCAGTTGGCTGTTGGGAACTCGCGAAGAGATTCGTAGAGTCTGCGTGTAACCTCTGAGCTCCTGATATCCAAACTGTTGGTGAATGCGATCGCTGCCCATCTGTCCGGTACTTTGCGTAGCATCATACGTTCTCGTTGGAAGCGATCCACATATTTACGGAGAGACTCGTCGGGCCTCTGCTTGATCTCGAAGATATCTTCTACGCGAGTCTCCGTCTTCTGAGCGCCTGTGTGTGCCTTCACGAACAGCTCAGCCATCTCTGCGAAGGACCCAATGGAGTTTGGTGGCAACATTGAGTACCATCGTAGAGCTCCGTCCGCTAGGGTCTCCACGAACTTCTTCAGTTGGACGGATTCGATCTCCTCATCGGTGAGGTCGCTAGCTTTTATAAAATTGCTGAACATCATGAGATGATCATTGGGATCAGATGTCCCACGATATCTCGGAATGTTGGGCATCTTGAATGTCTTGGGTATTGCCTTTGGGGCTGCCTCCTTCTTCCAAGGCCGCCGGGAATACCGTTGGACATCAACTTTCTTTAGTGTGGGTGGAGCACCTGGTATCTGATCGATTCTCTCGTAGAGAGATTTCTGAAGTGCTCCCTGGCTCTCCTTGAACTGCTTGGTAAGAGCCTCCACAACGATGCTCATTTCGGTGGATGCCATAGATCCTCTGTTGTTTCGCTCCCCACCTTGCTTCGAAGTGTGTGAAGAAGGGGTGTCACGACCTGGTATTGCAGCATCAGCTCTTGCAACCGGAGGGTTTTGCCTTCGGAGAGAGTTGAGTGCCTCATTTATCCGTCTATTGACCTCCGCCTGTTCCTGCATGAAGGCATAGAAAGTCTCTTGGAGGTTCCCTTGGCCAGGGGAGAGACTCCTGTGGCGTCTTCTCCTAGGCGGAGTGGCGCTCTGAGAGTGCCTACGCCCATTTCGCTGCCTGACCTGTCCTTGGGAAGACTGTTGCTGCCCGTCGGACGAATAATCGGGAGAATAATTGGGACTCGATGAAGAGGTACGTACCTGACTTCCGCCGATGATAGTTCGTTGTGAACCACTTTCTGCCATGTTAGTTGTGAAACAAAAAGATCGACAAAAAGGAAGGTAATGCTAGAAAAGATAAACTATTAACCTACAAAGGCTATTGACCGGCTCCCACCGTGGTCGCCAAATTGTTTAACCTAGATCCGATTTTAGGTCAATTAATAATTAAATTTGTATTTGCGGAGTCACGATCAATATAGATTAAGAGTTCGAATGGAAAATTATGCTAATTGTTAGATTACTAATATATCCGTAATTTCCAGTAATAGTAATTAATAATATAGAAACAGAACGTAACCGGGAAGGAATAAAGTTAAAGCGTTAAGAATAAATAGAGGTAACCGTATTGGATCGCTTGACCCCGGTGAGAGTTCCTCGTCACTGATCGCACTAGAAGATTAGAGAGCAAAGTATTCAATGAATATAAGCAAAGAACAGTGTTTGAGCAAGAGTAAGAGAGAGTATTCTTATTGATGTTGTAGACAGGAAGTAAAGTTGTGTTACAATGGTTTAGGTCGAGTGCTATTTATAGGTCTGATAGGCGTCTGTTGCGTCTTGTAACCGCTGGGCACGTATCCATTGGATATGTAACCGCTGGATTGTAATTGCTGACTTTATGACCATTTATTGGGTAATCGCACATGATCAGGTTAATAATTGCTTGTTCAGATCATGTTAACTAAAGAAGCATTACATTGTTGCTCTAGGTCTGCCCGTGGTAACCATCTGGCTGGTTATCTGTCCGTTGGATGTCTGTCTGTATACACCTCTGTCCGTGCCATGTGGCAGACACGTGTCACCTTTTTAGGCGATACTAGTTTTTATCCCATACATTCATCAGAATCTCAAAGCAATTTTTTAAAGATAATATATGATATTCATGTAGAAAAGTTGGCCTCCTCTTCCTCCTCCTCTTTCTTCTCCTTCTTCTTCCTCCGTATTTGGGGTCTTTGAATGCTTATTTTTCACTTTTATTCTTTTTCATGAAATTGTAGGGAAAATACATGGTCAAAGATAAATGCAATATTGTTGATTCTATTAAACACATCATAGTTAGCTTACATTAATATTTTTATTAATGATTGCCTTTTTTTAAAGGTTAAATTTTTCTTTAGACATCTTATGCAAGTATTACTTACACACTTATACATTAGCAATACAGATATAATGTAGGGATTAGTATTGCAAATATCATAATGCATGGATCAATGATGAAAATTTGTAATGTGTACGGTGAATATTTTTTTAAGAAGCAGCAGACAGAAATTGACTAATATAGTTAAATAGGAATAATTCCAAAACTTATTTTTGAATTTCATAAGTAGGAAGAGTGAACTGGTTTTCAGAATTCTAAATGTTGGAAAAGTGAACTGACTTTTCTCATTCCCCTCGTTTCGTCAAGTATAAAGTTGAGTAGTAAGTAGCAAAGCAGTTATCAATACATGTTGCAGTGACTCTCCAAAGAAATTTGAAGTTCAAAGGAAAAGCTACTAATTTGACTTCTTTTTTAATTATGATCACGTATTTAGATGTGTTCTAGTCATATCCAATTTAAAGAGGAGACATCATATTAACTCTAAATTAACTTAAAAACCAACTAGCCATCCAAATTACAATATTTTTGTATTAGCTCGTTATTAACTCAATTTGTTTGAAGCCTTGCATAAACAGTGTATAAACTTAGTTATAAAATTGTTCCTAAAAGTTTTAGCTACAATATTGAAAAAAAAATTCTATCAACCCAGTAAAAGAAAATTGGTACTTCCTATGCAATGATCGGCCAATTGCATACTCCAAATTAAATCAAATTTTTATCCTTATATCAAATAAATATTTGATTTAGAATTAATATGCCTCGGTTATTTATGTTAGACAGTACAATGCACTTGTCCCACATCGGTTTTATAAGGTTTCTAAAGGGGTCTACGAAGTCATGGCCTACTCCACCCATTGTGTAAAGGTTTTGGATTGGATGCTCAAATTTTTTCACTTGACATCAAAGCCAAACTTTAACGAGCTCGTGTGTACAACCATCTTTTCATGTTCTATCTATCTGGGCTTCTCTCTCTCAAATCAGCCCATATAGATGCTATGAGTTTCTCTCTCTAAAAAAATCAAACAATTGAGTCGCTTCAGGTCCACTCACTAACATGTCGAGCCTAATATTTCTCCTTGTACTTAAAGTCCACTCATGTTGGGCATCCTCTCCTCCCTCTATAAAGTCTGGGGCCACTCCACCCATTGCCTAAAGATTTTTTGTTGGATGTTCAGATTCTTTTACAGTTTACACACCAATCCTTTTACTTGTCCTGAACTTACAACAACATTTGTAGAAAAACAATAAGGTGAAAATAATAGAGAAAGGCTAGAGATCCTATACTAACTTTCCGTAAAGAGATGTTGCATGTGATTTCTTTTGGGAGCTTCACGCTGTTTAACCTAGATCCGATTTTAGGCTAATTAACAATTAAATTTGTATTTGCGGAGTCACGATCAATAGTTTAGATTAAGAGTGTAGCCAAATTAAATACGAATTGTGTTGGGTTTAATGGAAGAATGTGAATGGGAAATGGGTAAAAGGTGAAAAGGTTCCCTTTTGTAGGGAAATGCACTTTCTCCCACATTGGTAGAGGAAAAGAATTTTGTTAGATTTAAATAGAGATTTACTTCTCTTAGCTCTTAAAAGGGTTGAGAAGAAGGGAAGCCTCGCGCCGTCGCCGTCGTTGTCGCTCGTCTCGGCTTCGGCTTCGGCTTCGGATTCGGATTCGGTCAATTGATATGATTGATTGACTTAGATTTTTTGGACCAACAAAACTAAAATATTAATTAATTAATATTTTATCCGTTTGTGTAACGGGCAGCTCCATTTGTGTAACGGGCAGCTGAAGTGAGTCAGCAACGGGCAGCTGAAGTGGTTCAGTACCCGGGCAGCTGAAGTAACATCAGCAGAATAGTTCCTCCACGTTTTCCCTCCACGTCTTCTCATCAATGTCGGTCATTAAGTGGTAGATTAATTCCTCCACATTAAAGTCAGTCAGTAGTGGTAGATTAATTGCTCCATATTGAAGTCAGTCATTAGTGGACAATTAAACTCTCCCACGTTTTCTCATTAATCACCAGGTGTGTCTCTTCACCTGGCCTTGGATGTCTATATAAACTGATCATTTGTCAGTCCTTAATCACGACAGACAGACGACAGACAGACGATAGACAATATATACACAGACATAGACTGAAGTTCTGAGATAGAGACTCGGACAGAGACTCAAACTCGGACTGATAGAGACGTAACCTTGGACAGAGGATACGAAACCTCGGGCAGAAGATAGAAACACTCAGGCAGAGAAAAACACTGACAGAAAGCATATCTCACTGCATCCCCTCCCTTTCTGCATATTAAATGAGTCGTGTGATTTGCTCCGTTCTTTGTGTTCATCGTGTTCTAACCGTTTGAAGTGCCGCTACGGTAGAACTGTTATCTCGTTCCATCCTGGGAGGAATTAACCCGTTGTTGACACCCAATTTTGTTCCGGATTTTAATTAAATGTGTAATTATTTTAAAATTAAGTTCAATTTTGAGAATTGCAACTAAATAGCTAATTTTAAAGGAAAATGACCAAAATTGCAAGTCACTCTTTCATTTGCAGTGTACTATATAATTATTTGTTTAATTTAATTAAAGAGCTAAATTTGTTCGTGAATTTCAATTTAGGATCGTTTCTGAAAAGCCCATATATACACACACAAATGCACAAAATCGTTTCTATTTTTTGCCCAATCAAAACAACCTCAAAACCCGGCCCACTTACCCCTAATTTCCTTATTCATCTTCATCCCCTTATCAAAAGAACCCTAGACCATTTTTTTTTTATCATGACTAGCCGAGCCCCTCATCTTCTCCCTCACAAGACCAACTCATCCTCACCCTTTTATCTCCCTTACATGCCCCACCCATAAGACACTGAACCTCTCTTCTCTTTCTCCCTCACGCTCACAATATCAAAACCACACAGACCACACAATATCCATCAAACCCACACCATTACAAAACGGATTCCGATCCCCTTTACAATAAAAAACGGCATCAACAATACGAAAAACCCACACACCCATTTTTTAGAAACAGACACGCATTCACAGATCTGGACACAAACGGAAATAGCAGATCGGGGTTCTGGATTTTGTTGTTATTGTTGTTCTTGACTGATTTTGAGAAAGGAGATCGGAAAAGGGGTGGTGGAGTCGCAGCGGCGCCACTAAGGCAGTCGCTCCTCCACCCCATTTGTTTGCTCTGTTTCTCCTTCGTTGTCATTGCGTGGTCACTGCGTTGTTTTGGTTGTTGCGATTTGGCTTGTAGCCTGTCGTTAATTCTTGCTGCAGGAACCTTTACTGGTTGATGTTTCTTGACATTGCCTCGCCGGAAAACCTTACTCCGACACTGTTCTGATTTCGTTTTGTTACTCCGCTGCACTTGTTGTTACATCAGAATCAGATTGGGTGTTTCCCTTTATTGGTGGCTAGTTGCAGTGACGCCACCATCAAAATGGTTAGGCTGTCGCTCCTCGCTCTCCTTGCACGGGTGGTGTTACTTTGTTTCTTTCCCCTGTTGCATCATCTGAAGAACTACACTGTTGTTTTCATTTTTATCTGCTTCGTACTTGGTGTTGTGGATTAATTTTTGGTGTGGTGCTTTGTTCATCTGCATATCTCCATTCACTAATGTACAATAAGAAAATGGGATCTATATATTGGTTGGCATTAATGTACACTGCTTCCCATCGTGGGTTTGGCCTCACGACTGTTTGATGCCCTATCATTGTCACTCTGTGGCTCTGTTACTGGTGTTGTTACACCTGTGTTCGGATCCTTATTTGGACATTTACGATGATCTATCACTTTACTGGATTGATGTGAAATTCTGATTAAGTTTGGGCTTAGCTATGTCCCTTTGCGACAATGTGCACTTTACTGGCGTTACTGGTTTGATGTTACTGATTCTGAACGATACTACATTGATTACGGCCAATGAAAATACATATACACATATTGAGGCCTACACAAGGAATTGACGGACAATAAATTGACGGATTTTGAACGGATACTACACTTGAACCGTCCCGTTCCCGTGTCCCTAAAGCAAAAGGCAATGATGAATGCATTTTAATGCTAAGCAAGTTGAATAGAGTAGTGGGTTTGGTGCTTTGGCACGGCAACACGGCCCGGGCTCCGTGTTTGCAACCGTACCAAATCCCGAGCCTCTATTCAACACGCCATACAAACCTGAGCCTAAATTTTGCAAGAACAACCCGTCACTATTATTATTATTATTATTATTATTATTATTATATATTCTATTATTATTATTATTATTATTATTATTATTATATTCTATTATTATTATATATTTTATCATTATTATTATATATTCTATTATTATTATTATATATTTTATTATTATTATTATTACTACTTTATTACTTTATTTTTTATTACACTTTGACCATCATACTAATTCAATTTTACCTGTTTGTTTTGCGAGGTACATTTTTGCACGAATAATCTATGGACGAGTTTGGCTGACTCACGAATGGGAATAATCCATGGCATGGAAGGCATTTGGGGGATTGAATTCGGACCCGAGCATTCAGAAATAAAACTTACGAATTTTAGAAAATTCAAGACTCCCGCGAGTTGATCAATTACCCGGTTCTATCTTTAACTTTGCATTACTTTCCTTGGATATTTATGCAAATAAATGTGTAAAATATTTTATTTATCAATAATATGTAATTGTTTGTTGATTGCTTTACTTTATGTTCATTGCCTTTTATCTTAAAGTCGTTATTTAATTTATTGCAAACCGGGGCCATTTAGCAAAATGCGTGCAAATTAAATATTTTATAAACAAGTTTTATTTCAATTAATTATTTTAGATAAATTTTCTAGAAAAGCATATTTTGCAAATGATTTGGAAACCTGCCGGATTAACCGTTTTTAATGGAATTTCGGAAGTGCCTTAAAAACATTCTTCCGAAATTAATAAAACCTCTTACCTTTAGAATCTCTGAAAGAAAGACCGTATTTTTTATAAAATCGGAGTTTTTGCACTCATTTGTTAATTTGGTTCCCTGTTTTCCTTAAATTGGGTGGAGACTCCAAAAACTCCAAAAGAGTTAGCCCATCCCGTCGATATTCCGAAATTTATCCTTTTCGGGGGGTAATTTTTGGGGTTCAACACCCGTGAACCTTGGGCATCGTGAGGGGGTTATATTTCTTAAGGAGACACAAGCAACTTGTGGGCTCGGGATCGTCCTATTACTAACAGATTATTTACTGCAGGTTTTGTATCTCCTAACTTATTTGAGTGCAGGAACCAATAAGCTTAAGAAATCTAATGATTTTTATTTTCTGCGCTTAAATAAATATTGTTTAAGGAGACTGGTTAAGGAGACTAAAACCTTTGTGGTTTTTCTGCTCCTATACTGTATATTAATCTGCTCGGGGAGACTAAAACCTTTGTGGTTTTCTGCTCCTATACTATATATTAATCTGCTCGGGGAGACTAAAACCTTTGTGGTTTTCTACTCCTGTGCTGCATATTACTCTGCTCGTGGGGACTAAAACCTTTGTGGTTTTTCTACTCCTAATTACTGTGAAATAGTCTATTTGTGGAGACTAAAAGCCTTCGTGATTTTTTTACTCCAGTTGTTTAAACAGTTTATTGATATTGTTTCTGCTCGTATCATTTTGCAGAGATTACAAACGGAGTGGATACAACTGTCCCTATTGGGAGTACTAATGCTACCACAATTTCTGGTGCTGCTGGGCCTAGCCGTGCTGCTGCAACGGTTATGCCACCTGCAGAAAAATCGGGGAAGTTTTCTGGTATGGACTTTAAGAGATGGCAGCAAAAGATGTTCTTTTATCTGACCACCTTAAGCCTGCAAAGGTTTATTAAGGAGGATGCTCCAGTCTTGACTGATGGAACACCTGAAAACGAACGCTTCCTCGTGATTGAGGCCTGGACTCATTCTGACTTCCTATGTAAGAATTATATTCTTCGTGGCTTGGAAGATGACTTGTACAACGTTTATAGTAACGTTGAAACGTCAAAGAAACTGTGGAATGCGTTGGAAAAGAAGTATAAGACTGAAGATGCTGGACTGAAGAAATTTGTGGCTGCCAAATTTCTGGATTATAAAATGGTGGATAACAAATCTGTTGTGCCCCAAGTCCAAGAACTTCAAGTCATTATACATGATCTCCTTGCGGAAGGTTTGAAGATCAACAAGGCGTTTCAAGTTGCAGCCATGATTGAAAAGTTACCTCCTTTGTGGAAGTACTTTAAAAATTACTTGAAACATAAGCACAAGGAGATGACCCTTGAAGATTTGATTGTTCGCTTAGAAATTGAAGAGGACAACAAATCAGCTGAAAAGAAGGCTCGTGGAAATGCAACAATAGCGGGAGCAAATATTGTTGAGCATAATCCAAATAAGAGGAAGAAGCCTTCTGGAGGGAAGACCAACCCTACCAAGAAAAAGTTCGAGGGGAATTGCTACAACTGTGGCAAGAGTGGACATAAGTCCGTAGTTTGTCGTACTGCAAAGAAGGACAGGAAAAAGGAAAAAGGTCAAGCAAACGTGGTTGAAGACAATAAGTTGTCTCAAGGAGTGCAAGACATTGATCTATGCGCTATGATTCAGGAGCCACCCGCCATGTTTGTGCTGTGAAGGAAGCCTTTGCTTCATATGCTCCCGCTGGACCTGATGAGGCGCTCTCTATGGGCAATTCTGCAATGGCAAAAATTGAGGGATATGGAAAGATATACCTCAAGATGACGTCTGGCAAGGTCGTGACTCTGACCAATGTTCTTCACGTTCCCGAAATAAGGAAGAACTTGGTGTCAACTGCACTTCTCGTTAAAAACGGGTTTAAGTGTGTTTTTGTCTTTGACAAGGTTGTAATAACTAAGAATGAGCTGTATGTAGGAAAATGTTACCTGACTGAGGGCCTTTTCAAACTCAATGTAATGGTCATTGACAATATGAATAAAACTGCAGCTTCTTGTTATTTACTTGAGTCAAATAATTTGTGGCATTCTCGTTTGGGACATGTCAATTATAAAACCTTGCGGAAAATGATCAATTTGGAAGTATTGCCTAAATTTGATTGCGAGAAGTCAAAATGTCAAATATGTGTTGAGTCTAAATATACGAAACACCCTTACAAGTCAATTGAAAGGGATTCGGAACCATTAGACTTAATTCATACGGACATTTGTGACATGAAGTCAATACCATCTCGCGGTGGAAAGAAGTATTTCATAACTTTTATTAACGATAGCACTCGTTACTGCTATGTTTATTTACTTAGTAGTAAAGATGAGGCAATTGACGCATTCAAGTAATACAAAAATGAAGTTGAAATGCAACTTACCAAAAAGATCAAAATGATAAGAAGTGATAGGGGTGGAGAATATGAATCTCCTTTTGAACAAGTGTGTTTGGAATATGGCATTATTCATCAAACAACTGCCCCCTACACGCCTCAATCTAATGGGATTGCGGAAAGGAAAAATCGAACCTTAAAGGAGATGATGAATTCCTTGTTGATAAGTTCGGGTCTACCCCAAAACTTGTGGGGGGAAGCCTTGTTCACGGCTAATCAAATACTCAATCGAGTTCCCCATAGCAAAACACTGTCCATTCCATATGAAAAGTGGAAAGGAAGGAAGCCCAACTTGAATTATTTCAAAGTGTGGGGGGTGTTTGGCTAAAGTGCAAGTCCCAAAACCCAAAAGGGTTAAGATTGGCCCGAAAACAATTGATTGTGTTTTCATTGGGTATGCTAGAAACAGTAAAGCATATCGGTTTCTGGTTCATAAATCAGAAAATCCCGACATTCATGTTAATACGGTGATGGAATCAGATAATGCTGAATTCTTTGAAACCATATATCCGTATAAGAAGGAATGTGAGTCAATTGGTGAAAGATCCAAACGACCTCGGGAAGGAAAGTCACCAAATGAGGAAGAACAAAGACGAAGAAAGCGTCAAAGAACTTCTACGTCATTTGGAGATGACTTTGTCACTTTTCTGTTGGAAAGTGAGCCTCGGACGTTTAAAGAAGCAATGTCTTCTTCAGACTCTCCATTTTGGAAAGAGGCAGTCAATAGTAAAATAGAATCTATTTTGATCAACCATACTTGGGAGTTGGTTGATCTTCCTCCTGGAAATAAACCATTAGGTTCTAAGTGGATTTTCAAAAGGAAAATCAAAGCTGATGGCACTATTGACAAGTACAAGGCAAGGCTTGTTGTTAAAGGATATAGACAACAAGAAGGTCTTGACTACTTTGACACATACTCGCCGGTAACCAGAATAACATCGATACAGATGTTAATAGCGTTAGCCGCTGTGTATGGTCTGGAAATCCATCAGATGGACGTTAAGACAGCGTTCTTAAATGGGGATTTGGAGGAAGAGATTTACATGGAACAACCTGAAGGGTTTGTAGTTCCAGGTAAAGAAAAGATGGTGTGTAAACTTGTTAAGTCGCTTTATGGACTAAAACAAGTACCGAAACAATGGCATGCGAAATTTGATCATACAATGTGTTCAAATGGCTTTAAAATTAACGAGTGTGACAAATGTGTCTACATTAAGAACACTCCTAATTTTGTAGTCATTGTTTGCTTATATGTGGACGACATGTTGATAATGAGCAATGACATTGCCAATATAAATGCTACGAAACGCATGTTGACTAGCAAATTTGATATGAAAGACTTAAGAGTTGCGGACTTAATTCTGGGTGTTAAGATCCATAGGACTCCTCAAGGTCTGGCGTTGTCTCAAACTCACTACATCAATAGTGTGCTTGAAAAATTTAAATATTTGGATTTTAAAGTTTCAAAGACTCCTATTGATGTAAACCTTGCTCTTAAGAAGAACAAAGGTCAAAGCATGTCGCAACGGGATTATGCACGTGTTTTGGGAAGTTTGATGTACGTCATGAATTGTACTTGACCAGATATAGCTTGTGCTATAAGTAAACTGAGTCGATACACGAGTAATCCCAATCAGACCCATTGGATGGCAATGAAACGTGTTTTGGGGTATTTAAAATACACTCAAGACTTTGCATTGCATTATAGCAAGTATCCTGCAGTCATTGAAGGATATTGTGATGCCAATTGGATCACCGGCACAACTGATTCTAAGTCCACAAGTGGATATATTTTCGCACTTGGTGGAGGAGCGGTGTCTTGGAAATCGTCCAAGCAAACGTGTATTGCCCGCTCTACTATGGAAGCTGAATTCATAACCTTAGATAAAGCCGGTGAAGAAGCTGAATGGCTTCGGAACTTTTTGGAAGACATTCCGTTCTGGCCTAAGCCGTTGACACCAAATTGTATACATTGTGATAGTCAATCTACTATAGGAAGAGCGAGGAATGTCATGTATAACGATAAGAATCGTCACATACGACGAAGGCATAAAACCGTTAGGGACATACTCTCTAGAGGAATTATCACCATTGACTACGTGAAGTCAAGGGATAATGTGGCGGATCCGCTTACAAAAGGCCTAACTAGAGAGGCGGTTGAGTGTTCATCGAAGGGAATGAGACTATGGCCAAGGACAAGTCATCACGGTGGCAACTCTACCTAGGAGACTGGAGATCCCAAGAACTAGGTTCAAGGAGAATACAAAGTTGTGTATTACGGTCCAACATTGTCAATTAAATGTTTGGTCGATTCTCGTGATGAGACAATGTTCAAGTACCAAGGATAAAATGCTAGAGGCATTTTTTAATGATTATCTAAGTTTGATATTGGAATTATCAAACAGTGTATATCTATAGGATTACACGTTTAGAAATCACCTATGTAAGTGTGAAGTGGAAGCCGCTTCAAGGAGAATTCTGTATGGCCAATTCTTTAAGCACTTATGAAACCAGGCGGTGTTCATGGCTGAAACGAACACAACAGTGAGAACCAAAGACGGTTATAGATTAGTTGTGTGACTTACGTTGTCTAGGTATAAACCAAAGTTCGACGGTTCAAAGATATCAAATCTACCGATTGATCGAGTATATCCGATGTATGTTCACTACGGAAAGTTCAAAGGGAAACCTACTTATCCAGATGAAACTAATTCATTCTTGCAAAATCACACAAGTCTGTCATGCATGCGTCCATACAGCCATTCCCCATTCATGTGGGGGATTGTTGGGTTTAATGGAAGAATGTGAATCGGAAATGGGTAAAATGTGAAAAGGTTCCCTTTTGTAGGGAAATCCACTTTCTCCCACATTGGTAGAGGAAAAGGATTTTGTTGGGTTTAAATAGAGATTTACTTCTCTTAACTCTTAAAAGGGTTAAGAAGAAGGGAAGCCTCGCGCCGTCGTCGTCGCTCGTCTCGGCTTCGGCTTCGGATTCGGATTCGGTCAATTGATATGATTGATTGACTTAAATTTTTGGACCAACAAAACTAAAATATTAATTAATTAATATTTTATCCGTTTGTGTAACGGGCAGCTGAAGTGGTTCAGTACCCGGGCAGCTGAAGCAACATCAGCAGAATAGTTCCTCCACGTTTTCCCTCCACGTCTTCTCATCAATGTCGGTCATTAAGTGGTAGATTAATTCCTCCACATTAAAGTCAGTCAGTAGTGGTAGATTAATTGTTCCACATTGAAGTCAGTCATTAGTGGATAATTAAACTCTCCCACGTTTTCTCATTAATCACCAGGTGTGTCTCTTCACCTGCCCTTGGATGTCTATATAAACTGATCATTTGTCAGTCCTTGATCACGACAGACAGACGACAGACAGACGATAGACAATATATACACAGACATAGACTGAAGTTCTGAGATAGAGACTCGGACTGATAGAGACGTAACCTCGGGCAGAGGATAGAAACACTCGGGCAGAGAAAAACACTGACAGAAAGCATATCTCACTGCATCCCCTCCCTTTCTGCATATTAAGTGAGTCGTGTGATTTGCTCCATTCTTTGTGTTCGCCGTGTTCTAACCGTTTGAAGTGCCGCTACGGTAGAACTGTTATCCCGTTCTATCCTGGGAGGAATTAACCAGTGAACCTTGGGCACACTCGGGATCGTCCTATTACTAACAGATTATTTACTGCAGGTTTTGTATCTCCTAACTTATTTGAGTGCAGGAACCAACAAATTGCACTAACTATTGGATTACAGATATATATATGCACGATTTCCGATGATGATAATTAATGGTATGGAAATAATACGGGATAATCAATGATAAAAGCATGCATTGAATAAATAGGAGGAACCATATCGGATCACTTGATCTCGGTGAGGATTCCTTGATACTAATTATACTTGAAGACTTGAGAGCAAAATATCCAACAAATGTAAATGACGAACAGTATTGAGCAAGAGTAAGGAGAGTATTTTTATTGATATTGTAGATAGAGCAGAGAATGTCTGTTACAATGATTCGGAAACGAACGCTATTTATAGAGTTACTAGGCATCCGTTGGGTTTGTAACCGCTGGGTCTGTAACCGTTGGAAACGTAACTGCTGGGTATGTAACCTTTGCCTTTATAACCATTCATGAAGAAATTGCGTACGATTAGGTAACCGTTCATTCAAATTGTGCTGATTTGCAGAATCATTACGTTACTGCTCTGGGCCTGCTCGTGGTAACCGCCTGACCAGTCATCTGTCCGGGGAAACCTCTGCCCGTGCCACGTGGCAGACACGTGTCATTTTTTTAAGTGACATCGGTTTTTATCCAATACAGATAGTCCCCGCACTTCTCGAGCAGAATTTCTACTCGAGGAGTGGATGTGAATTTTAGCGGGAAATTTCTTTTGGAAAATCCAAACTTTACCTGCGACATGATGAGTCTCGGTGACGTGCGCTTTTCATCAGCATCATGACATATTTCAGTGACGTGCGCATTAAATGTGTGATGTAAAAAGTAACTGCGACAGGCATGTCTGCACGCCCGCCGTCAGCTTCGAAGTGACTACTGCGCGTCTCAAGGGTAAAAAGTAATGATTTTAACCGCCTCAGTCACGTGCGCACGTCCGTTGTCAGTTGTGAGGTCATCGCTGCACTTCAGGGTAATGATGCTGCTTCGAAATTCGGTGAAACCTACTTCCTCTTTTGATGGTTCGACCTGATCGTGGTCTCTTCGATGATCTCCACGTGTACTGCGGAGACTTGATGGGCTGGACCTTTTACTCCTATAAATAGGGGTTTGCTGAATTTTAACCCTTTTACTTGCCTTTATTTTACAACTTCCAAATCTTGAAAACCCTTGAATTTTCTTCAATCTTTCTAACTTTCGATTCTTCTTTAACCATGTCTCCAAAGGCTAAGAAAAGTCTGAACATGGATGCTGCCGCTGGTAGTTCTTCCGCGGCTACCCCTAGGCCTAGGGCCGCTCAGGCCACTGCTGCAGAGATTATCCCCAAGAATTGGGGTGAATTGGAAAAAGACTGCAGCGTTAAAGCCTTCAACAATTATGGAGATGTACGCGTATGGCCAGTGTACAGATTCAAGTCTGGGATCACATGGGAGATGATCCCACGAGTTAGAGCAGACTGCGGTTAGGATGCGAATGTTCCCATTTTGCCGGTGTCTGAAACAGAGAACATTACTTCACATAGGGCTGGGTGGACGGCCATGTCCACCTACCCATTTACGGTTCGTTGCACGTTACCCCTACATCCTGTACTCGACAGGCTTTGCAGGGAGTACTTTCTCTGCCCGGGGCAACTAAGCCCCAACATGTATAGAATGGTGAAACTTATGGACTACTTTGCGGAAGAAACCGGTCAAAGTTTTGAATATGAGCATTTTATTTCTTTGTACAGCATCCAAATTCTTAAGGATGGTTTTGTCAACACCAGAATGCGTGGTAGCAAAGGCTTAATACGCAGTTCCGAGGACACTAATGACCGGGGTTGGTTGTACCAGTATATATTCATGCGCACCCAGGCATTGTCCTTTAACTCTAAGGCTCCTCTCTCCGAGATCTGGAATAACAGGCGTAAGTCCCCGAGTTCTTTCTTTGGAGTTTTCATATTTTTCCTTTTTGTTTGTTCATTCCTTTGATTCTTCCTTACAGCTGCCAAGTATCCCTACGATGAGCTCATACCGGTTGCTGAGCTAACAGCGTGGGTTGAGGCTATTCTGAAGAAGTTCCCTGCTGAGCAGAGGGAATGGACGTACTTAGCTACGCAAAAGGGGCTGACTGCAAAGACTCACGGTGAGAATAATTCTTCGCTGTTACATATATTTCTCCTCTTCGTGGTTTTGCTGTATCTGACCGTTCCACCTTTTGTACACAAGGGGACTTCTTCCCTGCCCCTTCCCCTCAGGCTGTGCCGTCTGGGTCCATTGTTGACCCTGAGGATGAGGTCGCAGCTATAAGAGCTTCAGCAGAGGCACTTGCGTAGGAGGGAAGGCGGCGAGGAGCTTCTGTCTAGCGGCATTAGCTCCCTAAAGAGGAAGAAGAAGAGCCAGGGCGAGGGTGGATCACGGAAGAAATCTGCTCGTAAAGCTTCCGTTTCTGCTGGGCAGACCTCAGCTGTTAGAGGTGCACCCCACCTGGTGCCAGAAGCCTGAGGGCGAGAGTGCCAAGACTCCTGCTGAAGTCCCCGAGTCTGCACGGGGAGAGGGCTTCGAAAAGGAAGTGATCGACATTTCAGATTCTGAAACTGTTGCAGACCTTATAAGAAAGCCCTACCTCCGAAGTGATAAGATGAAGGATGAGGAGAAGACTGCACCGTACTCTGGAGGGGAGTCCCGAGTTGGTGATGGGGTAAAGGCTGCTCCATCTCGTACAGATAAGGGGAAAAGAAAAGAAAGGTTGGCAAAGAAGAAGAAGAAGAAGAAGAAGAAGAAGAAGAAGAAGAAGAAGAAGAAGAAGAAGAAGAAGAAGAAGAAGAAAAGGAAGAGATCCCCCAAGAGGGCGGCCAGGGTCCTCGTGTTTTTTATTTTGAGGACTTGAAGAATATGGCAGCTGAGGGGGAGGTACCTGTCTGTCTACATGAATGCGACACAAGGGATCCTGGTGTAGAGAATAATTCTAACATGGCAAAGACAAGGCTCACTCGGCGGACTACCATCAGCGGTCTGACTGAAGCAAGGGACATTCGGGTTGTGCGCTATAAATTTGGGCCGAACTTTCCCTCTAAGCAGGCTAGGGAGCCTAAGTACTGCGAGAGGGAATGTACTATGAAGCTAGCCCCCAATGTCAACTTCGTGACCAGGCCGGGCAGTTTAGCCAAGGCAGTTTTATCGCTCATTGGTCCCCGCGAAGAGTGGACAATGAGGGAAATGAGCGATGAAGATCTGGCTTTTGCCATTGCCGCTGATTCTGCTCGAGTAAGTGCCCCTTTAACATTTCTTGAGTTGGAAGTGACTTTGAATTTATATTCTAACCTTATTTGTTTTGCTGTTTCAGTCAAGCTTGATGGCCGCCGAGTTGATGTTCCACTCCAGGATCAACAACCTGACTAGGCACTTGAACTGAAGAAAGAGCTGCTAGAGACTCTGAAGGAGAATAAGGCTCTGGCAGAGAGGTGTGGTTTCCTTGGGGGTGAAGTTAACCGGTTGGCTGAGACCAACAACAAACAAGTTAAACAGATTAACGAGCTCACCAAGGAAAAGGACTTTCTTTCTGAAGAGAAAGAAGGGTTCGCACAATCTGCTCGGGACCTGGAGGCTCTGCTTGAAGAACGCAACTCTTTGCTGAACAAGGCACTTGATGAGCGTGGATCTTTAGAGATAGACCTGCTGAAGGCTAAGGAAGAATCTGCTAAAGCTCGAGCTGAACTACAAGCCGCTAGAGACCAAGTTGCCCAGTTGATGAGCGTTCAGGACGCATTATCCAAGGACTTGGCCAACTTGCGTGATCAGTTTGAGATCAAGGCGAAACTTACTGCACTCGAGGCCAAGCGATCATCGCTCGAGCAGGTCCACGCTGGTCAGAATTGAGGCAAGTGTTGAACCTTTCTCCCGAAGAGTCTGAAGAAGATGAAGATAAAGATGATGATGAGAGCTCGGGTGACGATGACAGAACCGATGGAGCTTGTGCATCGAGTTCTGGTCGTATTCCCTAAAATTAATGCCCCCTCCAAATTGGTTAAGTTGTAGGTTTGTGTATCCGGCGAGAGCTTGTTTTTATGTTGTAACACGGGAAGATTTAACATAAAAAGAGTTAAGACTGATCGTAGATAAAAGAACACATATAACCAAACGAGGAGTGTGTCCGTTGAGGGATTCGAACCAACAGCCGCGAAGTTGAAGAACTTCGAGCTCTACCAGTTGAGCTAAAAGGATCTGGCCTTGTTTAGGCCGTTAGTACCATTTAGGAGAAGTATAATACAATTAAGAATGCCATAAAACTAAAAGGTAGGTAGGGAATAACCGACCGTTTTACCGTTCAGAAGTAATACCTTTTGAGGTGAATCACGTTCCAATTGTTTAGGACAATTGAGCCATCTGGTCGTACTAAGCGATAAGATCCTTTGCCGACTGATGCGACTACCTTATAGAGGCCTTCCCAATTAGGACCTAATTTTCCCGAGTTCGCTTCTTGCGTGTTCTGGGATATTTTTCTTAGTACAAAATCTCCAACTTGGAAACTCCGTACGCACAGTCCCCGATTATAGTATTGTTCGATTTGTTCCTTCTGGGTGACTACTCGTACAAGTGCTAGTTCCCTTCGTTCTTTGAGGAAATCTAATTTGTCGGAGATATTGATCGAGTTGGATTCTTCGGTGGCATGTGCATACCGTAGACTTGGCTCTCCAATTTCAACTGGGATTAGAGCATCTGCGCCGTATACCAATGAGTAAGGTGTTTCCTGTACTCATCTTTATTGTCGTGTGGTAAGCCCATACTACACTGGGCAGTTCTTCTACCAAACACCCTTTGGCCTGCTCGAGGTGCTTCTTGAGAGATTCAACGATTATTTTGTTAGTTGATTCTGCTTGTCTATTGGCAACCGGATGGTATGGATAAGAAGTAATCCTTTTGATGTGTAAGTCATCGAGGAACGTAGTCACTTTCTGACCGATGAATTGTGGGCTATCCATGACTATTTCCTGAGGTCCTCCAAAGCGACATACGACATATCGCCAAAGGAAGTCAATCACCTCTGTTTGCCGTATCTTTGCATATGTTGCCGCTTCGACCCATTTGGTGAAGTAGTCGGTGATGATTAATAGAAAATGTACCCCTCTTGGCGCAGCAGGGAGAGGGCCAACTATGTCCACTCCCTACTTCAAGAATGGCCACGGGGAGATTACTAAGTGGAGTCGTTCTGCCGGCTGATGGAGGAGACGCGCAAATTTCTGGCACTTATCACATTTCTTGACGAACTCATTCGTATCTTTCTCCATTTTATCCCAATAATATCCT
Organism: Petunia x hybrida; assembly: GCA_037355625.1. Classification (NCBI taxonomy): domain Eukaryota; kingdom Viridiplantae; phylum Streptophyta; class Magnoliopsida; order Solanales; family Solanaceae; genus Petunia; species Petunia x hybrida. Next base: position 11,416,400 of record JBBBVM010000064.1, read on the forward strand.
ACGCGGATCAACTTACGTGGTAACGCTTTGCCCCCACAATGATTACCACAATAGCCTTCGTGGACCTCTCGCATCACGTAGTTGATCTGGTGTAGTCCTAGGCATTTGGAAAGGGGACCTGCAAACATCTTGCGGTAAAGATCGCCGTTGATGATTATATACCGAGCAGCTTTTACTCTGAGTTTGCGAGCGGCTTTCGCATCATCGGGCAGAGTTCCATGGAGAATATAGTTCGTGATTTCATTTCGCCAGTCCCAAGTGGCGTTTATAGTATTGACTTCGAACTTTTCTCGATCTATGGTTGTGCAGAGGAGTTGAACGACAGCCGAGGAGCTGGCCACCCCAATTTCCGCTACTGGCCTCAGATTTTCCAGGGTTTCTGCCTCATGGTTCTCTTCTCGTGGGATTTGGAGCGCTTCCCATTCGTCGAACTGGGCCAGATGTTCTTTTACATGGGCAAGGTACACTTACATTCTGGATTCTCGTGCAATAAAACCTCCAGTCACTTGGTTGACTACTAGCTGAGAGTCACTCTTGAGTTTGATAATGTTTGCTCCGTAGCTTCGGGCTAACTCCAATCCTACAATTACGGCCTCATATTCGGTGTTAGTAATAAACTGGAACTTGATGGCCTGTCTGACGGTCTCTCTGGATGGGGTGATAAGAACCAGTCCAAGACCGAACCCTTTGACGCTCGAGGAGCCATCAGTGAATAGGGTCCATGCACCAGGGTCCTGCCCAGCATAGAGAATTGCATCTTTTTCTGCCTCAGGATATATATTAGCGCTAAAATCTGCTAGGACTTGTGATTTTATTGCTACCTTAGGCTGGTAGGTAATATCGAATTTGCTTAATTCTATAGCCCATTTAACTAACCTTCCCAAAAATTCGGGTTTATGCAAAACATTGCGCAAAGGAAAGGTTGTAACTACAGCTATTGAATGACCTTGAAAATAAGGATGTAATTTACGGGCAGCAGTTACTAGTGCTAAAGCCAATTTTTCTAAGGGTTGGTAACGTGTTTCCGCGTCAACTAGAGCTTTACTAATGTAATAAATGGGAAGTTTCTTACCTTTTTCTTCTCGAACCAAGACTGCGCTTACAGAAGATTCTAAAACTGCCAGATAGATCAGCAACTGCTCCCCGTGCTGAGGTGTAGATAGTAGTGGTGGATTGGACAGATATTTCTTCAGATCCCTTAGCGCTTGTTGACATTCAGGAGTCCAGTCGAATTCCTTTTTCTGCTTCAGGACATCGAAGAAACTCTTGCACCGGTCAGATGAGTGGGATATAAACCTGCGCAAGGCTTCCACCCTTCAAGTCAATTTCATGACGTCTTTTCGGTTGTGGAGTACGTCTGGAACTGACTAAATCGCTTTGATTTGAGCGGGATTGACTTCAATTCTACACTGAGAGACGATGAAGCCTAGGAATTTTCCCGAGCCAACTCTAAATGCGCATTTCTCTAGATTAAGCTTCATGTTGTATTGGTCAAGTAATCAGAAGGCTTCCTTCAAGTGTGCCAGATAATCTTCTACCCATTTTGACTTGATCAGCATGTCATCGATATACACCTCCATGGTCTTCCCGATATAATCGTGGAACATACGATTGACCAATCGCTGATACGTTGCACCTGCATTCTTTAATCCAAACGGCATGACTTTATAGCAATACGTACCTCTGCACGTTATAAATGACGTTTTCTCCTGGTCGTTGGGATCCATCAATATTTGATTGTATCCTGAATATGCATGCAGAAAGGTGAGCACCTCGTGTCCGGCGGTTGCATCAATCAACTGATCTATCCGGACGGTGGTACGGGTCAAAATTCAACTTGTCAGAGATAATTTTTGGGGAAATACCTGCCATGTCTGCATGCGACCAAGCGAACGTTGTATGCCGCTCCTTGAGGAATTGAAGGATATCTCCTCGTAGGCGTTCATTCAATTCTGTCCCCAAGTAGACCTTCCGCTTCGGCATGTCCACGAAGAGTTCTTCTGGTTCCAAAGCTTCGACAGTCGGTGTGTAATTTTCTCATGCCTTGAGCTTTGTGATGAATTTTGGGACCTCGTACTTTGCTTCTTCATTTCCTGCGGCAGATCCCGGTTGCTGTAATTGCTATTTGTTTTCTTCGGGCAGCTTGAGAGCCATCGAATAGCAGTCTAGAGCAGAGCGTTGCTCTCCCTGTACCTCGCGTATTCCCCATTCTGATGGGAATTGAAATACCTAATGATATATGGAGGGAACGGCCCGCATCTCGTGGATCCATGGTCTTTCAAGGATAATGTTGTATGCCATGTCCCCGTTGACGATTTGGAACACCGTCTCCTTTGCTACCCCCTCGACAAGGGTTGTGAGAGTGATCTCGCCAAGGGTCTTTTCACTTGAGTTGTTAAAGCCGAAGAGAACTCGCGATACCGGCACGATCTTCTCCATTAGTTGCATCTCCTTGACAACTCGTGATTGAATGATATTCGCAGAACTACCGCATCAATGAGCACTCTCTTGATATCAAACTCTGCCACGCGCAATGTTATGACCAGCGCATCAGCATGTGGAAATTGCAAGTCATTTGTGTCTGAATCTTCAAACGTTATCGCTTCCTCTTGCTGTGGACGCTTGGTTTTCGTAATAGAGACCTTTGCGCACTTTTTTGCCGTGAAAATGACGGATTCAACTTCGATTCCGCCTGAAATAACGTTGACTGTCATCTTCGGAGAAGATGCTCGTGGAGGGCCGGATTTGTTTTGTTGAGCCCTCGCATGAGTTTGCTTTCCCTTTTCGGTTAGAAGCTCCTTGAAGAACCCCTGTTCTAATAAATGCGCGACTTCATACCTTAAGACCTTGCAATGAATATATTGCTAAAATCATAACCTAATAAGGAACAAAAAACTTGGTAAAAAAAAGAATTGGGTGATCTTGGGCGATTTTGGGCGATCTTCCAGGTGATTTGAGCCGTTGCTCCTTCAGCCGTTTCCCATGGCCTCGCCGGCCACTGGGCAGCCCCCCACTGGGGTTGTCCAGCCACAAACGACCCCCCCAAACCCTATACCACCATCCACAAACCCTATACCACCCTCCCAAACCCTAATACCACCTCCCAATACCGCTGCACTCCCTCCTTTTTCGTACGCTTCAGCGCTCAAACCCTCAGCGCGCCCCTTTGTTATGTCATCGATTCCTGAACCTATTATGGAACTTCATCATGGGGAACCTTCATTCGTGTGGGAAGATAAGGACGTTGAGAATATGGTAGTTCATGAAGAATTACAATATGCAGTTGTTGGTAAGTTCTCCTATGGAATGCCTGCCTTTCATGATCTTAAAAAACAAATTCCTTTGCAATGTGAGTTGAAAGGAGAGTGTTCTATTGGCTTCTTGGATTTTAGACATGTTTTGACTAGAGTTTCATTGTTGGAGGACTATGTTCATCTTTTGTCAAGGCCTGCTTTCTATCTCAAGTTCTCAAATGTATATCATCAAATGCGTGCATTGAAATATGATGTTTGGTTTGATCCAAGAGAGGAGACGTCTGTTGCAGTAGCTTGGATCTCTTTCCAAGGTTTGCCACCCGTTTTCTTTGTTAAAGAAGCTGTGTTTGCATTGGCTAGTGCAATTGGTAAGCCCTTGCAATTGGATGCTGCTACAAAAGCTAGAACAAGGCCAAGTTGTGCTAAGGTTAAGGTAGAGGTTGACTTACTATCTCCAAGACCTCAAAGAGTGAGAATTGGGATCAAGAATTCGACTACTGGTGTTGTTAGGTACAAATGGATCAAGGTTCAATATGATTATTTGCCAAAGTATTGCAATCATTGCAAGCTGCAAGGACATGATGAAGAACAATGTTTTATCCTGCATCCGGAGCTAGATGACAAAGTTATTGAGAAGGGTGAGACTAATGTGAATAATCAGCCGCTTAAGATACTTAAAAGTGGTAAAATTGTGGGTAATGTGAATGATAAGGCTGACTTAGCAAAGGGAGAGGAGATCAACAAAGGGAATGCAGTCCAAGATGCTCGACAAAGTAAGGTTAGGAGGATTGGTAATCCTAATAGAAATCCTAATGCTTGGGTTAGAGTTGAGCATAAGAAGAACCAAAGTCAAGATGTTGCCAAAGCTAAGGGAAACAATGTTCAAGTTACTAATTCTTTTGCAGTGTTAGATGCTGAGGATGATGACGTCCAAGTTGGTGAGGAAGAGTTTGTAATTTCAGCTAGCAAGGATGACAATACTAATCAAGTTGAAAAAAGAACTACAAAGTCAACTCCAAAAGCAATTGATACTGGTGCAATAGGTACTTGTCAATGGGTAGAAGAAACCTTTCAACCCAATTTGAAAGGAAAAGATGTGGGTGATACTTTGCAGGAAGCTGGGGTTGTTGGTGATCACGAGCTGGAAGCTGTGCATGGAGCTGCAGATTTAGATAGAAATCGCGCATTAATTGCGATTTCACAAACTGGGAACTCGGTCCATGAGGTTGATTTGGTAGGTAAGCTCAGTGTGTTTAATGAAGATGCATTGAATGAGGTGAGGGGAATTAATTCCCAAGCTTGGGAGTTAATGCAAAAAGCTCTAGAGTTAGTCAAATCTGGTGTTGGGAAGGAAGTGGCTATGGGGCCTTCATTTCCTCCAGGCGATGTGGGAGAGAATAATGGTTCATCTTTAATTACTTCAGGCTCCATTTCTGATGATGCTGATGGTTTTGAGGCTGATGAGGATGATGAAGATGATCTTATTGAAAACATGCCAGTGCTACCAATTGTCAGGGAAGTACATGTTCAGGAAGGTATAAAATTGATGGATGGCCCTTTGAGTCCAGGCAGGCTTGAGTACCAGGAGTATGATGAAGACTCTACTGCACATAACCTTGAGCAAATAGCTAGGGAAGCATGATTTATCTCCAAGAAGTGCAAGATCACAGCAGCAGTTGATTCCTCCAGCACCCTTAGAGGTATCAAATCAATCCAAGCAGGTACAAAAGAGGAACAAGAAGAATTATAATCAGGATCCTGACAAAATCAAAGCTTTGAGATCAACCTCTACCAAGCAGAATTAGATGGATAAACTCCTCATCTGGAACATAAGGTCAGTAAATACTCAAGAAGCCTTTGACAGGCTTATCACTTTACATCAAAGGAAGCACTTTCAAGTTATAGGATTGATGGAACCATTCCAGGATGTTAGTACCATTAATAGCTATAAACTGAGACTTGGGATGGAACAATGCTTTCATAATGTCAATGGGAAGGTGTGGGTGTTTGTTAATGCAGATTTTGAAGTGCAAGAGGTGATGAATGATGAGCAGCAGCTTACACTCTCCTTCAACAACCAATTCTTTGAGGAAGAAATTGCTATTACATTTGTGTATGCCAAATGTAATGCTGGTTATAGGTTCTTTCTTTGGGAGGCTATGCAGTATTTTTCTAGTGATAATGTGAGGCCTTGGCTGGTGGCTGGAGACTTCAATGTCATTTTGTCTGGGAATGAAAAGTATGGGGGTTTGCCAGTCTTCATGCCTGAATATGAAGAATTTGCTTCTACTCTTGCCAATTGTCAGCTTACGGACCTTGGATTTAATTCTGGGAGCATCTTCACTTGGTGGAATGGTAGGACTGAGGAAGATTTCATTTTGAAGAGACTTGACAGGTGCTTGGGCAATCAGCAATTGGTTGATATGTGTACCAAGATTGAAATTGATCATCTTGCTAGAGTGGGCTCAGATCATTCCCCTTTGCTGATCAACTTTTCACAGGATGATACTCCTACAATCAAGCCCTTTAAATTTCTCAACTTTTGGACAACACATGACACTTTTCTTGATTTAGTGAGAGAGCATTGGGAAGTTGAAGCTGCAGGAGATCCATTCTACTCTTTGAATACAAAACTGAAAACATTGAAGAAGAAGTTGACAGCTTGGAGCAAAGCAACGTACGGTAATATTTTTCAGCAGGTATCTACCATGGAGGACATTATTTTGGCACATGAGTACCAGTTAGAATTGGCTCCAACGCCAGAGAATAGAGAAACTTTGAAGAAAGCTGAAGCTGAGCTGAAGAGATACCTTGCCATAGAAGCTGAATTTTGGAAGCAAAAGGCTGGCATGCAATGGTTCAAGGAAGGTGATGTGAACTCTAAATTCTTTCACTTTCATGTCAATGGAAGAAGAAAGAAGCTACATGTGAGCAGGATTCAAAACAGGGATGGCAATTGGATCAACTCTCAGGAGGCAATGGCTAATGAGGCTTTATGGTTCTTTCAGAGACAATTTGCTACTGAGGAGGTATCTAACAACTATGATTTATTAATGAATGTTCCTTGTATGATCAGTGATGAGCAGAATGTGGCATTCACTAAGGTGCCTTGGGAGGAGGAGGTCAAACAGGCTGTGTTTGGGCTTAATGGTGACAGTGCTAGTGGCCCTGATGGCTATACGGGCAGATTCTTTCATGTTGCTTGGGATATCATCAAGCATGATGTTGTCAGGGTGGTGCAGGCATTATTTAGTGGAAGACACATCCCCAGATATGTGACTCACACTAATTTGGTTCTCATTCCTAAAAAGCCTTCGGTTGCGACATTTTCTGATCTAAGGCCTATTAGCTTGAGCAATTTCATTAACAAGGTCCTCTCCAGAGTGGTACATAATAGATTGGTTGATGTTCTGCCTACTCTTATCTCGCAGAATCAGGCAGGTTTTGTGAAAGGGAGAAGCATAGTAGAGAATGTCCTTCTAGCCCAGGAAATCATACATGATATCAATAAAAGAGGTAAGGTTGCAAATGTTGTGATAAAACTGGATATGATGAAAGCTTATGATAGAGTGTCCTGGCCTTTTTTGACAATGGTGCTGAGAAAGATGGGTTTTTGTCATGAGTTCATTGATGTCATCTTTCAGCTGGTTTCCTCAAACTGGTATTCAGTTTTGTTTAATGGTCAGAGCTATGGATTTTTTCACTCTGGCAGAGGTTTAAAGCAAGGTGACCCTTTGTCACCTACTTTGTTTATTCTCACTGCTGAGGTTCTCTCTAGGACCTTGAACTCTCTCAACACTCACGGCTTTTATAGACCCTATGCAATGCCCAAGTGGAGTCCCCATCTCAATCATCTAGCTTATGCTGATGATACTATTCTTTTTACATCAGCTCATGAGGACTCGTTGCACTTGATCACTGGAGTTTTACAAGCATATGAAGCTGTGTCAGGTCAGAAGATAAACAAGGATAAGAGTGCTATTTATCTGCATCATTCAGTCGGTGATGATGTCGTACAAAAGGTAGAGCTGATCACTGGTATTCAGAGGAAGGACTTCCCTTTCACTTATCTAGGGTGTCCTATCTTTTATGGTAGGAGGAAAAAGATTTACTATGAGGATTTGGTGGGTAAAGTAACTTCAAGGATTCATGGTTGGAGTGCTAAAATGCTTTCTTTTGGGGGAAGAGCCATCCTGATCAAGCATGTTCTACAAAGTATGCCGATACACCTTCTTTCAGCAGTCAATCCTTTGGATAGTGTGCTTAATCAGTTACACAAGCTTTTTGCTAAGTTCTTTTGGGGAAACTCACAAGAAGGATCGAACAGACATTGGTCTTCCTGGAAGAATCTCTGCCTGCCATATGAAGAAGGAGGTATGGGATTTAGATCTTTGTTTGATGTCTCAAGTGCTTTGTTTGCCAAACTGTGGTGGAACTTTAGAACGGGGGATTCCTTGTGGGTTACATACATGTCCAACAAGTATTGTAAGAAGCTGCATAAGGCAATTGTGCCTTTCAAGCAAGGCTCCTATGTCTGGAGGAAGATGATACAAGCTAGGGAAGCTATTGATCATGAGATACATTGGCAGATTAGGGAAGGATCAGCTCATCTCTGGTATGACAAATGGTCAGGCCTTGGTCCATTATACTTCATTGTACCCTATACTTTTAACTGTGACCTTTGGTACAACAATGTGAGAGAGGTGATTGATGAGGGAGCATGGAATGTGGAGCTCTTGCAGTTTCTTTTGCCTGAAGACATTGTTGAACACATCCTTGAGAATGTGCACTTGCTTGGGACTGATCAGAGAAGGGATAAGGCCTGGTGGGGCTTGACATCAAATGGAAAATTTTCAGTTAGTAGTGCCTGGAATTACATGAGAGTGAAGCAGCACAAAGTTCCTATCTCCAAGTTTATGTGGGTGAAAGGGATGCCAATCAAAGTGTCATTTATGATGTGGAGGTTGTGGAAGTTCAAGCTCCCAATAGATGATGAATTGAAGAGAATGGGATATCAGTTCCCATCCAGGTGTTGGTGCTGCGCATCTCCGAACATTGAGACTAGAGAGCATCTCTTCAGAACAAGTCAGGTAGCCAACAGTGTGTGGAAATACTTTGCTCAAGCTGCAGGTGTTCAAGTGGATGGATGCAATCTTCATCAGGTTTGTTTTAAATGGTGGAGGCAGTGGCCAAAACCATGGATTAAGGATATTTTTCATACTGTGCCTTCATTTATTGTGTGGTCACTTTGGAAGAGAAGGAATGCTTTGAAGCATGGTAAAACAGCTTCATACTCTAGGCTGCTCTATGAAGTTACTAGCAATCTTTTTTACTTTGTAAAGGTGAGGTTCCCTTTTGTTCCTATAGTCAGACAGTCGTGGCCTGATGTGGTCAATGCTCTAGAGGCTTATATGCCAACATTCAGGTACATTAAGGTGGGATGGAAAGTGCCAAGCAATGGAGTCCTAAAGGTGAATACTGATGGTGCTTCTAGGGGGAATCCTGGCCCTAGCTCAATGGCATTTTGTGTGAGGAATGTAGATGGAGATGTATTATATGCATGTGCTAAACTCATTGGGGAGCACAACAATATGTATGCTGAGGCCATGGCTATTAGAGAAGCCATGAAGTATAGTGTGGATAAGGGCCTAGGGGAGGTTGTGATTGAAACTGACTCTCTTGTTGTCAAGCAGGTGATTGAAGGTGCCTGGCAACCTATGTGGTCTATTGCTTCTATTGTGGAGGATATTCTGAAGTTAAAGCAGTTAGGGAGCTTCCAGTTTCAACATACTTTGCGAGAAGGCAACAAGTTAGCTGATTGTCTTGCCAATCTAGCTTATGATGTGTCTAATGTTTGTTATACCTCCTTTGGTGAAATGCCTTCTAAGGCCAAGTTCATAGTCAATTATGATAAGCATCATGGTATAAAGCTTAGAGCTAAGAGATGGAAAGGATCATGATGGCTAGGCACACGGGTGGTGGAACTACCCTTCATGCTCGAATCCTTAGGGAGGAGAGTATGGAGGTCTTTTGTACTAACGTTGTGTTCTTTTTTGTAGGTACTTTCATTGTTATATCTCAAGTTGCTTGGAATGAATCTTTACATGGCTTTGATTTGGACAATGTGCTAACTTGGATGATGTTTTCAAGAGGCTATTGGCACTCACAAGCTTTGGTTAGTCTTGATTTCAGCTTGTTGACACTTGAATCAGTTGGTGATTGGATTTGGAGCCATTCCACGCTTTGGAGGCATCAAAATCGACTAAGCCAAAGTTCCCAGCCGCTTTTGCCTCCGCGCCGCGCGCCACAACGCGCAGACCTTGGCAGAACGTTGGATTTCTTGCGCGCTTTCAGCCTGCGCCGCGGATACGACCGCATAACGGAAGAAACTGCTGGCGCGGTGGAGCCTGCGGCGCGCCCTCTACGGCGCAAGGCTAATTTTCTGCCTTCTTTTGTTCGTTGCACGGGGTGTTTTTGAGGATTGAAAATGGTTTCGTCGTGCTTGGATCCTCACGAGAATGAGTTATTACATTGGTTTTATGTGATTACTCGTATTGTCATACAACTTTATATTAGTAGCTCATTAATTAGCTATTACATTAGATTATTATTACACGTAAGTAGTGAGGTAAATTTTGTAAAGTATTATATCAAGGCGTTTAATTCATTTCGATTGGTGGTATTAGCATTTTATAATGCTCAACCCAATGAAGTGGAGGCGACGTTTGGATATGATGCTATCTTACCACTATTTAGGCGCTCTTTTTGTATTGCACTTGTTTGGTGCACATATTGTAAGACGTTGTATTTATTTTTGTTTATTAATAAAAATGGTCACTAGGTGCAATGCCTAGTTGACTCTTGATTTATTAAAAAAAAAAGACCTTGCAATCTTCGGTGGTGTGACCGTGGTCGCGATGAAATTCGCACCAAAGGTCTTGATTTCTCTTGCCTGGATCGGTTTTCATGCCCTTCGGCCACTTGACCTTGTCGCGCATATTTTTAGCGCTGCAATCACTTCAGTCATTTCTAGGTTGAAGTTTGGTAGACTCGGGGCGGCACGAGTGTTTGATTCTGGATCATCTCCTCGTGATAGCCCTTTGTTATTACGACCGCGCCCTTTGGAGTTGTTGCGTGATTGGTCAGGGTACGGTTCATAATGTACATCCGACCTTTCCGAATCTATCTTCCCGCCAGAGCCACCGCTTCATGATTGGTACCTTCCTCGGGCACTGGTTCCTATCAGCTTGTCTTCATCAATGTGTACCTTGGAATTGTAGCGATTGTAGACATCTGACCAATCGGATGCTGGGAATTCACGGAGAAATTCGTATAGCCTCTGCGTAGCCTCTGAGCTTTTGACATCCAAGATGTTTGTGAATGCAATGGCCGCCCATCTGTCCGGTACCTTGGGTAACAACATGCACTCCCGCTGGAAACGGTCCACATATCTTCGGAGAGACTCGCCGGGTTTTTGCTTGATCTAAAAGATATCTTCCACGCGAGTTTCCTTCTTCTGGGCGCCTGCCTGGGCTTTCACGAACAACTCAGCCATCTCCGTGAAGGAACCAATAGAGTTTGGTGGCAACATTGAATACCATCGTAGTGCTCCATCCGCCAGGGTCTCCACGAACTTCTTCAATTGCACTGACTCGATCTCCTCATCGGTGAGATCGCTTGCTTTTATAAAATTGCTAAACATCATGAGATGATCATTGGTGTCAGATGTCCTACGGTATCTTGGAATGTTTGGCATTTTAAACGTTTTTGGTATCGCCTTTGGTGCTGCTTCCTTCTTCCAAGGCCTTTGCGAGTAGCGTTGAACGTCAATTTTCTTCAATGTGGGTGGAGCGCCTGGTATCTAATCGATTCTCTCGTGGAGAGACTTTTGTAGCGCTTCCTGGCTTTCTTTATATTGCTTGGTGAGTGCCTCTACGACGACGCTCATTTCAGTGGATACCGCAGATCCTCCGTTTTGATTTTGATTTGCTCGGATCGTCGGATCCATGGTTCCTCTGTTGTTGACCATGTTTTTTTTTCCATCTTGCCTCGAAGTGCATGAAGAAGGAATATCTCGACCCCAGGCTACAGGATCAATCCCCGTGACTGGAGGGACTTGCCCTCGAAGAGAGTTGGTCGCCTCGTTCATTCCTCTGTTGACCTCCATTTGTTGCTGCATAAATTCAAAGATCGTTTCTTGGAGGTTCTTTTGGTCAGGGGAGAGACTTCTATGACGACGTCTTCTAGGCGGGGTCCTGCTCTGAGAGTGTCCATGCCTTCCCCGTTGTCTTCTGGGTCCTTAGGACGAACGTTCTTGCCCGTCGGATGAGTAGTCTGGAGAGTAATTAGGGCTGGTCAGAGCGGCACGTTCTTGACCGTTGTCCGCCACAGTCCATTGTGAATCGCTTTCTGCGATGTTAGTTACAAACAAAAGATCGACAGAAAAGAATACAATGCAGGAAAAAGACAAACTATTAACCTATAGAGGCTATTGACCGGCTCCTACTGTGGTTGCCAAATTGTTTAACCTAGATCCGATTTTAGGCCAATTAATAATTAAATTTGTATTTGCGGAGTCACGATCAATAGTTTAGATTAAGAATTTAGCCAAAGTAAATACAGAGTTATACTAACTATTGGATTACAGATATATATGCACGATTTCCGATGATGATAATTAATTGTATAGAAATAATACGTGATAATCAAAGATAAAAACATGAATTGAATAAATAGGAGGAACCGTATCGGATCACTTGATCTCGGTGAGGATTCATTGATACTGATTATACTTGAAGACTTGAGAGCAAAATATCCAACAAATGTAAATGATGAACAGTATTGAGCAAGAGTAAGGAGAGTATTTTTATTGATATTGTAGATAGAGCAGAGAATGTCTGTTACAATGATTCGGAAACGAACGCTATTTATATTTACTAGGCATCCGTTGGGTCTGTAACCGCTGGGTCTGTAACCGTTGGATACATAACCGCTGGGTATGTAACCGTTGTTGCCTTTATAACCATTCATGAAGTAATCGCGTACGATTAGGTAACCGTTCATTCAAATTGTGCTGATTCGGGAAATCGTTACGTTACTGCTCTGGGTCTACTCGTGGTAACCGCCTGGCCAGTCATCTGTCTGTTAGATATCTGTCCGGAAAAACCTCTGCCCGTGCCACGTGGCAGACACGTGTCATTTTTTTAATTAACAGCAGTTTTTATCCAGTACACACGCTAGTAATCAACTAATTTAGGCACTCCTAATATAATGCTGCAGGAGTTTTTGCCAATGTTTTTACAATTTAATAATTTTATTTTGTCGTTCGTAGTTAATTTAATTAGTTTGAGTTCGGTTTCATTCTCAAATGGCCATATTTAGTTTAGGAAAAAGAAGTGGAAACCTACCCTACTCAGCTGCATCGTTTTGGACCCGGTACGTAATAGTCCCAATCTATTAATGATATTTTCTGCTTTGGATTAATTCCTGGATGGACTGAGCATTCAAATCGTTGTGAGTTAGATTGACACGACCCGAAATTCGGTTAGGCCGTGCGGGCACCCGACATACTCCCCTAGACCCGTCGGGCGAACCCTTACCAATTAAATTAGGAAAATAAATATAATTCAATTCATAAATAATAACAAGACTTAGAAAAAAAATTACAGACATACTGATACCTCCAAGCTGTACAAAAGAAATTACAGCTAACTACCCACATACTAGGTTTAGGGTTATCCAGACTAGACATCTAAGAGTATGAAAGAAGATAAATACCTCCCGAAGGGAGCAAAATGCAAATGAAAAAATAAACAATTAACTGGTGGCCATCCGAAATAAAAGCTGGCTTACCCCGACAGTTGAAGTCGTCTTCGCTCCTTCACAACGTGGCGAATTTAATCCTGGAGCGAACCTGCCGAAACGAAATAAATAGATAAGAAACAAACAACAAGCAAGGGTGAGTCAAAAGGACTCAATAAGTGGGGCAGACTAACCACCTCAAAGAATAGGATAGCTAGCCAGGGAGGAGAAACAGATAAACAAAATTCCTCTTATTTAAATTATAAAAAGGCAGAGCCAGATAATTAGCAGAAACACGTAAGAAACTATAAACTCAACCAGGGATGCGAGCCAGAAACATATCAACAAATAAGCAATGCACATATAAGCAGAACAGTAGTCATGTACCGCAAGTCTACACAATGGTATGAATTGAGATGAAATGAAATGAAATGAAATGTGATGCAAAGGGTCACATGTGCCAAATGAATGGAGTGGAATCCTCCTGCTCCGAGGGCGGAATCCTCCTACCCTCAGTATGATGCAATGGAGCAGAATCCTCCTACTCCAAGGGCGGAATCCTCCTACCCTCAATATGATGCAATGGAGCGGAATCCTCCTGCTCCGAGGGCGGAATACTCCTACCCTCAATATGATGCAAAGGAGCGGAATCCTCCTGCTCCGAGGGCGAAATCCTCCTACCCTCAATATGAGGCAATGGAGCGGAATCCTCCTGCTCCGAGGGCGGAATCCTCCTACCCTCAATATGATGCAATGGAGCAGAATCCTCCTGCTCCGAGGGCTGAATCCTCCTACCCTCAATATGATGCAATGGAGCGGAATCCTCCTGCTCCAAGGGCGGAATCCTCCTACCCTCAATATAATGCAATGTAATGCATATGAATGCAATATGATGCAATAATAACCCTTCACCGGCGCGGGACTCTCATCGACAGCCGGGAAGTGGATACCAACTCACAGCTAGAGTACAATGCTCAGATCCTCAATGCAATTCCAATAACAGGACATAACATATACTCCATCCGTTTCAAAAAGGCTGAACCTTTTCACTTTTTGAAAGTCAATTTGACTAATCTTTGAACCTAAATTAGACTATATTAAATTAATATTTTCAAATAAAAATTTGCATATTCAAAAACTATACGAAATGTACTATAACATGCAACTCTTCGCATATCAATACGATGGAAAAAATCATCTTAAATTGTTGGTGAAAGTTCATTCAGTTTGACTCTCGAAAAGCGAAAAAGGTTCATCCATTCTGAAACAGAGGGAGTAAAATAGAATGTAAATGCAAAGCTAAGGCGTAATGAGTACGCCTATCGGCAGCTACACATGTAAGGAACACGTGGTAGAAAATCCACGAGGCCAGGTGCCTCCAAAGAAATGGATATAAACACTTACCTCGTTCCAAAGTTAACACTGCTACCCAACAATCGCTTTATTCTTTGTATTCATTGCCAAACGATCCCACTGTGTTCAATAAGTAGAAAAATATATCACATTAGGTTAAAGGCTTCATTCCTCACATATTAGGGCAATCCGGTTAGGAACCTGATACCCACGCGACCGGACTGTGTGTCCAATGTCCAGCCTCTATGGGGGACTCCAAGTCACACATAACATGATCACAATTTAAGCATAAGCATGTATGAGGCATAACACATGTGGAAACAATAGATATGGACTCAAAGGAATGAGAGGGAAACTAAGGATATAATTATAGATACAACCTAGAACTCAGAATTTGTCTAACTCTTTGATTTTTATTTAAATTTCGGCAGAGTTTCCTCTGAAACTGGATGATCCGCAAAAACAGAACCAGCACTATACTATACACAGGAATGGAAACCCGGATAAACTGATAACATAAACATGTTAAACAGATTACAAGAGGAGACGACTGGATGACATAACAAATCCGCAGATAGAATGTCTGGACAGCACCACTGTCCTGCCTTTCGACCTAATTTCCAGAGTGTAGATCAAAGTTATAGACTTCATGGTCTTCATGAAAGTTGTAGATATATGTCTTAGTATTCTGGGGATTCTTAAATCATCTTAATATCAATTTTGTAAAAGGAGTTATGATCAATATACTAACAACTGTCCAAAGATCAAAATGATTTTCCAGATTTTGAAACGTTTTGTCTTGCTGATTCAGACATCTTTCACAAGTTTCTCACAAGAGACACTACGTTTAGAACTAAGAAAAGCTTCAAAAGCTAAAAGATACATGTCTTGCCAAAAGAAAGGTTTAGTCTTACATACGTTTGATGCTTCTTACTTCTAAACCTTGTTTCCCTTAAATTCAACACCTTCTAAAGCTTAAACAAGCTATAATACAGCATTTGGGTACTTTACTTAGCCATAAAGTAATTCTAAAACTCAAGCTATAGACGAAATTGAAGGTAGCATAACGTTACCTTAATCGCGTAGAGTGTTTTTACGCAATTTGTCTTCAGTTTCGAGTTAAGATTGACGTCCGTCCTTCAAAATCATAAAATTTGCTAAACACTTAATGAGAGAACTCTTTCTCTCTTTGTATTTCTGTAAAATGACGAGAGAGGAAAGGAATTTTCCTTTTATACTTGAAACATTTCAGTTTTAGTCCTCTTTTACGCTTATGTCCCTCTTTCTGGCCTGATTTCTGATGCTCATATCTTTATATCTATATGTTGTATAAACAAACCGTTAAAAGTGTTGGAAACTACACTCCAAGACCTTCAATTTGGTATATGATATGTCCCTAAAAGACTTCATATAATACACGAAATTAATTGCTGAAAAAGCTTCGTTACAAGGCAATTCGTTAGTCGGTTTTTCCGCAACTTAAATCCGATTATTCCAAAACTTTATATTCAACATATAAACATCATATATGGTCATATTATGACTTTAAACTCACTTAAATCATTCTTAACATGTCTTTAAAATGATACACGTCACTTTGGACATACGGGGTGTAACAATCTTCCCTCGTTAGGAACATTCGTCCTCGAATGTTAAATGAAGTACGTAGAAGCATTAAGCAACGATCTGTTACATACCTGTAGTAGTGAAGAGATGTGAAAGGTCAAATTATTTAAATTTTAGCATTTTAGCGGAACTAGCCGAACAACCTCGAAATTGACTTTCGAAAAAGCACAAAAGTCACAAATAATCATACAAACCTAACGGCGCTTTTGGATTTTGAATCGGAGCTCGTTCACCAAAACCGAGCTCGAAAATATCTTTTTAATATTTATCGACAATAAAAACTGAAACCTTCTTCCGTTACGTACCAAACGAGGTCTGATTTAGCTCAAATTTTACAGACAGGTCCTATTGGACATTACGAATATTTTAAAATTATCGGCACGCAAATCGGAGTCCTAACTTCTGAAACGACTGACCGAAGTCATTTCATTCTCCTCCACTTAAAATCTCGTTCGTCCTCGAACGAGCCTAAGTCTAAAGAAAAATTCACACAGATAACAAAAGAACTTGCACGACCTTCATAAGCTACTGCATGGATATTATCTCATGATTACATGATCAGAATTATAACACGAACACCGAACTCTTGGAATAAAACGTATCTGGATAATATGATGACACCATTGCCCAGCTTATTCTGACTAAGCTGGTCCTTCCTCGATCGCGAGAGAAGAGTTTTACATTTTCGAAGCAGAGATATACGAAACTTTGGATGTACTAACATGATTCAGTCGATAATCACCTTTTCGATATATGTTTCGATATAGAAAAGGTCGATGGAACTAAGAATTAGCTCACGCTTCAGCAACGCCTTAGAGATTTAATATTATGATTCGGTATCAATTGGAGGAAGACTCCTCCGCTTAGAGCATAAACTCATGCAACTAATTTGAATAGAAATAGTCATCCTCGCACAACCTGCTAGATTAAGGAAGACTTAGCTAAATAGAGAATGCGGCTCAGACCCAAGCTACCAAATTACTCTCTCGAGTTGCCAAACAGCTGCAACTCTCGAGTTCACAGCTCCAAACAGTTTTCATAAGCACCACTGCCTGATGGATCAAATCAAATGTCAAATGACGCCTCTCATTACCCTTAGAAGTCTTGAAAAACAACAATGTGCTTACCCAGTTACCTTGACACGCACTCTGGCTCAACATAGGGAACATCACAAGTGGCTACTGACCGCCTAAGCTCACTAGTGTTGGACAAGAAGAGATGGCCATGGACTGAGGATAGAAATAATTAGAGCTTCAGGAAGCTCATCTTCTAATTGCTTGGCTACCAGAGCTAGACTACTTCTGAATCAAAGTAGCCCAAGAATCGCAATTGAAGAAACAAATATTAAATGAGCTTTATGCAACAACATCCATGCCAATTTGACCTCCTAATAAGAAGGAAACTCTGACAATTTACCAGAAACCCTTTTATAACCCAGACAAGCTCATAGGATAACATGACTTTACTAGCGTTTTGAACCAAGAGGGGATACTTAGATCAAATATTACTTACTAACTACTTTACACCGGAAGAAACCATGACACTCCCTTATGGTGATGAACTAGAATCCCATAAACCAACCAATACGAAATTCCGAGAAGAAAGGTAAACTAATTTGATATAATAATAGAAGGTGGCACGAAAAGATGCCAGGCAGACAATACCGACACTCACGCCCAAATCTCTCACATTTAAATCAGATAAACAGGTAGGGTCTCACAAATTCCCTGAATAAATCATACTAGAAGCTCACCCCTCTATCGCAATCGATTCTTAATAGAAACAATATCCAAAGAAGCCATGGAAATATGGTAAGATAAACGAAGTTCAGACTGATCGTAAGAATCAAAGCTTACACACATATAAGTGTGGAAGAAATACTTGGGTCTACTACATCAGATACCTCAACATCTTGCCAGACTGGTAGTTCTTAGAACTGCCTCTGCAGCTGAGCCGAGCCGCTACCCTGATAATTACTTCTAGAGGAACCGCTACCACCACGCTCTCGACCTCTATCGAATGGTGGCAATTCTCTGGCCGATTGAGATCTAAATAAAATCTCATACGACTTTACAGGTGCCTGATGGCGAGAGAAAGGACGACTGCCTACTTGCCGGAGTAAGGGAAAAATCATCAAAGGATAACCAGACTCATGACAATGATAAAACCTTCTCACTGAAAAATGGAAACTGGGCAGATTATTGATAGCTACAAAATGAAAATTGAGTCTATCTTGATGAACTACTAGCACACTTTGAGAATTACGCTCTACAAGCTGAGATAACCTAGCCGGTGACCTCCCAAAATAGTCAGAACTCTTACCTCCAAATAAGGTACCATAGTTGCCCACCAGGGCCACGAAATTTCTTGCTCTCCCGCTCTAACTCTTCCCCCTATAACTTATGGTATACCTAATACCTTTGAGTAATATTAACAATGACTTCAGATGAAGTCCCAACCTCAATTTTTTGAGCCATCTGGAATCTCCAGGAAAAAGAAAGGTCATCAATAAATCTTTGAATCTCTCAAAAGGCTCATAGATTAGTTCTAATGCATATCTCGCCATTCTATAGAACTCAATCTCATATTCTGAAACTAGCAAGCTACCCTGTCTAATTCACTCAAACTGGCGACACTCTTCATCTCGCTCGCTACTCGAAAAGAACTTTTCCACCAATCTTGAAGAAAAATCGAACCAAGTTAGCTAATAAGAGAGCGGCCCACTAATCCAACACTGGACCCTGAAAGTGGAAAGCAGAATAATCAACACCATTCCACTTGATATAATTAAGAGCCTGAAAGATTCGCTGACATCATTTTATTTTAAAAAACTTGCACAGGGATTATCTAACGCATTGTCTGAGAATACCGGAAGGTTCAACCGGGTAAAATAATGCAGCCATTTTAGATACTCGGACCGAGCCATTACTCGGGCTAGCTAACCGGCCAGAATAACTAGAGGCACAACACATGTTGCCTCCGGAATATATTTTACTGGGGCAACACCAGGGACTGGAACAAGGGCTCTCTGAGACCGAACGTCTCCATCTGTGAAAACCTGATAAGCTTTTTAGAGAATAATAGGTTCTTGCGGTATCTGCGTTGTCAAGATTCTCGTAAAAGCATTGTAGAGAGCCAAGGGAACCACAAGCCCCTGCTCCCTTGCCCATCGCAAGCTCGTACAACTGGGGCCTCTGTAACTAGGTCGTCAGCACGATCAAAACTCTTGGGGCTTCGTCAGTGCTAGCCCCAGGCTAGACTGCTTCGTCTTGACTCATACCCTTTGCTGATTTGTCGCACGAGGGTTCACAATTACCACGAAGAAATTAACGAATTAATGAAAATACTTTTGAATCATAGACCGACGCACGATCAGAAAAGAAGGAAGTGAAAATTCCTAAATGCCATCATAGCCTCTCGTAGATAAGTACGGACGTCTACGTACCCATCAGCGAGACTCTACTAGACACTGTCTTAATCTGGATAGACTCTAAACCGGGCTCTGATACCAACTGACACGACCCGAAATTCGGTTAGGCCGTGCGGGCACCCGACATACTCCCCTAGACCCGTCGAGCGAACCCTTACCAATTAAATTAGGAAAATAAATATAATTCAATTCATAAATAATAACAAGACTTAGAAAAAAAAAGTACAGACATACTGATACCTCCAAGCTGTACAAAAGAAATTACAGCTGACTACCCAACATACTAGGTTTAGGGTTATCCAGACTAGACATCTAAGAGTATGAAAGAAGATAAATACCTCCCAATGGGGGCAAAATGCAAATGGAAAAATAAACAATTAACTGGTGGCCATCCGAAATAAAAGCTGGCTCACCCTGACAGTTGAAGTCGTCTTTGCTCCTTCACAACGTGACAAATTCAATCCTGGAGCGAACCTGCCGAAACGAAATAGATAGACAAGAAACAAACAACAAGCAAGGGTGAGTCAAAAGGACTCAATAAGTGGGGCAGTCTAACCACCTCAAAGAATAGGATAGCTAGCAAGGGAGGAGAAACAGATAAACACAATTCCTCTTATTTAAATTATAAAAAGGCAGAGCCTTATAATAAGCAGAAACACGGAAGAAACTATAAACTCAACCGGGGATGCGAGCCAGAAACATATCAACAAATAAGCAATGCACATATAAGAAGAACAGTAGTCATGTACCGCAAGTCTACACAATGGTATGAATTGAGATGAAATGAAATGAAATGTGATGCAAAGGGTCACATGTGCCAAATTAATGGAGTGGAATCCTCCTGCTCCGAGGGCGGAATCCTCCTACCCTCAATATGATGCAATGGAGCAGAATCCTCCTACTCCAAGGGCGGAATCCTCCTACCCTCAATATGATGCAATGAAGCGGAATCCTCCTGCTCCGAGGGCGGAATACTCCTACCCTCAATATGATGCAAAGGAGCAGAATCCTCCTGCTCCGAGGGTGGAATCCTCCTACCCTCAATATGATGCAATGGAGCGGAATCCTCCTACCCTCAATATGATGCAATGGAGCGGAATCCTCCTGCTCCGAGGGCGGAATCCTCTTACCCTCAATATGATGCAATGGAGTGGAATCCTCCTGCTCCGAGGGCTGAATCCTCCTACCCTCAATATGATGCAATGGAGCGGAATCCTCCTGCTCCGAGGGCAGAATCCTCCTACCCTCAATATGATATAATGTAATGCATATGAATGCAATATGATGAAATAATAACCCTTCACCGGCGCGGGACTCACATCGACAGCCGGGAAGTGGATACCAACTCACAGCCAGAGTACAATTCTCAGATCCTCAATGCAATTCCAATAACAGGACATAACATATACTCCATCCGTTTCAAAAAGGATGAACCTTTTCACTTTTTGAAAGTCAATTTGACTAATCTTTGAACCTAAATTAGACTATATTAAATTAATATTTTCAAATAAAAATTTGCATATTCAAAAACTATTCGAAATGTACTATAACATGCAACTCTTCGCATATCAATATGATGGAAAAAATCATCTTAAATTATTGGTCAAAGTTCATTCAGTTTGACTCTCGAAAAGCGAAAAGGTTCATCCATTCTGAAACAGAAGGAGTAATAGAGAATGTAAATCCAAAGCTAAGGCGTAATGAGTACGCCTATCGGCAGCTACACACGTAAGGAACACGTGGTAGAAAATCCACGAGGCCAGGTGCCTCCAAAGAAATGGATATAAACACTTACCTCGTTCCAAAGTTAACACTGCTACCCAACAACCGCTTTATTCTTTGTATTCATTGCCAAACGATCCCACTGTGTTCAATAAGTATAAAAATATATCACATTAGGCTAAAGGCTTCATTCCTCACATCTTAGGGCAATCCGGTTAGGAACCTGATACCCACGCGACCGGACTGTGTGTCCAATATTCAGCCTCTATGGGGGACTCCAAGTCACACATAACATGATCACAATTTAAGCATAAGCATGTATGAGGCATAACACATGTGGCAACAATAGATATGGACTCAAAGGAATGAGAGGGAAACTCAGGATATAATTATAGATACAACCTAGAACTCAGAATTTGTCTAACTCTTTGATTTTTATTTAAATTTCGGCAGAGTTTCCTCTGAAACTGGATGATCCGCAAAAACAGAACCAGCAATATACTATACACGGGAATGGATACCCGGATAAACTGAACATAAATATGTTAAACAGATTACAAGAGGAGACGACTGGATGACATAACAAATCCGCAGATAAAATGTCTGGACAGCACCACTGTCCTGCCTTTCGACCTAATTTCCAGAGTGTAGATCAAAGTTATAAACTTCATGGTCTAACATGAAAGTTGTAGATATATGTCTTAGGATTCTGGGGATTCTTAAATCATCTTAATATCAATTTTGTAAAAGGAGTTATGATCAATATACTAACAGCTGTCCAAAGATCAAAATGATTTTCCAGATTTTGAAACGTTTTGTCTTGCTGATTCAGACATCTTTCACCTTGGATTTTAGTACCAAATTAAGTATATACAAGGTTTCCTTGATACTATACAAGCTTCGCACAAGAGACACTAAGTTTAGAACTAAGAAAAGCTTCAAAAGCTAAAAGATATATGCCTTGCCAAAAGAAAGGTTTAGTCTTACATACCTTTGATGCTTCTTGCTTCTAAACCTTGTTTCCCTTAAATTCAACACCTTCTAAAGCTTAAACAAGCTATAATACAGCATTTGGGTACTTTACTTAGCCATAAAGTAATTCTAAAACTCAAGCTATAGACGAAATTGAAGGTAGCATAACGTTACCTTAATCGCGTAGAGTGTTTTTACGCAATTTGTCTTCAGTTTCGAGTTAAGATTGACGTCCATCCTTCAAAATCATAAAATTTGCTCAACACTTAATGAGAGAACTGTTTCTCTCTTTGTATTTTTGTAAAATGACGAGAGGGGAAAGGAATTTTCCTTTTATACTTGAAACATTTCAGTTTTAGTCCTCTTTTACGCTTATGTCCCTCTTTCTGGCCTGACTTCTGATGCTTATATCTTTTTATCTATATGTTGTATGAACAAACCGTTAAAAGTGTTGGAAACTACACTCCAAGACCTTCAATTTGGTATATGATGTGTCCCCAAAAGACTTCATATAATACACGAAATTAATTGCTGAAAAAGCTTCGTTACAAGGCAATTCGTTAGTCGGTTTTTCCGCAACTTAAATCCGATTATTCCAAAACTTTATATTTAACATATAAACATCATTTATGGTCATATTATGACTTTAAACTCACTTAAATCATTCTTAACATGTCTTTAAAATGATACACGTCACTTTGGACATACGGGGTGTAACAATCTTCCCTCGTTAGGAACATTCGTCCTCGAATGTTAAATGAAGTACGTAGAAGCATTAAGCAACGATCTGTTACATACCTGTAGTAGTGAAGAGATGTGAAACGTCAAATTATTTAAATTTTGGCATTTCAGCGGAACTAGCTGAACAACCTCGAAATTGACTTTCGAAAAAGCATAAAAGTCACAAATAATCATACAAACCTAACGGCGCTTTTGGATTTTGAATCGGAGCTTGTTTACCAAAACCGAACTCGAAAATCTATTTTTAATATTTATCGACAATAAAAACTAAAACCTTCTTCCGATACGTACCAAACGAGGTCTGATTTAGCTCAAATTTTACAGACATGTCCTATTGGACATTACAAATATTTTAAAATTATCGGCACGCCAATCGGAGTCCTAATTTCCGAAGCGACTGACCGAAGTCATTTCATTCTCCTCCACTTAAAATCTCGTTCGTCCTCGAACGAACCTAAGTCTAAAGAAAAATTCACAAAGATAACAAAAGAACTCGCACGACCTTCATAAGCTACTCCATGGATATTATCTCATGATTACATGATCAGAATTATAACACGAACACCGAACTCTTGGAATAAAACGTATCTGGATAATATGATGACACCATTGCCCAGCTTATTCTGACTAAGCTAGTCCTTCCTCGATCGCGAGAGAAGTGTTTTACATTTTCGAAGCAGAAATATACGAAACTTTGGATGTACTAACATGATTCAGTCGATAATCACCTTTTCGATATATGTTTCGATATAGGACAGGTCGATGGAACTAATAATTAGCTCACGCTTCAGCAACGCCTTAGAGATTTAATATTATGATTCGGTGTCAATTGGAGGAAGACTCCTCCACTTAGAGCATAAAAACTCATGCAACTAATTTGAATAGAAATAGTCATCCTCGCACAACCTGCTAGATTAAGGAAGACTTAGCTAAATAGAGAAAGCGGATCAGACCCAAGCTACCAAATTACTCTCTCGAGTTGCCAAACAGCTGCAATTCTCGAGTTCACAGCTCCAAACATTTTTCATAAGCACCACTGCCTGATGGATCAAATCAAATGTCAAATGACGCCTCTCATTACCCTTAGAAGTCTTGAAAAACAACAATGTGCTTACCCAGTTACCTTGACACGCACTCTGGCTCAACATAGGGAACATCACAAGTGGCTACTGACCGCCTAAGCTCACTAGTGTCGGACAAGAAGAGATGGCTATGGACTGAGGATAGAAATAATTAGAGCTTCAGGAAGCTCATCTTCTTATTGCTTGGCTACCAGAGCTAGACTACTTCCGAATCAAAGTAGCCCAAGAATAGCAATTGAAGAAACAAATATTAAATGAGCTTTATGCAACAACATCCATGCCAATTTGACCTCCTAATAAGAAGGAAACTCTGACAATTTACCAGAAACCCTTTTATAACCCAGACAAGCTCATAAGATAACATGACTTTACTAGCGTTTTGAACCAAGAGGGAATACTTAGATCAAATATTACTTACTAACTACTTTACACCGGAAGAAACCATGACACTCCCTTATGGTGATGAACTAGAATCCCATAAACCAACCAATACGGAATTCCGAGAAGAAAGGTAAACTAATTTGATATAATAATAGAAGGTGGCGCGATAAGATGCCAGGCAGACAATACCGACACTCACGCCCAAATCTCTCACATTTAAATCAGATAAACTAGTAGGGTCTCACAAATTCCCTGAATAAATCATACTAGAAGCTCACCCCTCTACCGCAATCGATTCTTAATAGAAACAATATCCAAAGAAGCCATGGATATATGGTAAGATAAACGAAGTTCAGACCGATCGTAAGAATCAAAGCTTACACACATATAAGTGTGGAAGAAATACTTGGGTCTACTACATCAGATACCTCAACATCTTGCCAGACTGGTAGTTCTTAGAACTGCCTCTGCAGCTGAGCCGAGCCGCTACCCTGATAATTACTTCTAGAGGAACCGCTACCACCACGTTCTCGACCTCTATCGAATGGTGGCATTTCTCTGGCCGATTGAGATCTAAGGTGCCTGATGGCGAGAGAAAGGACGACTGCCTACTTGCCGAAGTAAGGGAAAAATCATCAAAGGATAACCAGACTCACGATAATGATAACACCTTCTCACTGAAAAAAGAAACTGAGCAGATTATTGATAGCTACAAAATGAAAATTGAGTCTATCTTGATGAACTACTAGCACACTTTGAGAATTATGCTCTACAAGCTGAGATAACCTAGCCGGTGACCTCCCAAAATAGTCAGAACTCTTACCTCCAAATAAGGTACCATAGTTGCCGACCAGGGCCACGGAATTTCTTGCTCTCTCGCTCTAACTCTTCCCCCTCTAACTTATGGTATACCTAATACCTTTGAGCAATATTAACAATGACATCAAATGAAGTCCCAACCTCAATTTTTTGAGCCATCTGGAATCTCCAGGAAAAAGAAAGGTCATCAATAAATCTTTGAATCTCTCGAAAGGCTCATAGATTAGTTCTAATGCATATCTCGCCATTCTATAGAACTCAATCTTATATTCTGAAACTAGCAGGCTACCCTGTCTAATTCACTCAAACTGGCGACACTCTTCATCCCGCTCGCTACTCGAAAAGAACTTTTCCACGAATCTTGAAGAAAAATCGAACCAAGTTAGCTAGTAAGAGAGCGGCCCACCAATCCAAGACTGGACCCTGAAACTGGAAAGCAGAATAATCAACACCATTTCGCTTGATATAATGAAGAGCCTGAAAGATTCGGTGACATCATTTTATTTTTAAAAACTTACACAGGGATTATCTAACGAATTGTCTGAGAATACCGGAAGGTTTAACTGGGTAAAATAATGCAGCCATTTTAGATACTCGGACCGAGCCATTACTCAGGCTAGCTAACCGGCCAGAATAACTAGAGGCACAACACATGCTGCCTCCGGAACATAGTTTACTGGGGCAACACCAGGGACTGGAACAAGGGCTCTCTGAGACCAAACGTCTCCATCTGCGACAACCTAATAAGCTTTTTAGCGAATAATAGGTTCTTGCGGTATCTGCGTTGTCAAGATTCTCGTAAAAGAATCGTAGAGAGCCAAGGGAACCACAAGCCCCTGCTCCCTTGCCCATCGCAAGCTCGTACAACTGGGGCCTCTGTAACTAGGTCGTCAGCACGATCAAAACTCTTTGGGCTTCGTCAGTGCTAGCACCAGGCTAGACTGCTTCGTCTTGACTCATACCCTTTGCTAATTTGTCGCACGAGGGTTCGCAATTACCACGAAGAAATTAACGAATTAATGAAAATACTTTTGAATCCTAGACCGACGCACGATCAGAAAAGAAGCAAGTGAAAATTCCTAAATGCCATCATAGCCTCTCGTAGATAAGTACGGACGTCTACGTACCCATCAGCGAGACTCTACTAGACACTGTCTTAATCTGGATAGACTCTAAACCAGGCTCTGATACCAGCTGACACGACCCGAAATTCGGTTAGGCCGTGCGGGCACCCGACATACTCCCCTAGACCCGTCGGGCGAACCCTTACCAATTAAATTAGGAAAATAAATATAATTCAATTCATAAATAATAACAAGACTTAGAAAAAAAAAGTACAGACATACTGATACCTCCAAGCTGTACAAAAGAAATTACAGCTGACTACCCAACATACTAGGTTTAGGGTTATCCAGACTAGACATCTAAGAGTATGAAAGAAGATAAATACCTCCCAAAGGGAGCAAAATGCAAATGAAAAAATAAACAATTAACTGGTGGCCATCCGAAATAAAATCTGGCTCACCCTGACAGTTGAAGTCGTCTTCGCTCCTTCACAACGTTGCGAATTGAATCCTGGAGCGAACCTGCCGAAACGAAATAGATAGACACGAAACAAACAACAAGCAAGGGTGAGTCAAAAGGACTCAATAAGTGGGGTAGACTAACCACCTCAAAGAATAGGATAGGTAGCCAGGGAGGAGAAACAGATAAACAAAATTCCTCTTATTTAAATTATAAAAAGGTAGAGCCAGATAATAAACAGAAACACGTAAGAAACTATAAACTTAACCAGGGTTGCGAGCCAGAAACATATCAAAAAATAAGCAATGCACATATAAGCAGAATAGTAGTCATGTACCGCAAGTCTACACAATGGTATGAATTGAGATGAAATGAAATGAAATGTGATGCAAAGGGTCACATTTGCCAAATGAATGAAGTGGAATCCTCCTGCTCCGAGGGCGGAATCCTCCTACCCTCAATATGATGCAATGGAGCAGAATCCTCCTACTCCGAGAGCGGAATCCTCCTACCCTCAATATGATTCAAATAAGCGGAATCCTCCTGCTCCGAGGGCGGAATACTCCTACTCTCAATATGATGCAATGGAGCGGAATCCTCCTGCTCCGAAGGCTGAATCCTCCTACCCTCAATATGATGCAATGGAGCGGAATCCTCCTGCTCCGAGGGCGGAATCCTCCTACCCTCAATATGATGCAATGTAATGCATATGAATGCAATATGATGCAATAATAACCCTTCACTGGCGCGGGACTCTTGTCGACAACCGGGAAGTGGATGCCAACTCACAGCCTGAGTACAATGCTCAAATCCTCAATGCAATTCCAATAACAGGACATAACATATAATATAGAATGTAAATCCAAAGCTAAGGCTAAATGAGTACGCCTATCGACAGCTACACACGTAAGGAACACGTGGTAGAAAATCCATGAAGCCAGGTGCCTCCAAAGAAATGGATATAAACACTTACCTCGTCCCAAAGTTAACACTGCTACCCAACAACCGCTTTATTCTTTGTATTCATTGCCAAACGATTCCACTGTGTTCAATAAGTAGAAAAATATATCACATTAGGCTAAAGGCTTCATTCCTCACATCTTAGGGCAATCCGGTTAGGAACCTGATACCTACGCGACCGGCCTGTGTGTCTAATGTCCAGCCTCTATGGGGGACTCCAAGTCACACATAACGTGATCACAATTTAAGCATAAGCATGCATGAGGCATAACACATGTGGCAACAATAAATATAGACTCAAAGGAATGAGAAGAAAACTCAGGATATAATTATAGATACAACTTAGAACTCAAAATTTGTCTAACTCTTTGATTTTTATAAAAATTTCGGCAGAGTTTCCTCTGAAACTGGATGATCCGCAAAAACAGAACCAGCACTATACTATACAAGGGAATGGATACCCGGATAAACTGATAGCATAAACATGTTAAACAGATTACAAGAGGAGACGACTGGATGACATAACAAATCCGCAGATAGAATGTCTGGACAGCACCACTGTCCTGCCTTTCGACCTAATTTTCAGAGTGTAGATCAAAGTTATAGACTTCATGGTCTCATGAAAGTTGTAGATATATGTCTTAGGATTCTGGGGATTCTTAAATCATCTTAATATCAATTTTGTAAAAGGAGTTATGACCAATATACTAACAACTGCTTAAAGATCAAAATGATTTTCCAGATTTTGAAACGTTTTGTCTTGTTGATTCAGACATCTTTCACCTTGGATTTTAGTACCAAATTAAGTATATACAAGGTTTCATTGATACTATACAAGTTTCTCACAAGAGACACTAAGTTTAGAACTAAGAAAAGCTTCAAAAGCTAAAAGATACATGTCTTGCCAAAAGATAGGTTTAGTCTTACATACCTTTGATGCTTTTTGCTTCTAAACCTTGTTTCCCTTGAATTCAACACCTTCTAAAGCTTAAACAAGCTATAATACAACATTTGGGTACTTTACTTAGCCATGAAGTAATTCTAAAACTCAAGCTATAGACGAAATTGAAGGTAGCATAACATTACCTTAATCGCGTAGAGTGTTTTGACGCAATTTGTCTTCAGTTTCGAGTTAAGATTGACGTCCATCCTTCAAAATCACAAAATTTGCTCAACACTTAATGAGAGAACTATTTCTGTCTTTGTATTTCTGTAAAATGATGAGAGGGGAAAGGAATTTTCCTTTTATACTTGAAACATTTCAGTTTTAGTGCTCTTTTACGCTTATGTCCCTCTTTCTGGCCTGACTTCTGATGCTCATATCTTTTTATCTATATGTTTTATGAACAAACCGTTAAATGGTTTGGAAACTGCACTCCAAGTACTTCAATTTGGTATATGATATGTCCCCAAAAGACTTTATATAATACACGAAATTAATTGCTGAAAAAGCTTCGTTACAAGGCAATTCGTTAGTCGGTTTTTCCGCAACTTAAATCTGATTTTTCCAAAACTTTATATTCAATATATAAACATCATATATGGTCATATTATGACTTTAAACTCACTTAAATCATTCTTAACATGTCTTTAGAATGATACACGTCACTTTGGACATACGGGGTACGGTGTAACATAGATAGAGGAGAAGTGATCTTTCAAAAAGTAGGACCACAATCATGCATAGTACTAATTACATTTGTTGTATGCTCCTCACAAGAATCTCAAAGTAGCTTTTATATTTTATATTTCCTTTGAAAATTTAAGACATGCTATGATATTCACATTAAGAATTGGTCAGCTTCATCCAAAATGCAGATTACAAGGGCGAGGATATATAAAGCAACCTTATTAATTTATCCGGAATGACATAATTAACTGGAATTAAAGTTTTTATAATCTCTAGTTTATTTGAAAGACATACATTTTTATAATAGCTATGCTAATTTCCGAAAGTCTCATAACATGTTGATATTAGTAATGCAAAAATAAAAACCAAAAGAGAAAAAACCAAGACAATTCATAAGTTATGTAGAGTTATATAGCAGACCTTTAACAATTTTATAACACGAAAATTGTATTAGTTAAAATAAACGTTATATCGAGATTATTTTACACGACTAGCCAAGACTAATCATGCAAGGATTGGAATATAAGAAATTGCTTTGCAATTAATTATAACTAATGTGGTACTAAAACCTTTGAGTTTCTCCTATCTATATGTGAAGGTTGCGGAACTCCAATTGGGTGATATTCAAGCTCACAACTAACTAGCATGAAAATTTTTCTCGTGAACTTTTTATTTGGCGCTTAGCCAAGCGTAATTGCTCTATTACAAAGATTAATTTTTGTCAAATCTATTCTTGCTCTAATAAATGAGCCATACAATTTTAAAGAAGTTTAAACTTATTCGCCAAGCTTATTGAAAAGTTTAAGGAAAGATAAAAGACTAACTTGGAGCTTTGGCATGGCAGAACTTGCCAAGTCTTTTTTGAGTGGAAAAAGGCTCAAGTTTTAAACATGAAATCTAGGGTCCTAATTTAATTAGTGGTATTAACTATCTAACATTCCCACCTCAATATTTTGTAAGTTACACAATAGTCCATGTATAAAAGCTTGTTTTTTGCCAAATTTGGCCATTGACCTAGCTACTTCCCTCTCTCCTCTCCCCCCCCCCCCACCCCCCCGTTTTCCCTCCATTTTTACCCCATTCCATTCCCGCCGAAAGTTCCACCATAGCTGCTGAGCTTCCTTTCCTAGATCGAAATAATACCCATTCCACCATAGCTACTGAGCTTATTTACTAAATATCATTTTCAGTTTTAGGCAATTCAAGCTGAGACCGCCCACATTTGGGTTATACGGCATTTTGTTAAATCCGGTCGTTTCTAATCCATTAAAGGGAAAATCTTGTTCCTCTAATTTTAATCATATCAATCCAGTCATCTCTGGTAAGTGTACTAACTTTAGAACATGTTTTTAGCTGTTTTTGTTGATTCGAGAT
Source organism: Petunia x hybrida (assembly GCA_037355625.1). NCBI lineage: Eukaryota > Viridiplantae > Streptophyta > Magnoliopsida > Solanales > Solanaceae > Petunia > Petunia x hybrida. The sequence continues at coordinate 11,447,069 of JBBBVM010000064.1, forward strand.
TGTTACGGACTCAGTTCCTCCAAACAATCCGCCTGAAATTCCAAACATCATTTCGAAGTTCCTATGGTCGTAATTGTAATTCCCAACATGTCGCTAGCGTTTTACACGGCGTATGTATTTATTGGAATTTTTACAGATAATGTTCGGAACATCCTGGTAGATGTTTGAGCGTTCTGTTAGCAGTTTGGAACATCTTGCATTAAGCAATGAAAAAGTGTAAGGTGATGTTCAGAACGTCTAAATCCGATGTTCCAAACAAGCAACATTGAGGTTTGGAACATCTTGCATTAAGCAATAAAAAACTGTAACGTGATGTTCAGAAGGTCAACAGAAATGTTCCAAACGAGCAACATTAAGGTTTGGAACATACTGTATAAATATTAGTAATACTAATAGCTGGCCATTCCAATTTATTGCAGGTGACCATCGATGGGTGAGATTATATTAGGAGTTAATTATCAAGGTGAATGGGTGGAGCGTTCTAAATATTTTGCTTGGGTTCCGAAGGTTAAAGAGTCAAGACCCATTCTTGTGCCTAGAGATGTTACGTATGATGTTCTACTTAACAAAATCATCGGAAGTTGGGGGATAAGAGACAATCCGAGGGGCATTTGCATTACTTACATGCTGAGTGTTGCTGAAAATCAAAAGACTCCTCCCGTTACAATAAGAAATGATGATGATGTACGCCTTTATATGACTGACGTTGATCGTAATGGTGCTAGGCCCACTCTAAGGGTAATTGTGGTTTCTACGATGGAGGAATGTGCTGGTTCTAATGACCAAGAAATGCCAAATAGCAGAGGGCATGATTTTAGTCAGCGATTGGATGACTTACATGAAGAAGTAGAAGAAGACAAAGGAGGAGGGGTAGAAGAAGACAGAGGAGGTGTAGATGTAGATAAAGAAAAAGAAGAAGAAGTAGAAGAAAAATATGTAAAGGAAGATCCTGCCATTTATACCCCTGTGTTTCCAACACAAAGCAGCGAGCCGATATTTCACTTCGTCAATGGCATATGTTTTGAAAAAGTTATGACTTTCGCGAATAAGATAGAACTGGTCACCAAATTGAAGATTGCAGCAGTTAAACATCGTTTTAATTACAAAGCATTGAAGAATACTGCAAATATTTTTAATGCTAGATGTTTAGATGTGAAATGCAAATGGTGGTTATTGGGAATGAGGTATAAAAGTAATGATAGGTTCTACATTAGCGTTTACAATAACTTGCACACATGCGGTGTCCAACATCATTCCAGTCATAATTCACACGCATCTGCCCAGATAATTGGTGAGTTCATGAAAGGTAAATATTTAATGAGAAAAGGTCCAACCACAAAAGCTGTCAGGGAGTCCCTCAACAACGATTTTGGTTGTAAGGTTAGCTACTGGAAGTGTCTTAGAGGCTGTCAATTTGAAAAAGCTTTGACACGGGGAACACATCAGAAAGGTTTTAAAATTCTTGATGCTTATGCTTATATGGTTAGGAGTAAGAATCCAGGAACCAAGACAGATTTGAAGCTTTCTAGCACAGGGAAGTTCTTGTATTTTTTTCTCTCTTATGGAGCGTGGATCAGGGGATTTACTTACGTGAGAAAAGTCCTAGCCATTGATGGTACACATTTGTCTGGCGAGTGTGAAGTGATGTTGTTGTCTGCTGTTGCTCAGGATGCAATGAGTCACGTATTCCCTGTTGCTTTTTGTGTTGTAGAAAAAGAGTGTGACGCCTCATATGAGTATTTTTTTCGAACAATTACGCTGCATAGTTTCAGATAGTGAAGAGTTGTGCATTATTTCGGATAGACATCCGAGCATCTCGAAAATGGTCGCCCAAGTGTTTCCTTCTGCACACTATGGAGTTTGCATGTGGCACCTAGGTGAAAGCATCCGAACAAAGTTTTAGTTTGGAATCAGTCTTCATAAATACTACACTGCAGCAAAGGCATACAGGGTAGAGGAGTTCACTGATGCTATGAATAAGATCAGGACTATTGATTGGAGGGTAGCGGATTATCTTGAAAATGTTGTTGGCTATCATAGATGGAGCAGATTATATTTCCCAGGAAATAGGTAAAGTATAATAACAAGGTCTGATATTACTGTCTGCTTTCAATATGTTCCAAACGTCACACTACGCGTTCCGAACGTAACATATATGTGCCAGAACATTATGAGGAAATTTTATTTTCTAGCGATGTTCCGAACCACTTATTGTCGTTCTGAACGTATGCTTTATGTTAGGAACATCATGAATGTTCCGCACTTCTTATTCCTATATCTGCACTTGTGTTTTACGTTAGGAACATCTTTTGATTATTATAATATATATTCTTTTTACTAGGTTTCAAGTTATGACATTAAACATAGCCGAGTCCATTAATTCTATGCTGAAGGAGCAAAGAGAATACCCTATTGATGCACTCTTGAAGGATATAGGTAGGAATTTTGCGGAAAAATTCCACAGTAGGGCTATGAAGTTAATCAACCACCCAAATTTATGCGTCCAAGACGTTGAAATAAAAATAAGGAAGAATAAAGAAGTGGGAGACAAGCTAGTTGTCAATAGGAAGGGAACTTATGGTTTCGAAATCATTAGTCCAGGGTATGAGGCAGATGTTGATTTATATGAGAGGATATGTACACGTAGGGAGTTTGATCTTGATCAGTTACCTTGTGTACATGTTATTGCAGCAATTAGGGGGTTGCATGCCGATGAATATGGAAGTAGAGTGTATGAATACACTTTTGGATATTACACAACACAAGCATACATACTTGCCTATGCAGAGCCTGTTAATGCAGTGCCTCCTGAAGAATCATGGGTCGTCCCTGCTGAAGAGATACTTTATCCAGTGCCTCCGCCCCCAAAGCCGAACAATCGTGTAATGAGAAGGGTTAACTGGATTCGATCTATTGGAGAACGTCTTCCAAAGAGGAGAAATAAATGTTGCAACTGCAAGAGATATGGTCACAAAAAAATACATGTCCCGTTGTTCGTAGTGGAACTGAGGCTACAAGTCAGCCTACAAATTGAGTTTGTGAATTGGACGAAGCATCGTCCTCGTTATAATTTCGATTATTTGGATTTCTATTTAAATTGCATAATGGACTTTTCGTCCTACTTGTATAATTTATATTATGTTCATATTTGCTTTACTAGTTTCTGAATTTATGTTGTGCACATATTTGCTTATTGTTCGCAACACATCCAGTGTTGTTTACGATATTACATTTGATGTTCCGAACGATGTCAAGGCATGTGAAAGCTTGTGAGGTCTTTATTTCACAATTCATAGTCGTATCATTTACCAAGTGCTACCTTAGAGAAAATGTTCGGAATATCTTGTCAATGGTATTATATTATACTTTAATACGTGACGTTCCGAACAAGCTATTCAAAATTTAAAAGACACAAATGGCTACAATGAACAGTTGGGATGCCCAAATACCAATACACCAAATGGCTAAAATACAAGTTGGTTGCTGCAATAGTCACGTCAAAACACATGCACAGTTGTAACTATGCGTCCCTTCATTTGCCTCGGCCATTGAAAAAGGCGTGCAATAGAAATTAAAAGCCACTTCAAAATATCTATAAATACCTCCTTGATGAATACCCATTTCACAATTTATTTCGCATTAACCAAGTATCAAATTCAGTTTTCAGCAGTTTCTATCAAGGAAGAAGAAGTTGAGGTACTCAAGTTTTCCATATTTTCTACGTTTTTCATAAAACAATTTCAAAATCTAATCTATTTATAATTCCTTAAACATAACTCCACTTTGAATCTTTTCGAAATTTTAAACAACTTTTCATGCAGATGGCCAATAATGCATTTAATGATCCATGGAATAAGTACCACCGAATCCGAGAGCCTCCAAACAAGTCGCTTCCTGCAAAACTGCTAGACGTGCATTTTGAAGTTGTTAACATCAAGGAGGTAGCAGATAATTGCGAGAGGTCCATTCAAACACTCGAGACAAAACTTGAGCAGATGCAATTGCAGTTAGATCAGATTGAGAGGGTTTTGCAAAACCAATTCGGTGGAGGCCAAAACAATAACGAAGACGCTATTATATATTAGTTGTTTAAGTAGTTGTACTGTTTATGAATATGCTTTTGTTATCTCTTTTCAATTAATATTATTACGAAGGTCTTTAATTAGTACTTTTAAATTGTCTCCAAACCATCATGTTTGCTTATAGTTTGCAACACATCAACTGTCGTTTTGGATATTAAATACGATGTTCCAAACGACAACTTGTTCTACTCTATTTCTAGAAAAGTTAATAAATTCATAAACCACGTTCGGAACATATAGAATGTGTTCCAACACAAAGATATATGTTGGGAACGCAACTGGTATGTTCCAGGTATAAATGATAATCATTAACATTATACACGACCAAATATCCAGAACAGAGTGATAAATGATGTTCATTTTAACTAGAAAGTACAAATTATACTTGTTCGGAACAAAAGTAACCTATGATGATCATTTCGCTTGAAAAGACCAAATATAGTTGGTAGACTAATTAGAGTGATAAATGTTGACAATTATCAATAGTGATGACCAATTGAGTGACAAGTGGTGATCATCTATCGTAAGGTTGTTTTAGAACAACCTATTGATGTTCGTCGCATTAAACGGTCGTTCGGATCGTACAATTTTTAATGTTGCTATCTTCATTGTATGATGATCCATACATAAACTCTAGTTTCGAACATCAACTAGAAGTTTGTCACATTTTGTGTGTCGTTCCGAGCGCCATGTTCAATTTTTTCTATCTTCATCATACTTTTTCACAATTAGAGTAGTTAGCACGACAAATTATGATGATTCTATGACTATAAGTGACTAATTATACTTGTAAAAGTGATAGACTCATCCACTTTCATCAGAAAGACCACTTAGAGTAGTTTGTGTGATAAATGAAGATCACTATTAACTATAAATGACCAACTATACATGTTAGAGTGAGAAATGATGATCATTATGAGTAGAAATGACCCACTATACTTGTAAGAGTGAGAAATGTTTATCCATACATATACTCTAGTTTCGAACATCAACTAGAAGTTTGTCACATTTTGTGTGTCGTTCCAAGTGCCCTGTTCAATTTTTTCTATCTTCATCATACTTTTTCATAGTTAGAGTAGTTAGCGTGACAAAATATGATGATTATATGACTATAAGTGACCAATTATACTTGTAAGAGTGATAAATTTATCAAATTTCATCAGAAAGACCACTTAGAGTAATTTGTGTGAAAAATGATGATCATTATGAGTAGAAATGGCCAACTAGACTTGTTAGAGTGACAAATGATGATCACCATGTTAAGAAATGACCCACTATACTTGTTAGAGTGACAAATGATGATCATTATACCTACAAATGACCCACTATACTTGTAAGAGTGACAAAAGATGATCACTATCACTAGAAATGACAAACTATACTTGTAAGAGTGACAAATGATGATCACTATACCTACAAATGACCCACTATACTTGTTAGAGTGACAAATGATGATCACTATCACTAGAAATGACCAACTATACATGTTAGAGTGAGAAATGATGATCATTGTAACTAGAAATGACCCACTACACTTGTTAGACTGATAAATGATGATCACTATACCTACAAATGACCCACTATACTTGTTCGAGCGACAAATGATGATCATTATACCTACAAATGACCCACTATACTTGTAAGAGTGACTAATGATGATCAATATGATAAGAAATGACCCACTATACTTGTTAGATTGACAAATGATGATCATTGTGGCTAGAAATGACCAATTAGAGTTGTAAGTGTGACAAATGATGATCAATATGATAAGAAATGACCCACTATACTTGTAAGAGCAACAAATGATGATCAGTATCACTATAAATGACCAATTATAATTGTTATAGGGAGAAATGATGATCCATACATATATTCTTGTTTCGAACATCCAATAGATGTTTGTCAAATTATATGTGATGTTCCGTGCGCTATGTTCTATTGTTTCTATCTTCATCAAACTTTCCACAGTTAGAGTAGTTAGAGTGACAAATGATGATAATTATAGCACTAGAAGTTAGTGACCAATTATAATTTTAATATATATATATTCATAAACTTCCATCACAAAGAACACTTAGAGTAGTTAGAGTTAGAACTGATGATCATTGTTACTACAAATAGCCAATTACACTTGTAAAAATTACAAGTGATGATCATTGTCACATTATAATTAAAGGACGATGATCATTATCACTCTAAATTACCAAGTATACTTGTTAGAGTGACAAATGATTATCCATCTATCTTTGTTGTTTCGAACATGCTATTGATGTTTGTCACATGAACATCATGTTCGGAGCGCCATTTTCCGATGTTGCTATCTTCATCGTATTGTTTTTGAAAATGTTCAGAACAGATAGCGATATGATTGAAACAAGAAGTAAGTCATGCGGAACGACATTGGGTACAATGGTAATTTACAGGACAAAATAACAATTTCAATTGAAATTTCTTGATCACTAGTACACAAAACATAACAATTGGAAATAAATAGAACTTAAAGTATGAACCAACACTTGATCCAAGTACAGAATATGAGAACAATTAGCATCACAACTAGCAGTACCCCAATACCCAATTTTTTTCGCCATAACCGTGCCTCTTTCCTCTCTTCTTCAACTGCTTTCAACACCTTAAGTAGACCCCATATTACTCTCTTCGCTTGATCTGACATCTCTTCATCATGCCATCTAAAGTAGTTGCAGCCATTTGCCTACATAAAAAAAAGAAAATAAATACAACAAACAAATGACTATAAGAAAAAAATAAACCCATCGCCTAACCTGACCATATTTTCATCCATAAAATCTCCTTCTTGGGTTTAGTTGAGTCCACGATGTTGTTAACTTCGCATAATCTCCACATCGACAAAATGGTACTACACTGCCACTATTAACGGATCTACTAGACATTTTAATATAGATGTTTGATTTAATTTTATAAACTGGTTTTATAAATAATGAAAGGATATATAATGTGTTGGGTGGTGTATTTTTATTACCGTTGGTAAATAAATGTTGTTCACGCACCCAATGTAATAATTTATCACGAGTTTGGGCTAGATCGAAATGATGTTCGGAAAATATTTTCAAGGGAAATTCAAAAAGGGCTACAATACCAATACACCTATCAGCTAGACTAGGTTGCAGGTAGGTAGCAGCTAAGTCGCAATGATGTTCGGAACATCTTTTCAAGGATACGTTACACGAATTCTACTTATATAGGCTGACGTTCGGAACCACGCATTCAAAATTTGAAATACGCAAACGGCTACAATTCAAGCTGCTCAAATACCAATACATACACCAAACGGCTACAAACGTTTCGGTTGCCTCTCTTGCTTCTATAAATACCCAATAATTCAAAGCATTTCAATCCACAATCACACTTTTTCACAATTCAAACCATTTCAATCCACATTAAACAACTTACACTTCAAACCATTCATCATCAAAAATGGCACGTCAACCAAGAACAAGAGGTGGCTCTACGGCCAGAGGAGCCTCCACATCGAGGCAAAACACAGTTGTTGCATTATCATTTGCAGACGAACCACAAACTGAAAGAGCTACTGATATATTGGAACAACTAAGGGCAGAAGTGTGGAGTTGGAAGTTTCAGTTTGAGGGCTTCCTACATGGCTACAGAAAGGACGTCAAAAAGATGACGAAGGAAATGCGAAGGATGAAAAGAATGCTCAAAGGGCTGCTAGCTGATAAGGCGATGCATTACCTTCACTTCTACTCCTATCCTTCATGCTAGATGTGGATGTTCCTATTAATGTTTATTATATAATTTCTTTTTGAATATTTATAATCTAGTATCTTTTGTTAGAATGCTAGTATAAGTAGCATTCCTTTTGTAAAGCACTGACAGTGATGTGCAGTTTCTCCATTTGAATGCTAATATAACTAGCATTCTTTTTGTAAAGCTCTACAATGATGATCAATAAAAAATATGTTTTAGTTCCTGCAAGTATGTTCAGAACATCTACATAACGTTCAGAAAGTTAATATGTCGTTCTGGAACAAAAGCAACCTTTATACAATGAGATATTCATGTTTCGAACATCAACATTAAGCGCAGAACATAAGACTGTCGTTCTGAACAAATAATGAACAATTTTTATGCTCTATTCATTTTCTAAAAAACTAATCCATATATAATTAAATAAGCCCAATATACCGAATGACTTTCAAAATGTTCCGAACTGCATGTTAAAATCTAAAAGGCACAACGGTTACAATTAGCAGTTGCACTCGTTTGAGTAGTACATAATGGTTACGAGTTTCGTCAAAAGTTACTTTCCATAAGACCATTCCCAATAGACTCGTCGAAAGCCATTTTACTCTTACAATTACCCAACAGTCACACATTGATTCCACATATTTCAAAATGCCTCGTCGTCCAAGAACAATGGGAGCACCGATAAGAGGAGCATCGAGTTCAAGATGGCCTAGGGTTCCTTCCTCGAGTTCACATTCAGATTCTGAAAATTCGAACGACAGCTTGGACCACCTGAGGTATGAAGTGTGGGAAAGGAAATTCAAATTCGAAGAATTCTTCCATGATTATAGAAGGGACATAAGAAGGATGAAGAGAATGCTTAAAAGGCTGCTTGCTGAAAAGGGAATTGATTATGTCCCGTACTCCACACCACCAGGAACACCACCTGAAGCACCACCACAAGCTCCGCAACATGAACCCCTAAGTTCGATTGCTTATGATTATTTTAGTTATAATTTCATATGTCAGTGGTTATATTACGGAACGACTTGTCGTCCAAAACGAAGTAGTATTGTTCCAGGGTAAGCTTAATTAAATATTGCTGATGTTTGGAACATCATCTTGTTTTTCAGGAACAATAATACGTCGTTCTGGAGCTTACGTAATAATCGTCTAAATTTTACTGTCATTTTATGTTGAATGCTGAACAACTTAACAATATATAAGAATGATTGTTTTAATTGCGACTAATTATGCTATCCTTTTAAGCACATCAAAAGCAATTACTTGGCTAAGAAAATAAAAATCATCCATACCTAAGTACATAACCAAAATAAAAGTTAAAAGATTATCCAAATATTACATATTACCCAAATCAAGGCTTCATTTTCCCGTCAAAAATACAAACGGCTAAACGTCGCCTCCACTGATCAGCCACATTGTCACAAATTTTGTCCATGGGGGTGTTTGTAATGAGATGCTCAATGTACATCAGCGCGAACACTCCACAGGATTGCCCTGTTAGATTTTGTGGACAACGTGATCTTGGCACTCTCTCAAACGTCCACATGTCTCCTTCCTTACACATCGGATCCAAGTCTTTGAATAACTTAAAATTTCTTATATAGATCGGGAACATGTAGAGAATGGGGACAATTATTGGCAAGAACTTTTCATCATCATTGCAACCATGATTGCAATCAGACACCCAAACCTTCGCTTCAACCATGTCAAATACCACCATCACGTAGTGATTGTCATTGATGTTGAAGACGGCGAAGATCCTCTTAGCGCCAGCCCAATACCTACCCCTTGGGTATGGTAGCTTTCCATGTGCATACTTCAGATAATCCTCATCAAAATGATACACATTCAACGCCTCATCAAGCGGTATCTTATCATCTTGCGGCTCTTTTTCCAGTTGGTAGTAGCATTTTTATCATGCTTGTCAAGAATGCCATATCCAAAATTGAAACGACCTCGGTCAATCGTTTCGGAAGTTAGGACTCCGATTGGCGTGCCGATAATTTTAAAATATTCGTAATGTCCATTGGAACCTGTCTGTAAAATTTGAGCTAAATCACACCTCGTTTGGTAGGCATCGGAAGAAGGTTTCAGTTTTTATTGGCGATAAATATTAAAAAGAGATTTTCGAGCTCGGTTTTGCCGAATGAGCTCCGATTCGAAATCTGAAAGCGCCGTTGGGTTCGTATGATTATTTATGACCATTGTGAACTTTCAAAAGTGAATTTCGATGTTGTTCGGCAAGTTTCCGCTAAAATGCCGAAAGTTAAATAATTTGACCTTTTTCATTTAAATTCGCATTTTGAGTTTCGGGAGTCCAAGTTGAGATCCGTCTTCGCGAGTATGTGATATATATTTTGTACAACTTGTATGCAAAAGTTGAGATTATTTCGAATATCGTAGGGTACCGTTTTAATTTTTACCGTAACTGCGAATTTCAAAAGAAAAAGAAAAAAAAAAAGGAAAAAGACGAAAAAGAGAAAAGACAAAAGGAAAGAGAAATGGATGATAGAAAGAGAATATTGTCGGTTGGTGAGCTTATCAAGCTCATACTGATCAGATTAGAAACAGGAGAAGCAGAAACGAAGCAAACACGCAGTGCAGTAAAAAAATGCCAGAAAATGAGAAAAGGGACTGGAGAAAAGTAGAATTTTCACCCTGAAACATTCAGGTAATGATCCTAATATATTATTTGAGTTTATTACGTGTGTTTGAATATGTTTTAACGGTAAAACTTGGAATATTATACATCATTTTAATAAGTTCAATTAATAGTTTAAAGGGTCAAATGGACCCCGATAATGCAATTGATTATATATTCGTACTCAGTAAGTTACGGGCAACATATAGATGTAATTTATTTGGGGTTTGGTTATGTGGCTTTGAACCCTGTATATAGGCCTGGCCTGCGTATTGCGTATGCGAATAGGGTATCAGGTTCCTACCTGGATTGCTCTAAGAAGTGAGGAATGAAGCCTTTAGCCTAATGTGATATATTTTTCTACTTATTGATCACAGTGGGATCGTTTGGCAATGAATTCAAAGAATAATGCGGTTGTTGGTCGCAATGCTAACTTTTCAGAGAGGCAAGTGTTTATATCTATTTCTTTGGAGGCACCTGGCCTCGTGGATTTTCTACCACGTGTTTCCTTACGTGTGTAGCTGCCAATAGGCGTACTCATTACGCCTTAGATTTGAATTTACGTTGTATATTATTTGTTATGCCCTGTTGTTGGTACTGCATTGAGCATATGAGCATTGCACTCTGGTTTTGAGCATTGCATATACTTCCCGGTTGGCGATGAGAGTCCCGCACCGGTGAAGGGTAATTATTGCATATACTTCCCGGTAATCGATGAGAGTCCCGAGCCGGTGAAGGGTCATTATTGCATATATCTCCCGGTAGACGATGAGAGTCCCGCGCCGAAGAGTGGTATCAGGCATATGTGACTGCATTGCATCGTACCGCAGTCATCCCATCTCATTGCACCGCATACTGACTATTGTGTGTATTGTGTTGTGTTTTATGTATGCGGTATGTATACTATGTCGTAGACATATCTCATTTTGCCTATATATTTCTGGCTCGTATTCTGGGTTGCGAGGATCGGGTTGCACGCCGCGATGGTATAAATATATGAATCGGGTTGCACGCCGCAACATGATGAATATATGGATCGGGTTGCACGCCGCAACAGGATGAATATATGGATCGGGTTGCGCGCCGCAACAGGATATATTTCTGATTGTTGATGTGTTCGGGATACCTATATGTTTTGGTTATCTTACGTTCCTGGTTGTTAATGAGTTTGTCATCCCATACGTGTTTCTAATTATTATCTGGCTCTGCGATTTTATAATTTAAATAAGAGTAATTTTGTTTATCTGTTTCTTCTCCCTGGCTAGCTATCCTATTCTTTGAGGTGGCTAGTCTGCCCCACTTATTGAGTCCTTTTGACTCACCCTTGTTTATTGTTTGTTTCTTGTCTATCTATTTCGTTTCGGCAGGTTCGCTCCAGGATTGAGTTGCCACGTTGTGAAGGAGCGAAGACGACTTCAGCTGTCAGGGTGAGCCAGCTTTTATTCTGGATGTCCACCAGTTTATTGGTTATTATTTCAGTTGCATTTTGCTCCCTTCAGGAGGTATTTGTCTTCTTTTGTACTCTTAGATGTCTAGTCTGGATAGCCCTAAACTTAGTACGTTGGGTAGTTAGCTGTAATTGTCTTTCGTACAGCTTAGAAGTGTCAATATGTCTGTGTGTTTTTTTTTAAGTCTTGTCCTTATTTATGAACTATTATATTTATTTTCCTAATTTAATTGGTAAGGGTTCGCCCGACGGGTCTAGGGGAGGATGTCGGGTGCCCGCACGGCCTAACCGGATTCCGGGTCGTGTCAGTTGGTATCAGAGCCCAGTTTAGAGTCTATCCAGACTAAGACAGTGTCTAGTAGAGTCTCGCTGATGGGTACGCAGACGTCCGTACTTATCTACGAGAGGCTATGATGGCATTTAGGAAGTTTCACTTCCTTCATTTCTAATCGTGCGTCGGTCTAGGATGCAAAAGTATTTTTGTTAATTTGTTAATTTCTTCGTGGTAATTGTGAACCCTCACGCAATAAATCAGCAAACGTATGAGTTCAAGACGAAGCAGTCTGGCCTGGGTTAGCACTGACGAAGCCCCGAGAGTTTTTGATCGTGCCGACGATCTGGTTACGGAGGGCCCAGTTGTACGAGCTCGCGATGGGCAAGGGAGTAGGGCCTTGTGGTTCCCTTGGCTCTCTACGATGCTTTTAGGAGAATTTTGGAGGCGCAGATACCGTAAGAACCTATTATTCGCTGGGCAGCCTATCAGGTTGCCGCATGTGCAGACGTTCAATATCATGGAGCTCCTTTTCTGGTTCTTAATATTGCTGCAGTAAATTATATTCCGGAGGTAGTATGTATTGTACCTCTAATTGTTCTGGTTGGTTAGCCAGCCGAGGTAACGGTTAGGTCCGAGTGCCCAAAGAGGTTGCATTATTTTACGCGGTTGAACTTTCTGATATTCTTAAGCAATGCATCAGATAAATCTCGTGATTTTTTTTAAAATAAAAGGATTTCAGCGCATCCTTCAGGCTCTTAATTATATCAAGCAGTATGATGTTGATTTTTCCGATTTTCAGTTTCAGGGGTCCAGCCTTGAATTGTTGGACTGCTCTCTTATTAACTTATTTGGTTCGGTTTTTCTTCTAGATTCATGGAAAAGTTCCTTTCGAGTAGCGAGCGAGATGAAAAGTGTTGCTGGTTCGAGTGGATTAGACAGGGTAGCCTGTCGGTTAGCCTATTGGTTTCAGAATATGAGATTGAATTCTATAGAATGGCTGAATATGCATTAGAACTAGTCCATGAGCCTTCCGAGAATGTTCAAAATTTTATTGGTGATCTTTTTCCTTCCTTGAGATCCCAGATGGCTCGAGAAATCGAGGTTGGGACTTCATTTGATGTTGTTATTGATTTTGCTCAGAGGTATTAGGCATACCATAAGTTAGAGCGGGAGAGAAAGAGATCCCGTGGCCCTAGTGGGCAACCATGGTACCTCATTTGGAGGTAAGAGTTCTGATTATTTTGGGAGGTCACTTTCTAGGTTATCTCAGCTTGTGTTACGTGATTCTTAGAGTGCGTCAGTAGCTCGTCAAGATCATATTCAGTCTTTTCTTTACAGCTATCAACAATCTTTCCAACTTTCATTTTTCATCGAAAAGGTGGTATCATTGTCGTGAGTCTGGCTATTCTTTGAGGAGTTTTTCCTTACTCCGACAAGTAGGCAGTTGTCTTTTCTCTCATTATCAGGCATCTGTGTAGTCATAGGGGATTTCATATAGATCTCAATCAGCAAAAAAAATTCCACCATCCAGTAGAGGTCGAGAGCGTGGTGGTAGTGGTTTTTCTAGAAGTAATTATCAGGGTAGTGGCTTGACTCAGCCGCAGATGCAGTTCTATGAACTGCTAGTCTGGCAGGATGTTGAGGTCTCTGATGTAGTACACCCATGTATTTCTTCTTCTCTTAAATGTGAGTGAGATTTGATTCTTTCGATCGATCTAGAAATGGCGTGTCTTATCATGTTTCGATGGTTTCCTTGGATTTCGTTTCTATTAATAATCGGTTGCGATGGAGGGGTGAGCTTCTGATACGATTTATTCCTGGCATTTATATTGACCCTACTAGTTTATCTGGTCTAAATATAAGAGATTTGGCAGTAAGTGTCGGTATTGTCTGCCTAGCATCTTGTTGTTCCATCTTTTGTTATTATGTCAAATCAGTTTACCTCCCTCGTCGGAATTCAATGTTGGTAGGATAATGGGATCCTAATTCGTTACCTTCAGAAAGTGTTATTGTTTCTTCCGGTGTAAAGTGGTTAGTAAGTATTACTCGATCTACGTGTCTCCTCTTGGTTCGAGACGCTAGTAGAGTCATGTTATTCTATAAGTTTGTCTCGGTATAAAAGAGTTTTCTGGTAATTGTCGGAGTTTCCTTTTTATAGGAAGGTTAAATGGACACAAATTTTGTTCCATAAAGCTTTAATATCTATTTCTTCAATTGCGATTCTTCGGTTAGCCTGACTCATAAGTAGTCTAGCTCTGGCAGCCAAGCAAATAAGAAGATGAACTTCCTGAAGCTCTACCTATTTCTATCCTTGATCCATTTCCATTTCTTCTTCGTCCGGCACTAGTGAGCTTGGGCGATTGATAGTCGCTTGTGACGTTCACTGCGTTGAGCCAGAGTACGTGTTATTGTAGCCGGGTAAGCATATTATTGTTTTGGATATCGGTTTATCCGGGTATCCATTCCCATGTATAGTATAGGGCTGGTTCTGTTTTTGCGGATCATCCAGTTTCAGGGGAAACTCTGCCGAAATTTTTATATAGAAGTACCATCCATCGAGCGGTGGTGTTTACGGCAAAGATATGGAGTTGTGAACTCGAGAGTTGCAGCTAGTTGGCAACTCGAAAGGGTAGTTTGGTAGTTTAGGTCTGCCTATGTTCAGCTTTTAGCTAGGTCTTCTTTAATCCAGCAGGTTGTGCGAGGATGACTATTTCTATTCAAATTAGTTGTATGAGTTTCTGCTTTAAGTGGATGAGTCTTCCTCCAATTGATACCGAATCATAATATTAAATCTCTAAGGCGTTGCTGAAGCGTAAGCTAATTCTCAGTTCCGTCGACCTGTTCTATATCGAAAGGTATATCGAAGAGGTAATTATCGGCTGAATCATGTGAACCCATTCAAAGTTTCGTGTATCTTTATTTCGAAAATGTAAAACTCCTCTCTCATGATTGAGAAAGGGTCGACTTAGTCCGAATAAGTTGGGCAATGATGTTATCATATGATCCAAATATGTTTTATCCAAGAGTTTGATGTGCGTGTTATAACTCTGATTCTGTAATTACGAGATAATATCCGTGGAGTAGTTTATGAAGGTTGTGCAAGTTCTCTTGTTATCTGCGTAAATCTTGCTTTAGATTTAGGCTCGTTCGAGGACGAACGAGAGTTTAATTGGAGGAGAATGAAACGACCTCGGTCAGTCGTTTCGGAAGTTAGGACTCCGATTGGCGTGCCGATAATTTTAAAATATTCGTAATGTCCATTGGGACCTGTCTGTAAAATTTGAGCTAAATCACACCTCGTTTGGTAGGCATTGGAAGAAGGTTTCAGTTTTTATTGGCGATAAATATTAAAAAGAGATTTTCGAGCTCGGTTTTGCCGAATGAGCTCCGATTCGAAATCCGAAAGCGCCGTTGGGTTCGTATGATTATTTATGACCATTGTGAACTTTCAAAAGCGAATTTCGATGTTTTTCGGCAAGTTTCCGCTAAAATGCCGAAAGTTAAATAATTTGACCTTTTTCATTTAAATTCGCATTTTGAGTTTCGGGAGTCCAAGTTGAGATCTGTCTTCGCGAGTATGTTATATATATTTTGTATAACTTGTATGCAAAAGTTGAGATTATTTCGAATATCGTAGGGTA
The DNA here is from genome assembly GCA_037355625.1 of Petunia x hybrida. Lineage (NCBI taxonomy): Eukaryota > Viridiplantae > Streptophyta > Magnoliopsida > Solanales > Solanaceae > Petunia > Petunia x hybrida. The sequence goes on from JBBBVM010000064.1 coordinate 11,462,907, forward strand.
CCGTTTTAATTTTTACCGTAACTGCGAATTTCAAAAGAAAAAGAAAAAAAAAGGAAAAAGACGAACAAGAGAAAAGACAAAAGGAAAGAGAAATGGATGATAGAAAGAGAATATTGTCGGTTTGTGAGCTTATCAAGCTCATATTGATCAGATTAGAAACAGGAGAAGCAGAAACGAAGCAAACACGCAGTGCAGTAAAAAAATGCCAGAAAATGAGAAAAGGGGCTGGAGAAAAGTAGAATTTTCACCCTGAAACATTCAAGTAATGATCCTAATATATTATTTGAGTTTATTATGTGTGTTTGAATATGTTTTAACAGTAAAACTTGGAATATTATACATCGTTTTAATAAGTTCAATTAATAGTTTAAAGGGTCAAATGGACCCCGATAATGGAATTGATTATATATTCGTACTCAGTGAGTTACGGGCAACATATAGATGTAATTTATTTGGGGTTTGGTTATGTGGCTTTGAACCCTGTATATAGGCCTGGCCTGCGTATTGCGTATGCGAATAGGGTATCAGGTTCCTACCTGGATTGCCCTAAGAAATGAGGAATGAAGCCTTTAGCCTAATGTGATATATTTTTCTGCTTATTGATCACAGTGGGATCGTTTGGCAATGAATTCAAAGAATAACGCGGTTGTTGGTCGCAATGCTAACTTTTGAGAGAGGTAAGTGTTTATATCCATTTCTTTGAAGGCACCTGGCCTCGTGGATTTTCTACCACGTGTTTCCTTACGTGTGTAGCTGCCAATAGGCGTACTCATTACACCTTAGCTTTGAATTTACGTTGTATATTATTTGTTATGCCCTGTTGTTGGTACTGCATTGAGCATATGAGCATTGCACTCTGGTTTTGAGCATTGCATATACTTCCCGGTTGGCGATGAGAGTCCCGCACCGGTGAAGGGTAATTATTGCATATACTTCCCGGTAATCGATGAGAGTCCCGAGCCGGTGAAGGGTCATTATTGCATATATCTCCCGGTAGACGATGAGAGTCCCGCGCCGGAGAGTGGTATCAGGCATATGTGACTGCATTGCATCGTACCGCAGTCATCCCATCTCATTGCACCGCATACTGACTATTATGTGTATTGTGTTGTGTTTTATGTATGCGGTATGTATACTATGTCGTAGACATATCTCATTTTGCCTATATATTTCTGGCTCGTATTCTGGGTAGCGGGGATCGGGTTGCACGCCGCAATGGTATAAATATATGGATCGGGTTGCACGCCGCAACATGATGAATATATGGATCGGGTTGCACGCCGCAACAGGATGAATATATGGATCGGGTTGCACGCCGCAACAGGATATATTTCTGATTGTTGATGTGTTCGGGATACCTATATGTTTTGGTTATCTTACGTTCCTGGTTGTTAATGAGTTTGTCATCCCATACGTGTTTCTAGTTATTATCTGGCTCTGCGTTTTTATAATTTAAATAAGAGGAATTTTGTTTATCTGTTTCTTCTCCCTGGCTAGCTATCCTATTCTTTGAGGTGGCTAGTCTGCCCCACTTATTGAGTCCTTTTGTCTCACCCTTGTTTATTGTTTGTTTCTTGTCTATCTATTTCGTTTCGGCAGGTTCGCTCCAGGATTGAGTTTGCCACGTTGTGAAGGAGCGAAGACGACTTCAGCTGTCAGGGTGAGCCAGCTTTTATTCTGGATGTCCACCAGTTTATTGGTTATTATTTCAGTTGCATTTTGCTCCCTTCAGGAGGTATTTGTCTTCTTTTGTACTCTTAGATGTCTAGTCTGGATAGCCCTAAACTTAGTATGTTGGGTAGTTAGCTGTAATTGTCTTTCGTACAACTTAGAAGTGTCAATATGTCTGTGTGTTTTTTTTAGAGTCTTGTCCTTATTTAAGAACTATTATATTTATTTTCCTAATTTAATTGATAAGGGTTCGCCCGACGGGTCGAGGGGAGGATGTCGGGTGCCCGCACGGCCTAACCGGATTCCGGGTCGTGTCAAAAATGAGGTCACTTTGATCGTAATGATCGGGGTAATTCAAATGCCTCTCCTGCATCATTGTCATCACAGCTTCTACATACTACATAACATATAAGAGACAAAAATAAATTGGAGTATAAGTGAGTGAAGGAAAGGTCTGTCTTTCCGAACATCATTCCATGGTCAGAACGATAGTGTGATGTTCTAGAAATCTATGAGAAGCTAGAAATGGTTGAGTTGTTCCAAGCATAATAAAGATGTTCCGAACTCACTTAGTATGTTCCCTACAACGATGTGAAGTTCAGAAAATCATTCAAAAATAAACTTACAATGTCCCACAGCCACACAGTCTTGTTCATCAGATCTTTGAAATCTTGGTAATTCATCGGCAATCTAAGAAAAACATCTTTTTGTTTCTTCCTCTTTTTGATAAATGCGTTCAATGCAAACACTTTTTTCTGCTTCAATGGCTTGTAAATATCCACTGGAAGCCTCGGACCAACTTCTTCCTGCTTCTTCTTCTCTTCTGTTTGTAGTGATTTCACAGCCTTTGCAGGTTTTATAATCGTTTTGCTCTTCAAATGCTCAATCGTCTCCTGCATGGCCGCCATCTCCATCTCCATGCCTTTACGCCAATTGTTGCAATCTTTACGATTGCAACTGCTATATTTGGGGATGTCGAATCCATCACCACCAAAAGAATCACCTTTGATTTGCTCAGAAGCACCATCCTTTGTCTCATAAGACACGATCTGTTGCTCATAAGCCACCATCCTTTTCTCATAAGCCACGATCTTTTGATCATAAGCAACGATCTTTTGATCATAAGCCAAAATCTTTTGCTCCATTGCTTCCCTCCATCCGCTGCATTCATCACATTTGCAGCCTCTGCAATTGGAGCTCCTCTTCACTATACCAACTTCAGTGATACCAGCAACTTCAAGCTCATCGCCAACTTCATCACCATCAGCTTTGTTTCCAATGTCAATATTTACATCTTGCAGGCCACCAACTCCCTCTTCATTGTATTGACCATCACTTCCAAACATCATCGTTTCTGGGGCTTCCATAGCTTTAATTTCTATCACTTGTCTTGGAGGGGTTGCAGGATTGTTCTTGAAGATACAAATTGTAGTGCCACCAACAAGACCAACTCTGCAAGCATCCTCAAACACTTTACAAAACAATCTATTGTGTTGTCCTCGGAGTCTACAAATGGCACGAGGTCTAGAAAGTAATCCATGTCCAGCTCGTCATCAGTAGGAATGAGGAAAGGGTGAACAACCTTTTAATATACCCAACAACATTAAATAAATATCAACTAAATTTTAAAAATCTTTTAAAGTTGTTTGGAACAAAGTCATGTTGTTCGAAAACATCAAAGAGAGATGTTCCGAACATCGTTGACTGAAGCAGTTGACGGTTCTTCATGAAGATGTTCCGAACATCAATTAGAAATATCTCAGCAAACACGAGGTTATTCCAAACATTACATAACATATATGGAAAACGGAATACTTACAGGAACATCTTGTTGGTCAAACAACCTGTCCGTATCTCTTTCACAAATTTCAGTAAGCCTGTTTATGATCCTTGGCATTGTTTTTTTCTTTTGGCAAATCCTTTGGTCTCAAGGCAGGAATAGCTTCATGAGCCCAGGCCATGACTGCCCATGGAAAGCCATAAAGATTGTAAGTCTGGCTTCCTTCTGCACGAGGTTCCATTGGCTTGATCAGATATTCCATTGTTAATTCAAAAGTCATCCTACCCCAAGGATAACGCTGGAATGCTTCAAGATCGGCGGACAAGCACACCACTGATTCCTCTATTCCATATTTGGAATCCCTCGCACAAAGAATAGTATGAACAAACCATGCCATGCACAGATTTAAATACCACTTCTTGGGATAGATTCTAGAACATACGAACTCAAGCAAGTCACCAGACTTCACAGCTTGCTTTTTCTTCGGCTGTTTTTGTTTTTTGGGCTTGTTGAACTTCCTCTTGGCGGGTGAAGGTGAGGGTGAGGGTGAAGGTGAGGGTGAGGGTGACTCCTCCACCTTCTTCTTCCCCTTCCGCTTCCCACTACCCTTCTCCTTCTCCTCCTTTTCCTTCTTCTCCTTCTCCTCCTTTTCCTTTATCTCTTTCTCCTTCTCCTTTCTCTTTTTCTCCTTGAAATAATCAACAACAAACTTCCACAATTCCTTCCCCTTTTCATTCATTTTTTCCATGTACTGTTTACTTGGATAGGCACCACAGTTTAGCCCTGTCATTAATGCAAACTCGGATAGGCCAAAACGTGCTGGCAATCCATTGAAGGATATCCAAACCTCTTTTTACTTGTTGCAAATAATCCTTCCCATGGGGAGGTTATGCACCAACTTGGTGCCAAACAGTAGATATTCTGGTAATTGCAAGAAAGGACCGAAACAGCTATTGACAAATCCCCTTCTCACCTGCAATTTTTTCAGAACCTTCTTGAACTGTATCATACCCCTAGCCAACGAAGAACGAACAGTAATCTTCCCATTAAAAGGTTTATTGTTGGTCAGGAAGGTCTTGAAGAGACCCTCAACGTTACTCTTGAAAGTAGCATGACCAACGTCTTCATACTGCACATAATTTTAGCATAAAATTAATAAAATGAATCACAATGATAGTAAATCACATTAAGGGGAAAACATAAATGTTCGGAACATGTTTATTATGAGGTTCTGAACAACAGTAGCAACCGTTTGGAACAACACGTAACGTGTTCAGAACGAGAGCCACCAGCCTTAATGCTGATGTTGGGAACATATAAATGTCGTGTAGAACATCAACATTGGCGTTCCGAACAATACGAGTTTCAATTCAACTATCACCTGGTCTTTCTCCAGTTTCAATCCAGATGTTCCTTCAGCAGTTTCCTTCTCTTCACCTGCTTCCTCTTTAACATTTCCACCTGCATTATTTACAGCTTCCCCATCTATTTTAACTCTTTTTTCACGATCCTTCAGAAAGTTGCTTTTCAAAATTACATCATCCGCCTCTCTTCTGCTTCTTTTACTACTTCTTGGACTCTCCCCTGTTTTATCTTCTTCCCTCTCTACTTCTTCTCCTTTTTCTCTACTTAAATCTTCAGCTTCTTCTTTTTTTTACCACCATCTTCCTCTTCCTTTTCACGATCACCATCTTCCACTCCAGTCCTCAAAAAATCACTTTTTAACAATTCATCAATACCGGCGTCATCTAAATCCACCCTTCTTTCACCCTCATATGCAGCCCTCTCCAAATCCTCCCCACCTTTACTTAGATCGTAACTTGGTGCTGGACTTTAGCTTTCCTCTTGTTTATCACCTTTGTTCCGTGGACCTACTACTTCTCCTGGCTATCGTCGCCACTCTCCACAGCTAATTTTCTTTTAGTTGTTCTAGTTGTTCTGGGCGTTTAGGAGTAGGTTCTAAATCTGTAGGAGTACGTTCCGAATCTGAAGTAGTGGGCTTCTCAAGTTTCTTCTTCGGCGAAGGGCCCTTTCTTTTAGAAATTGCCTACTTGGGAGTCTTTGTAGGTTGCTTCTTCTACTCATCTTCATCTTTATTTCTCGGTCTGATATTTACCATTTTTCTGCAAAGCAAAACAAGGGGATACAAAATTTAGTTACAGAAAATCATGAACATCCTATTAGATGTTTAGAACCTCAGCTACTATGGTGTTCGGAACATCAAGACACATAATAGCAATAACTTTAATTTGTAACTAAATAAAGCAGCGTTGGTTCCCAGAAAACCCTCAAATCGTCACAATTTAACCAAAAAATGTAAAAAGCCTAAAAATTTCAATTGAACATCAAAAATTTCTTTGGTAGTTCGGAACTACTTTACCCATTAAAACACATAATGCCATTCAATTTCTACACAATAGTACACCTTTTGTACAAAAACAAACACCCAAATCATCGTTAATGTCGACGAAAAAATTAAAAACAAAAACCTAGGTTCGACATTTACACCACTATTTAAATGATTTACCTTTTGTTGTGTTACTGATCGGATTACTTGAAAACCACAGAGAAGTTGGAGAGTGTTTGGTTTAGATTTGGCGTGACTTGGGAGATGAAGTGAAGTGAAGGAGTAGTTCAAAAGGCCACGTGGGGGGTGGGGAGGGAGTTTAATGGTATGTTGTTCCCAATGTTTGAAATTATTTTTATGTATGTTTTAAGAAAAATCCTCAAGTTCTAAAAGTGTTAATTTGGTCCATGATTAGTTTTAATCAGACTTAGAAAAAAAATGGAAAAGAAAAACAGAGGACCTTTTCTGCCAAAAAAGACTTGTGGAGTTCTGGAACGCCACAAGGCACGACTAACTTAGCCAAATAACTATTATTACGACTAATGCTATTAAGTGATTTCTTTATACAAATGTGGTAATAAATTTTAGATTGCACTCTTTTGCTGCAGCTAGAGATCGAATCTTTGACTAGCATATTATATAATTATATTTATGTACCAAATAGTAGGTAAAAAATTGACAGAATGTAAATCTACATGAACTGGTTCGTGCAGTATACTCATAGTAAACTCATATATATCAACTAGCTACCAATTGATAAGGATAATTTTCTATTGCCAAAATCTGTCCGTTCATCATATGAAATCAATAGTTGATTTCTAGTTAAAGGTAAGAACGACTAAGCTGCGAGTTTTATAATTATAAATTAGTAAAAACTTAAAATGTAGATAGTACTACACTAATGAAAGCTTTGAAGAACTTTGGCTCAACCACTATTTGATCTTCCCCATCGCCATTTCAGCTGTGTTGTTTATTTGATTTCTATTTCCAATGACCACAAATCCCATCTCCACAATAGAATCTTAGAACTCAATCAGAAAACTCAAATACGCTTTGTACCAATCACTGCTTTCAAATTACAAGTTATAAGCTCAAAAAATAAATCTTCAGATAATAATTGGAACTTAAAGCACTATAGTTTACACTCTGGATAATTGGAATAGAAAGCACTATAGTTTACATACATACTTAGAATTATCTATGATGATCTTTTTCACTCAAAAGTCATTATTCTTGGATTTTTCAAAAGCCGCATCAGCAAAATACATGAGAAATGCTGGGTATATAAGTAAGCATGCATTAGACTCTAGTGATACGTTTCAAAGCCGTGCGGGCCTAGGCTCAAAGCAAACAATATCCCTAGCGGGCTGAGGCTATTAGATTGCACTCTTTTGCTGCAACTAGAGATCGAATCTTTGACTAGCATATTATATAGTTATATTTATGTACCAAATAGAAGGTAAAAAATTGACAGAATGCAAATCTACATGAACTGGTTCGTGCAGTATACTCATAGTAAACTCATATATATCAACTAGCTACCAATTGATAAGGATAATTTTCTATTGCCAAAAACTGTCTGTTGATCATATGAAATCAATAGTTGATTTCTAGTTAAAGGTAAGAACGACTAAGCTGCGAGTTTTATAATTATAAATTAGTAAAAACTTAAAATGTAGATAGTACTACACTAATGAAAGCTTTGAAGAACTTTTGTTCAACCACTATTTGATCTTCTCCATCGCCATTTCAACTGTGTTGTTTATTTGATTTCTATTTCCAATGACCACAAATCCCATCTCTACAATAGAATCTTAGAACTCAATCAGAAAACTCAAATACGCTTTGTACCAATCACTGCTTTCAAATTACAAGTTAGTAAGCTCAAAAAATAAAACTTCAGATAATAATTGGAACATAAAGCACTATAGTTTATGTAGGAACAATTGGGGAAAACAACAACAATAACACTGATAATAACAACAATAATGATAATAATGACAATAGTAATAACAATAATAATAATAATAATATATGGCTAAAGTATTGTTGAATACAATAAAAGTAAAAGGATATAGTTATATTATCTCTGTGTAGATATACGATGCTCTGAGTCGTGCTGGGCACTGTCCTAAGAAACTATTCCAGCAGCCTGGAATGTTTCCCCAGGATAAAACGAGCCTTCCTCTATATTAATAGAGGGATCAGGAATCAGCAAAATTATATAATATACCCAGCAAGTCTAGGGTGGAGATAAATAATTGATTAGGCTATATTTTAAGTGGCTATTTATATTGAAGTGGTGGCTAATTATCAAGTAGTGGCTAAAAGAAAATAGAAGCTAAAGAAAAGGCTATATTACTAAAGAGAGTATTGAACGGCTAAGGCTTTTATTTTGATGGATCTTGAATGGCCAATCTCCTTGGTATTTATAGAGGGGATGAAGCCATAGTAGGTTGACAAGTGTATGTACACTTGTCATCAAGTTTGCCACTTATCCCATGCATAATGCCACTTCTCAAATATGGTTGACACTTAAGCAAGTACATTGCCACCTCTCAAACCATTATGGACAAATGTCCACAACATTCCATGCATAAAGATAAGTAGGATATCTTTTAAAATACTCTAAACTTCCATCAGTCCCCCACATATTTTAAAAGATTTTGAGGAATAAAGAGGTGCAGAACAATGGGGTAAGTATGGAGGATAAGACTTGCTGAATTTACACGGTCCAAATGCAATAGGTTTGGTGTCTTCTGGACTATGAACCAAACTTAGACCAATAAAACTTGACCCACAGAATTACTGGTGAAATATAATATTTCTATGAACCAATAATTCTTTTTGCAAGTCAGAGGTCTTACCAGTCACATTCAGACCCACAATTTTGTTGTTCAACGCGGTTTTGCGCGAATAGGCCGTGCGCGTGCCTGGTATTCATGAGAGCTCTAGAGACTTGGCTAAAATCTCATAGGAGCGGCTCCACTCCTACTCTCATATAGGTAAATTCATCAAGTGTACACTCCTTTAAATACACCATCCATAAGGACTATGAATTCATCAAGAGTTAAAACTCAACCCTCCAAACAGTAGCAGTTAAGTACTCTCATCTAAGTACTTCAGTGTCAATATCGACTTGTTATTACCCATATGAACCTACTTCATGGGATCTCCAATCACATAGGTTGGGTTACCATCTCTATTGACAGTCATATTAGCCTTAACCCCATCTCTTTTGAGGTTTGAAGAATTAATTTTCTTCCCAAAGGTTTAGTCAGAGGATCAGCTAAATTCAATTCTGACTTTACATAATCAATGGAAATTATTCCATCTCTCAGCAGCTGCTTGACAACTTTGTGTCTCAGACGAATATGTCTGCGTTTTCCATTATAGGATTTATTCTTGGCAACATCAATTGCCGCTTTACTATCACAATGGATAGACACAGGAGGCAACACATCCTTTGTTAAAGGGATATCAGTTAAGAAGTTTCTTAGCCACTCAGCCTCAGAACCAGCCAATTCTAGAGCTATAAACTCTGCTTCCATAGTAGATTTAGCAATTATTGTTTGCTTGGCTGATCTCCATGCTATTGCACCACCACCAATGGTGAATACATAGCCTCTAGTGGATTTTGTCACATCTGAATCAGAGATCCAGTTAGCATCACTGTATCCTTCTAATACAGCGGGAAATCCACTATACAGGATACCATAATTCATGGTTCCTCTCAAATATTTCATCAGTCTCACTAATGCAGACCAATGCTCTTGATTGGGATTATGAGTATATCTACTCAGTCTACACACAGCATAGGCTATATCAGGCCTTGTAAAATTCATTAAATGCATCAGACTCCCAATAATCTGAGCATATTTAGACTGAGAAACTGGGTCACCTTTATTCTTTTTCAATTGAGAGCTAGCGTCATAAGGAGTGGCCACAGGTGTCACATCAAAACAATCAAACTTCTTAAGAAGTCTCTCAACATAGTGTTCTTGTGACAACACAATACCATCATCACTTCTTATGACTTTAACTCCCAATATCATACTCACATCACCCAGATCTTTCATATCAAATTTAGATGACAAAAACAGTTTGGTACTCTGCCCAATATTTAAACTTGTACCAAATATAAGCATGTCATCAACATATAAACAAATTATCACAAAATCACCATTTAACACTTTAGTATAAACACATTTATCCACTTCAACAGAAGAAAATCCGTCTCTCAATAAGACTTGATCAAATTTCTCATGCCACTGTTTAGGAGCTTGCTTAAGGCCATAAAGAGATTTAATTAATTTACAAACTTTATTTTCTTGCCCAGCAACAACACATCCATCGGGCTGAACCATATAAATTTCTTCTTCTAAGTCACCATTTAAAAATACTGTTTTGACATCCATTTGATGAACAAAAAGCTTGTAAACTGAGGCTAAGGCAATTAAAAGTCTAATAGAAGAAATTCTAGTTACTGGTGCAAATGTATCAAAATAGTCAATATTTCGTTTTTGAGAAAATCCTTTTGCTACTAAACGAGCTTTATATTTTTCTATAGATCCATCAGGATTAAACTTCTTTTTGAAAATCCATTTACAACCTATAGGTTTTGCACCAGGAGGTAAATTTGTTAAAACCCATGTATTATTTTTCATAATAGACTCAATTTCAGCTTTAATTGCCTCTTTCCAAAATTCAGCTTCAGATGAAGAAATAGCTTCAAAATAATTTAATGGTTCATTATTTACAATAAAAGTTTGGAAATCATTTCCATAAGAAAAATAGTCTTTTCTAGGCCTTTTGCTCCTTCTCAGTTCCTCAGCGGAGGTAGTCTCTTTATTTCTTTCAACAGGCGCATGAGAAACCTTATCAGACAGTGGAAAAATGTGTTCAAAGAATTCAGCGTTCTTTTTCTCAATAATGGTGTTGCAATCAAGCACATCACTTTTTAAAACAAGAAATCTATATGCAGCGCTATGTTCAGCATATCCACTTAACATGCAATCAGTAGTTTTAGAGCCTATCTTTCTCTTTTTAGGTTCAGGCAACAGAACTTTGGCAAGACACCCCCACACTTTTAAATATTTCAAATTAGGTTTATAACCTTTCCACAATTCATAGGGAGTTTTGCCAGTTCTTTTGTGTGGTATTCTGTTTGTAGGTGACAAGCAGATAAAATTGCTTCACCCCACAAATTATCAGGAGCATTAGAACTAATTAACATGGAGTTCATCATTTCTTTCAGTGTTCTATTTTTCCTTTCAGCAACTCCATTAGACTCGGGTGAATATGGAGGAGTTATTTCATGAATAATTCCTTCTTTTTCACAAAAATCATTTAAGGCCAAATATTCACCTCCTCTATCAGATCTAATTCTTTTGATTTTTCTACTAAGTTGATTTTCGACCTCAGTTTTATAAGAAATAAAAGCATCAAATGCGTCATCTTTATTTCTAAGCAAGTACAACTTAGTATATCTGGAAAAATCATCAATAAAGGTCACATAATATCTTTTACCACCTCTAGTCATGGTCTGTTTTAAATCACCTAAATCAGTGTGGATCAAAGATAATAATTCAGTCTCTCTATTTACAGGAAAACACGACTTTTTAGTAATTTTAGCTTCAGCACATATTTCACATTTATCAATTTTATTTGAGTCTAAACCAGATATTAAACCCATTGCATGCATTTTCTGTATATATGACACATTAACATGTCCTAGTCTAGCATGCCACAAAGAAATAGACTCAACCATATAAGCAGAAGCAGATGTATTTTCATATATAATATTAGAAACATCAAGTTCAAAAAGTCCTTGGTTACAATAGCCCTTTCCAACCAAAATATTATTTTTGGTCATTAGAATCTTATCAGATTCAAATGTCACTTTAACCCCAGCTTTTAATAACAAGGCTATAGAAATCAGGTTTGTCCTTATATCAGGAACATGTAGCACATCCATAAGGGATAAAGTTTTTCCTGAAGTTAGTTTCAGGAGTATTTTACCCTTACCCAGGACTTTAGCCGTTCCTGAGTCTGCAAGGTAGACTACTTCATTATCATCCCCTATATTTGTATAGGAGGTAAATGCTTCTCGATTTGCACATATGTGCTGAGTAGCCCCAGAGTCTACCGCCCATTTTTTCAAAGTGCCTACAATGTTCACTTGAGAAATGACAGCCGCAATAATTTCATCTCCTTTAGCTAAATTTGCTTTGGGAGGATTTCTATTTTCTTTGTCATTTCTTGTCATTTTTATATTTTTCTGGACATAATAACCTGCTCTATCACAATTAGAATTATAGCCTTTCTCTTTCTTATAATTGGGGTTATAGGGCTTGTAACCTCGAGACCTATTAGCATACCTCGTATTGTCTTTATTATTACTACGGTCATATGGAGGAACGACCGCACCATGAGTACTGCGGGCAGCACCGACATTGATAATATCAGCAATACTTTTTCCAGTATTATTGCCTGCCATAGTTTCTTAGATTGTAGGAACAATTGGGGAAAACAACAACAATAACACTGATAATAACAACAATAATGATAATAATGACAATAGTAATAACAATAATAATAATAATAATATATGGCTAAAGTATTGTTGAATACAATAAAAGTAAAAGGATATAGTTATATTACCTCTGTGTAGATATACGATGCTCTGAGTCGTGCTGGGCACTGTCCTAAGAAACTATTCCAGCAGCCTGGAATGTTTCCCCAGGATAAAACGAGCCTTCCTCTATATTAATAGAGGGATCAGGAATCAGCAAAATTATATAATATACCCAGCAAGTCTAGGGTGGAGATAAATAATTGATTAGGCTATATTTTAAGTGGCTATTTATATTGAAGTGGTGGCTAATTATCAAGTAGTGGCTAAAAGAAAATAGAAGCTAAAGAAAAGGCTATATTACTAAAGAGAGTATTGAACGGCTAAGGCTTTTATTTTGATGGATCTTGAATGGCCAATCTCCTTGGTATTTATAGAGGGGATGAAGCCATAGTAGGTTGACAAGTGTATGTACACTTGTCATCAAGTTTGCCACTTATCCCATGCATAATGCCACTTCTCAAATATGGTTGACACTTAAGCAAGTACATTGCCACCTCTCAAACCATTATGGACAAATGTCCACAACATTCCATGCATAAAGATAAGTAGGATATCTTTTAAAATACTCTAAATTGCCATCAGTTTACACTCTGGATAATTGGAATAGAAAGCACTATAGTTTACATACATACTTAGAATTATCTATGATGATCTTTTTCACTCAAAAGTCATTATCCTTGGACTTTTCAAAAGCCGCATAAGCAAAACACATGAGAGATTCTAGGTATATAAGTAAGCATGCATTAGACTCTAGTGACACGTTTTAAAACCGTGCGGGCTTAGACTCAAAGCAAACAATATCACTAGCGGGCTGAGGCTATTAGAGATGGTATCAGAGGCACTATGTGTCAGTTTTTGCAAATCCCGAGCCACAAAGTCTAGGCCCGCACGGCTTTTATGTGGGATATATATATATATATATATATATATATATATATATATATATATATACTCATAAAAAATCTAATAAAGCTTTTATATTAGGGACAAAGTCTGATTATGACATACTTATTTCATATCAAAATATATTTATTTATACACAAAGTCTAATTATGACTCATTACCTTTTGACCCATAGAAAATATTTCCTTTTTCTTAATAAAAGAATAGTATTGTTGGGTCATATGTAGAGTTATTAATATTTGGATAATTTTTAATTATTTGTATAAAAAAATCGCATTCACAGAACTTTGTTGAAATATAATTTTTGGATATTTAAGTTCTGTTATGTCACCTAGAAAAAATTAAAGTTTTGTGAATGCGAATTTTTTTTTAAGTGACAACACAACTTAAACATCCCAAAATTATTTTTCAACTTAACTTCAATTTTTTATTTTTATTTTTCAACCAAATTTATGTCTAGCACCTTATAGGGAGTAGAGTCATCAATTTGGGCTTTCTCTCGCGGGCTGGCCCAACCTAGCCCTTCATTTGATAGGGCTGGCTAACATGTTTAGAGCCTAATAAGGACTGACGTTTTTTTAGCCTGTGAAGCTTGATCGAGGCTGGGCTACGCTGGCCCTCGGGGTTGAAGATAAAAATAAATTATTTAATTAAAATTTTTATATATTGAATGAAATAATAAAAATGGAAAAAATATGAGAGAAGACACTACGCTTGTATTATTATACGTGAATATTCCTTGAGCTGCCTAATGACTTTACAGATACAAATCAACAACCGAGGAGTTGGAGATGATACATCAACTACAGTAGATATCGCGACCCAACCAGTGATGATACATCAAAAAATCTTAAAAATGCATTATTTGATACTTCAATTTTAGACTTGAAACTTAGCTACTATATAATATTTGTAAATTTTTATGTTTTTTTTTTTTTTTTTTTGCATTTTTAATAAGATCTTAGAGTAAAAAAATATAGAAAAAATATTTTTAAAGGTAGGGCCGACCCAACCCAGCCCGCAGCCCTCTTAAGGCTGGGTCGGGCTCTGTTGCAGTTGGTGCACCTTTAACAATACTAGAGGGTGGGGGTGAATAGTGTTCCGATTTTGCCTTCCGAAGAACCTTGCTCGTGCCCGCAAGAACCTAGTTCTTGAAGAGTTTCTCCTAAATAATGTGCTAACAACAATAATGCAGAAATAAACTTGCACATGGATTTTTATATGGAAAACTCCTTGCTCAAGGGAGAAAAACCATGACCCACACTCTGGGATTTTGAAAACTCATTCGCTAGCACTGCGAGCAAGTTTTAGATTACAAACTCTATAACCAAGGGACTAAATTCTAGTACCTAAGACTACTTACAATCAACTCAATTGTAGCAACCGCACCTAAGAAACTCCTAAGTACAAGACTGCCTACGATCCACGACCGTAGCAACTTTTTTAAGCTAACTCTAGTCTAATAGAAGATTTTCCCCAAATACAACACCTAATCAATGCTTCTCAAATAAGCGTAATAGGTTACAATTCAAAGCCCTAATACATATGAACTAGACCAAGACAGAAACTCAATACAGCTTGAAGAAGAACCACTCGTCCAGTCAAGTCATTCTGCACGTTCTTGCTGAATTGATAATTGATTATGCCTGATGAAGAACCTCTCGTCCAGTTAATTCCTTTTGTCCGTTCTCTTCAGAATTATCAACCTTTTGAGCTCTCAATCTCTCTCTATGTGGTTGAAGAGATAGTATTTCTTGCATAACTCTTGAAGTCTTCATAAAGATGTTTATATAATGTGCATAAGACTTCCTGATGGACAAGGAAAAGAATTATTCTCCAATTAGGACTCAATAAATACTTTCCTTATACACTTTTACCTCCAACACACTTTTTCCATTCTTGGACTCTTTGAAAATATTTTCCATTATTATGTTGATCTTCCAAGATACTTCCAGCTGGCCCTCAAGGAAATTAGGGTTTCTTAGCCGCCTTTTAGGCTTTTATATTTGCGCCCAAGAGACTCCTAATCTCATTAAGATTAAACTCGGCATTGCTTCGCAGGACTTTCATGCACAATGTTCTCATAGTTCTACTATGATTCTGCTTCCTTCCCTATACTTCTTCGTAGAACCTTTCTGCGCGACTCATAATCAAATTCAAAAGGTAAAGCTGCTGTGTCCAGGTTCTTTCCAATTCCATCTCAGATTGGGAATGTATTTATACATCTTTTCATTATCAATAGAACCTGTCAAAGGACCTAACCTGTCAGAAAACAAGGTCCTTCGCCAGGTGATCACGCCCAACTACGCCCTATAAAAGGGACTAAGCGGTCGCGGCAAATATAGCTCGGTATTTAAAGCCCCGAGGTCGAATCCCACAGAGAACACTCGTAATTCAGTCATTAATCTAACTAATTTATCTAATCAACCAACTTCAAGAGTTTATATTTTAATGATGGTTTTAAAATAGAAACTAAATAACAATAAGGTAAATAGCAAAATAATAAAAAGTAATCAAGCAAGGATATTAAAAGCCTAGAATTGATTTACACCGACTCCTACCTATATGATTGACTAATGAATCAACGAATTCAACTTGGTTCTTCCTATTGAACACTTGCTCCAAATTCACAACTAACCAGTTCCGTGCACTAGCTATGACTTTCACTAACTAATCTTTCAATTAATTAATGAAGATGATTAGAACTACAAGTATGGTTCACAATCGGGCTCGGTGGTCACAACTCACCCTATTGACAACCTAAGTAATTCCTTGATTTTAGGTTGAAATATTGCTAAGCATTTAACCCTAACTCATGAATTTATTCCTAAACGCACAAGGATAAAGGGAGCAATCAATTGGGGGCCCTTCCAATCAATTAGCAAAAAAATAAATAAATACTTAGATAGGAAGAATAATCAAGTTTCATTCATCAAAATCAATTAATCAATTCACATAGTATTGGAGTGGTTCAATCAACCCTAGAATGGGTAATTTAGCCACTCATATTCATGATAGTCATATCAAAATAAATCATGAATGAATAAATCACAAAAAGTAGGGAAGAATTTAGAAAAACTCGTGTTCTTGAAGTCTCCAAAGCTCTAGCCTCCTTTTTGCTTCTTTTCCAGTGTAGATTTTCGCTGAAAATAGGTTAGAATACCTTATAAATCTCGTGTCAAACTTGTGGACAAGTGTGCCCCTTGCCACTTTTCACCAGAAAAATTTGCCTCATGGCTGGATCATGGCCTTACGATGCCTGGGCCATGCACTAGCGAAATTCTGCTTTCAACTTCATGGCTGAATCATGGCTTTACGATGGCTGGGCCGTGACATTTCGTCTTCAAATTCCTTTCATGGCTAATCCACGGCCTTGGCACCTTACAACGCTGTAAATTAACTTCATTTTCCTCCAAATCATCAAACTTTAACACTTTTTCATACCACTTGATTCCTACACATTCAAACACCCAATATAAGCGCAAAACACTAATATTTATGATAAACCGTCCACCAAAATACACAAAATGTGAAGAATCTAATACTAAAATACACGTTTTGTGGCCAAATATCACCACCCCACACTTAAGAGTTTGCTAGTCCTCGAGCAAAGAAGAAGAATACATAGCAAGCAGGCAAGACATCAAGATCAGATAAAAACTCATGACCGACAACTTAACCGGACTCATCCATGAAATTCAAAAACCCTTTCTTTTGGTCATAATCAAGTATTGACAGTAGAAACCTATAGACCACTTAAATTCCAATGTACCTCACAACAAGGAGATGCCACCAAACACATAATATATAATTTCAAGAAACTCTGTGGCATATCAAATATCACTCTCACACTCACAAAGAATCTTCTCATGTCTCATAGAAAAGTACCATAGGCTTGCCCATTTTGTTGCTCTCCACTAATGTAGGAATCCTGATCAAAAGTCAAGTAGGACTTTTTATAGGTTGTAATGTTGGCTTGGGGTAAGGTGTGTTACACTTTTGGGTATATAGTGACTAATTCTTCCCCTAAACACTTTAAGCATCACTCACTACTAATTTCCTCACATATTCATACAATTGTAGCACTTCCCAAGATTTTCATTCATATCCACTTCTAAACTCAAGAGTCCCTTCTTTTACACCGTTCTTTCTCCTCATTTATTCATCAATTTACTCTCTCTCTCTTGTTTTTTCTTTGCTTTTTGATATATTTTTTTTCTTTCTTCCCTTTTCACAATTTTTGTATATCAGGAGAATATAAGTGTTTCTTCCTTCATTCTTTTGCAACTTTCTTCTCAAGTGCACAATTCTTATGACATACCCACCATCTTACCAATCACACAACTTAAAGTAGCTAAGGGGAAGATGGGTAACAAGAGAGATAAATAG
Source organism: Petunia x hybrida (assembly GCA_037355625.1). Classification (NCBI taxonomy): domain Eukaryota; kingdom Viridiplantae; phylum Streptophyta; class Magnoliopsida; order Solanales; family Solanaceae; genus Petunia; species Petunia x hybrida. Next base: position 11,480,634 of record JBBBVM010000064.1, read on the forward strand.
CAAAAAGGGATAGGGCTTGTAACACAGGTCGCCAAAGAAAAGGTCAATAGGCTCAAATTGGGACACTGAGGAATTCATTCATTAGGTAGGCTTATTTTAGTCACTGGCGGGCCAAAGAAGGCCTACTTTCATCCTAAAGATCAAGCCTACCTAGGATTTCGCCTCAAACAACAAGCAGGGCAAGTTCTAGACTCAACATGAAACAATGAGAAGTAGAAAAAGAAGTAAGCTCACCACATACTGTACATGGAACTCAAGGATCGTTTCAATTTCACCTCGCAATACCTAAGTATGAACTAAAAAAGGAAGTTCAAAAATATGTAGGTAGTTCTAGCTAAAGGTTGTCTTTCATAGTTCTCCCTTCTCTCTTTTTTCTTCCTACTCTCCATTTTTCCTCCTTCTGAGCTCTTAGGCATTTTTTTAAAAAAATTATTATCTAACCTACAGACTGCCTGGTTCAGCATAAATAACTCAATGGGAAAGAACCACGGCTAAGAAAACCCAAAGAGATTATTGATAAACTAAGAATTAACTAATAAATTTTACTTTAATAACTAGAAAGCAAGAAACAAATCAAAAATTGTCAAGTGACAAGAAAATATGAAAACATACTAGAATAAACAGATAACAACAAAATAAACTCACACCCCACACTTAATATCATGCATTGCCCTCAATGCATTAAAAATAAAAACTAAGGGTGATAGAGAAACTCCCTGGGGCTCTAAGCCCGAAGAATATCCTTGTAAGTTTCCTTAGGACCCGAGGTACTCAGACTTCCCCCATAGCAGGAATTCATCTTCAAGCATGGTGGGTATGCAGACACCCCACACTTAGACTTCAACCCAGTTGAAACCTGCAATACAAAGAAACTCACCAAGTAACATCCTTCAAAAGATAACATAATTTAACTTTTTTTTTTTTTTTTTTTTTGTATTTTTGATTTTTTTTCTTTTTTTTTACTTGTATACAATTACAATCACGGGTTGCCTCCCGAGAAGCGCCTTATTTAAAGTCGTGGCACGACTTCAATCAACTCAACCCATAGCTCATCCAGGCTCGCATGTATGCACACACGAACAATTCACATCATCACAATGTCCCTTCAGCATTTTGCCAATATCAACAGCTATTTCTTCATCATACAGCTTCAAGGTCATCTTTCCCTTATCAACATCAATCACTGCTCTACCAGTAGCCAAGAATGGACAGCCTAAGATAATTGGAACATCATTATCAATGGGGCAGTCAAGAACCACCAAATCTACTAGAAACATGAAACTACCCACATGCACAAGTACATCCTCAACTATTCCAACTGGGTGCTTTTGTCTTCTATCTACCAGCTGGATTCGCTTTGAAGTCTCTCTCATACCAGTGAAACCCAACTTATTGTATACTTCCAGCGGCATCAGATTAATGCTTGCACCAGAATCACACAAAGCCTTACCAATTGTGAGATCACCCATCGAGCACTAGACTGTAAAACTACCAGGATCTTGCTTCTTTTTAGCAACAGGCTTTGTGATGACAACACTACACACCTTATTCAACTCGACCATCTCTACCTCATTAAATTCAACCTTCTTAGACAAAAGGTCTTTTAACAATTTAGCGTATCCAGGGACCTCTCGCATAACTTCCATAAAAGGCATAGTAAGCTTCAATTGTTTCAACAAATCAAAAAACTTATTAAATTTCAAACCTTTTTGTTGCTTTGCCAACCTTTGAGGAAAAGGAGGTGGTGGTATTTTTGCCTTGGAGTTCTGCTCCCTTGACACTTTACCTTGTTCAACCACCCTATCAGATTCTATATTAGGTTCTTTAACAATTACCTTCTCAGTACCAGGGAAAGGTTTTGGAGTGATCTCTTTCTCAGCATGATCATTGCCAACCAGTTTGGCAGAGTCATCAGCAGGCTCAATGTTTGGCATGGTAGGTAGTGCTCCTTTAGCTGATTCTTGCTTCTTGTCCAAGTCTCTGCCATTCCTCAAAGTGACTGCCATCAATTGGTAAGGATTTGGATCCTTAGGATTTACCACTGTGTCTCCTGGCAAGGTACCCTGAGGTCTATTGTTCAGAGCAATGACTAGTTGTCCCAACTGCGTCTCTATCCCCTTAATGGCAGTGTCATGGGCTGCAACTTGATCTTGCAACTTCTTATGTACTCCCACCATGGACTGCACCATACTTTTAATGTCAGCATGTCATTAGCTTGCTGTGTAGGTAATACTACATGCTGGTTATTATAAGCTGCTTGTCTCTGGTAAGGAACTTGTTGTCCCTGCTGTCTGGCAGTGTTGTATGGAGTTGGTTGTTGTGCCTGCCTAACTGGAGCTTGCTGATTGTATTGCTGCCTCTGCCCATAGTTCAGAAAATTGGCATCTTCAGTATAACCCAATAAATCAGAGTCAGCAAAATTACCAGGATCAGGTGTGTCAACTTGGTTAACGGGTTTCAGCATGTTTTCATTAAATTGTTTCAAAGCCACATCCAGTGTAGTCTGCAGCCTTGACATTTGCTCTTCAACCCCATTATCAATTCCAGCAGCCAAAACCTTTGGGCCTGAACCAGCAGATGCATCTCTAGTCAACCAGCCTGAATTTTGAGCCATGGTATCGAGGAGAGCTTTTGCTTCAGTAAATGTTTTACTCAAGAATGCTCCTCCAGCAGCTGCATCTAAATTTCCCTTGATTTGATCACTCATGCCCATGTAAATTCTTTGTCCCAACATCTGATCAGGAATTCCATGATGGGGACACTTTCGCAAGCAGCTCTTGAACCTCTCCCAAGCTTCTCGCAGAGTCTCGAGCGGGGTCTGCCTGAACATGAGTATTTCATCAACCAACTTCGCAGTTTTGTTTGGTGGGAAAAATTTCTTCATGAACTTGATCACCAACTCATCCCACGAAGTGATAGAATTGACTGGCAAAGAATCAAACCAGTCACTAGCATTATCCGTCAAAGAAAATGGAAATAGCATCAGTCGCACGACCTCAGCCGGAACTCGGGCATGCTTCAGAGTTTCACACACCCTCATAAACTTTTTCAAATGCTTCTGAGGATCATTAGTGGATTTACCCGCGAAAAGTCCACCATTGGACAGCAGAGTAACCATAGTTTGGGTGATGTAAAAACTTTCAGCTTCAAATTCAGGAAGCCAAATAGCAGAAGCCAAGTTTCCAGCCACAGGCTGAGCAAAAGCATTAAGTGCCAAATCTTCAGCCATCTCAATATCTTTGGTTTCTGATTTTCTAAGTGTATTGCCAACAGTATTCGCCCTTTTTAAGGCGTGGAATGTCCTCTCAATCTCTGGGTCAAACAGTTTCAACTCTGCTGACTGAGATCTTGTTTTACGGATACACCTGAAACACACAAATTCCAAAGACTTAACTCAAGATGACAAAAGTGAAGTCAATTGAGAAATAAAACTAGTTATTTTAACAACTAAAACAACACCGTGTTCCCCGGCAACGGCGCCAAAATTTGATCACGCCCAACTACGCCCTATAAAAGGGACCAAGCGGTCGCGGCAAATATAGATCGGTATTTAAAGCCCCGAGGTCGAATCCCACAGAGAACACTCGTAATTCAGTCGTTAATCTAACTAATTTATCTAATCAACCAACTTCAAGAGTTTATATTTTAATGATGGTTTTAAAATAGAAACTAAATAACAATAAGGTAAATAGAAAAATAATAAAAAGTAATCAAGCAAGGATATTAAAAGCCTAGAATTAATTTACACCGACTCCTACCTATATGATTGACTAATGAATCAACGAATTCAACTTGGTTCTTCCTATTGAGCACTTGCTCCAAATTCACAACTAACCACTTCCGTGTACTAGCTATGACTTTCACTAACTAATCTTTCAATTAATTAATGAAGATGATTAGAACTACAAGTATGGTTCACAATCGGGCTCTGTGGTCACAACTCACCCTATTGACAACCTAAGTAATTCCTTGGTTTTAGGTTGAAATATTGCTAAGCATTTAACCCTAACTTGTGAATTTATTCCTAAACGCACAAGGATAAAGGAAGCAATCAATTGGGGGACCTTCCAATCAATTAGCAAACAAAACGTAAATACTTAGATAGGAAGAATAATCAAGTTTCATTCATCAAAATCAATTAATCAATTCACATAGTATTGGAGTGGTTCAATCAACCCTAGAATGGGTAATTTAGCCACTCTTGTTCATGATAGTCATATCAAAATAAATCATGAATGAATAAATCACAAAAAGTAGGGAAGAATTTAGAAAAACTCGTGTTCTTGAAGTCTCCAAAGCTCTTTCCGAGAGATGACACTGAAGCGACGTCACAATTGGGTGATTTAAACCCAAGGCGATGCAAAGCCACCGCTAATCGCGATAATGTTGACGAAAAAATTGGCGAAGAAGTTGACACCAACCTGGCTGGTGAAGAAGACGGAGGAGAAGTCGATGTTGCTGCAATTGGTGGAACTGAAGCAGAATCTTCATAGCCAAAGAAGAAAAAATCCACTATCAATGAACTCAAGCCTCATCAGGTTATCCCTTCGAGCTTTGATACTGATAAGAATTTTAAATTACAAGATCAATCGGTTACCCATCAGGAATTGAATAGAAACATGCTAGTCAAAAGCACACCGAGCCTGATTAAGCAAGCTCACACAACTTTGGTTTGGAAAGACTGCAATTAGGGCCTCAAGATCCAAGTTTGTGTCCCAACCCCAGATAATAGCAGCTCAGACCACGTGGTCAGGCATTCCTTTGTTTATACCTATCCATTCACGATTGGATTCTCTCTCCCCATGCATCGGGCAATCAACACATTTTGCCGAACATACAACTTATATTTGGCACAACTAGGCCCCGAGCTCTGGAGGGTTGTCCAATGCCTCGATTTCTCGAGTTGGGAGGCTAAGGTTCCCTTCACTTTTCAATATCTAATTTCTCTTTTCTATCCAACTTTACACAAAGGTGGGGTCGTTCAACTCAGTAAACGAGGCAAGTACTCGTTGATAACAAAAAGTGAAGACACCGAGGATCGCGACTGGTATGATCATTATGTCCATCACGACCAGTCTGCTGTCACCCGAGCCTGGATTTCTCGAAGTGTGGAATAATGCACGTAATATTTTTCGTGATTTCTTTATCTTTCCTTCATAACCTCAGGCTTATTTTTTAACTGATGTCCCATATTCCTCAGCCAATAAAGTTCCAGTTGTCCCTCCAACTGATCTGGTTGCTTGGGTTCAAGAAATCATCGACATTCGGAAACGGCTAGAGAGAACATAGATGAGCATAGCCTCATTGAAAGAAAACAAGTGGCCATGTAAACGGCGCGGTAAACTTTTGGCTATCTTTTGATTTCCTTAGAATCTTCCTGAGATCCTTCCCTTCCTGAATTTACCCTTTCCTTTGCAGGCTTTCCCAACAAGACAGCTAACAACAAGCCAAAGGGAATGAAAAAGAAGGAATAAAAAGTGAAGAAGAAGGAAAAATAAGTCCCAATGTCGCAGAAAGTTTGAATGAGTTGGAGAACCTAGCTGAGGTTCTCGCACAATCCAAAGTCCCCGAGGGTTCTCCCGGCCAAGGGACTTTTAAAGGCGACGACGACGTCTTCCTTGGTCGAAAACTTGCATCTCAACTTCTTCTTTTATCATTAAATTCTCAACTCATGCTTCTACAGACCCAAAGAGAAAAAGGCAGGCTTGAAAGAATTAAGTTCGAGCAAAACGTCATCGGGTGGAAATGACTTCCGCTTCAAGCCCCGAGGTTATCATCGAGCCACATCGAGGCTTGATAGACGAGCTAGATGATGCTGAAATCCCTGAGGAAGTCGAGGTGGTAGACCTCGAGGAGTCAAATCATGCTACCACTAAGGCCAAAAACAAAGCCAAAGTTGGTGAGGTTGAAGTTCCTTCAGCTGCTAAGGAAAAAACTATTGAAACCCTTCCTTCAGCTGAAGAAAGAGTTGCATTGAGCACTATGCGAGCTAACTCCGAGCATTTTAAGGCCTCGATCTCCCAAAGGGAATTTAGAAGGATTGGGATCCCTTCTAAATTATTCCTTTTGGATGACACCATGGTCGTCCCCATGTGTCTTAGAGGGTTGCTCGGGGAAAACGAGCAAAAACGCACCAAGGACATGACTCATGGAGATTTGATGGCTAACTCGGACAAGCACACAATTTATGTAAATCTTCGTTGCTTACAATTCTTCCACTTTTAACTATTTTCTTTTACTATGACCTTTTTTCAAACCTTATGCAGAGCTATTTGTATGCAATCAAAGCTATGGAAATGGAAGTCCACCGATCTTCTCTTAAAGAAATAAGAGATGAATGGGATCACCAAAAGTCGGAGCTTCAGCCCCAAGTTTCTTAGCTGCGAGCCCAACTAGCCAAATCCAACCTCGAGCTAGATCAAGCTCGTGAAGCTGTCGTTAAGTCTAACCTCGAGCTGAATCAAGCTAATGAAGCTGCTGCTACCCTCGAGGCTCAAATGAAAGCGCAAGAGGAAAGTCATCGAGCAGAAATCCAAAAGTTGAGGAATGAAACCAACGCCAAGTTTGTGGAAGTTTCTGAGAACTACCACAACAAACTGAAGGCGAATATGCTTAAGATGAACGAGTTGAGAGTCGGAAGGCGGTGCTTGAGGTTGAGATTAAGACATTTCGAGGCGAAGAAGCGTCTACGGAAGTGAAGCTCGAGATGAAGGCTACAAGGGCTCGAGTAGACAAGAATTGGGCTATTATCCAAACTAGGCTAAAAGCCCTTGAACAGTGCAAAACCGAGGCGATGGATTTGGATAATGAAATAGCCAAGGCCCAGAGTAATGCAGCCCAGGCTCAACTTATCATGGATAAACTTCCTTCTAACAGCGATAGCTTGGGCGAAGACAAAGATGAAGCTAAAGAGGATGAAGAAAACAACGGATGTGTGAGAAAAAATACGCCATCTATTGTTACGGGGACACGAGTCCAACTAGCAAGACTAGACTTATCCTATAAGTCAGGACATTGAGGATATACGCCTGCTGCTAGAGCAAACGACCGTTTAGGCGGTTTGGTCACAGGGCACAGAGCACACATCCTGTCGCCTAGGGTTTACAGTCTCCTAGTTAGGGTTCAGTAACCACCACCATCTAGCGCAACTGGTAAAAGTCTACAGGATAACTTTCTACAAACAAGAGACAAGGGATCGATTCCCCACGAGAGTACAAGACAACACGATTCACCATCAACTTCAGCTACTCTCAAGGAATAAGATGTACTTTGCTTTCTCAATTATTTCTTGTTTATTTACTTGTCTTTATTTTCATCATATTTACTTGGAGCCCACCATGGGCCCCAGACAATTGTAGGAATTATACGAAGGAAAATGAGCAATCATGTCTTACGACGCTAGCAATGTTCCGAAGAACACCACAGACGTAGCGGACAAGTCTGCGAAGGATCTCAACGATCCCAACATACAACAAAAGGATCCCTTCAAGCAACCAAAGGATTCTTCTCATGAGCCAATCCCTATTACTAGCGATTGTGAAGGCGATCAACCGCCAACAGGTAATTCAGAGTTCAGAGGCTTCCTCTTGGACATCCTCAAAATTCTGTCCGAGCAAAACTCGAACAACATAGCTGATGGGATATGCTAAAGATTGGGAGCAATGTTTGCCGGATCGTCTCAGAGGCCATTATCCCTGTGAAGACCGATGCCCACGACAACTCGCCAGCATCAAATCCCAATCGCAGACTCAACCTGGATGCTGCCCCTAGAAGTTCAGCAACGATCAACAATCAAGATCTTAAGGAAACTCCTGTCATTTAGGATCTCATAAAGGAGATGAAGGCCATCCATGACCGAATCGGTAATATGATGGGTGCTCCACCCCAAGTTACCATGGTAGATGAGAAGATGTTCTACAAACATGCTTTAAAAGCAAGTGTTGCGCCGCTCCGCATACCAAAGCACTTCTGCCTGCCGGATAACTTTAAGTATGATGGAACGACAAATCCGGACGAGCACATCACTGCTTACTCTACGACTATGAAGAGTAACAAGATTACTGAAGAAGAAATCCAGTCTGCTCTAGTGAAGAGATTTGGCTCAACCCTAACAAAAGGAGCCCTAATAGGATCCATCAAATAATTCACCCAGATGCAAGACCTGTTCAGGAAAGCACATTCTGGTTCCCGCAAGCGGCAGAAACGCATGGAAGACATCTTTGAGATACGACAACGTAACAATGAGTTGCTGAATGATTACCTCGATATATTTTAAAAGGAACGCATGAAGCTCCCTTCAGTCCCTGATAACATCGCGTGGTAGCCTTCGGCAAAAGTTTGAATTCAAAGGGATCTTTAGCTACCCAAGAAGTGCAATGGAGTTTGACTCAACATCCAGTGTCCACATCGAGTGCGCGACATTAGAGGTATACTGAGAAACTTCGCTTTAAACTGAATCATTCTCATAACCCCGAGGACGAGTGAAGGAAGAGACCGGGAAGCCAATCCCTAGAAGGTGAGGGGGATAGTAGAAGGATGAAGCCAAAGGTTCATAATCAATCGGGTGCCGGGCGACAAAATAATTCTCGAGCATCCCGATCCCAGGAGAAGCAAACTGAACCTCAGAATTTCAGAGATTTTAGTCTTCGTGTGAATGCTATGGACCTAGTCGGCAATCACTTTGGTAAACTGGGCCCCAGGGTCTGATGGCCATCTAACACGAAAGGATCTGCAGGAAGAAACACAATACCCTATTGCGATTTTCATCGCAGCGGGGGCCATGCAACGGTCGATTGCAAAGCCCTGACAATCGAGGTTGAAAACTTACTAAAGGAAGGGCATCTCAAAGAGCTGGTGGAAGAAGGGCCCTGCCTTTTTAAAGGTTCAGAGTCTGATAACCTAAAGACCATCAACGCGATCTTCATGGATGAATGGTCAGACATGGCCCAGGGGATTGCAATGACCGAGATAACAATATAGTTCATCCAATTCGGCCTAGAGGAGCAAGAAGACCAATAGGGAGACCTCGTCATACCTATGGAAGTATCTAGCGTACATATCTAGAGGGCTCTTATCGACCCGAAGAGTAGTGCTAATATTATCTAGGGGGAGGTATTACGCAAATTCAGCCATTGTCCTCAAGTATCCTCAAGTGCTCGAATCATATTGGGTTTCAACGGAATCCGGGAAGCATCCACTAGAGAACTAGCTCTACCGGTTCATATACCAGGCGTGACAAGCAAAACCATTTTCCAGGTAATGAACTGCAATCTCCTATACGATGTAATCCTGGGACGGCCGGATACACGACATTAGGGGAGTGCCCTCAACACTTCATCAGGTCTTCAAGTACCCGACCCTACACGGGATCGCCAACCTACAAGGTGAGCGACCTCTCTTTAAGGAATATCACAATACTTCAGATGAGAATACATCCACCGAGTTGGAAGGTATAGAGGCCATAGAGCAAGAGGTCAGAGAGGAACTCAGCGAACAACGGGATTGACTGGAGGCAATAGATCAACTAGTCCCGAGAGCGACTGAATTGGTATGTCTTCTCTCTAAGGTGCTGCGGAAGCAAGGAAGAGCACTGTGGCTAATTTGATGTTATTTGATGATAGCTCGGACGAACATTCAACTCCTAGAGAATCCAGTGATAACCGAACTAGAGATAGGTGAGCACCTACCTTTATACGTTTTAATATCTGAGATAGCCTGGAATGCGGTCCTTGTATGAGAAAAGAACGAGCAGCAGTTTCAAAGGAAATATGTCAGCAGGGTACCGCAGCACATAGACAAGTTCTTGCCCTTACTGCTCCAGTTCATAGAACTGTGGTAATAGCCACACAAGAGTTGCGCTCATACTTTCAGGAACACTCAGTCAGTATAGTCTCTTCGACACCGGTATAAGCTATTTTGTTTAAACACGGACTGTCAAATGATATGGAAAAGTGGGCCGAAGAGTTGGGAGAGTACGACATCACCTATCAACCCCGTATAGATGTGGAGTCACAGCCGTTGGAAGGATTTACCTTAGATTTTGCGGAAAACTGAAATGGAAGGCTGAAAAATCACTCAGGAATGAAGCAGTGATTGAGTATGGTCGTTGGGAAATTCGCACAGGAATGAATCCCAACGGGGAGAAGGCCGACTTGTGGATTAGAATGCCGTCCAGAATGGTTTATCATCAGGCAACAAAAGCTAACGATAATGAAGCAAAGTGTGAAGCCATAATTCAAGCTCTTGACTTAGCTTACACACTGGGAGCTATAGAGGTCAGCCTGTACAACAAATCTCAGCTGATGGTTAATCAACTAAAGGAAATCTTCGTAATTGAGGACACCTGCGAGCCAGATCAAATGAAGAAAATCATGGCAATCTTGAAAAAATTTCAGGCGTGAGAATTCGTCCACCAAGAAGAGATCTCAGGAGACGCCGAGGCATCTGAGGAGTCGTACGATTGGCAGGCGGTAGTTGAGTTAATCCCTGCAAGCCTCATGAATCTGGAAGTTATAGATATAGGATCTTTCACACAACAACACAACGCGCTAATCAACTACCTTAGAAAAGGAGACATTCTTGAAGACAAGTCAGAAAGCATCTACTTGCAGAAATAGGTGGTTCACTATTACTTGATCAGCGAGCAGTTGTACCATAGGGTCGACAGCGACCTAGGGGATGACATTCGAGGGTCAGCACCCTTAAATAGGGAAGCCCAATCGGACGCCCCCGAATCTTTCAAGGATCAAAATGAAGTACATTTGCTTGAGAAAACATTTACTTTGTTTTTGTTATGTCCTTTTTATTACGGTATTTATCAGACATGTTACTGGTTTTCACCCACAACATCACAGGCCCTACGCCTCTTTTATCAATAAAAGTGGTATCTTATTTAGTCAGTTTTACTCATTTATTTAGATCCATCTGCTATCCAACTATTCATACCCCCGACAAGGCCAAAGTTGAAGTAATACACTCAACTTTCACTACAAAAAGTAGAGTACACTACTCGCTTAGAGCTCAGCCACCAGGCATTAATCGAGCATTGATATCGTTAAATCAATAATTGCACTTACATGCCAATAGGGACACCTATCCGCGTAGTGCCAGAAATTCTTAAATACTCGAGTACTAAGCGAAGACGTTTTGTTTCAAAACGCAAAAGGACCGTTTCCACACGAGCTAAAGTCATCCCATTGTGGGTGCAAACAACCATCTGCTACAGATGCAACCTAGCCGCCGTTTATTGGTGCACAACAGACGTTAAAAAATCACAAACAAAGACACAAGTAATTTAAGTTAGTACGCCACAAAACGGGCCCAAAATATACATTTTGTTCTTGTTGAATACAACATTAGTTTATAACAATTGTAAAAAAAAAAAAAGGAAATGGAAGACTAAAAAACAAAGAGCTCCTCAGGATTAACATGGCTGAAAATCCTTCATCTGTATTGTCGCTATACGCTGTAAACAGTCTGGAGTTCTTCTTTTCTTCTGGCAGCCCGAGATATGTCGGCCCGAGCATTCTTTCAAGGTACACGGCCGCTGGTGCAATCAAAGCCTGTCTGCTTAATCAAAGCAAGGGATCCTGGAAGCACCTGAGTACAGGCCTGACCTTCCCCCATCTCGTCCGTTGAACTCGAAGAGAAACTAGAAGACTAGCAGCAAAGCTTGACCATCCGCTTCAACCTCAATTGGCCAAACTGGAGTGCACAGCCGCGCAAATCTTCAAGCGAAAACAGGAGTTCACCGAGAGCAGAAAGGCTTGAGCTGGGAACCTACCACAGGGGGAGCCTCTTCCCCCGGGTATCCCATAGCCAACGGCTGACGAGGCATTGCAATGCCGACAAGACTGTACTAGCAGAACCAAGAGACGGACTAGGATCGTAGGCGGAGTTAGAACTTGGTGATTTGTTAATCCGCTTACGACCCAGAGTTCCATCTTCTTGCCTGCCATGAAACGAAGTCAGACAAACCGGCTTCAACCCTACTCCGTCAAAGAGACAATCTAAACACAAGAGAAATCCTGGAGGAGAAGCCTCATGACAGCTGAAAGGGCTAAGCGTCCTGACCCCGTATGACAAGAAGAATATCATAGCAACCGCTGCTTTAGAAGATGAGCGCACCGTAATCAGTGCACGTGAAGCAATGAAAACATCCCGAAGGACATCATTAGAATCCCTATCAAACTTCATGACTCGAGGGAGTTCGTTCATTCCCTCATGGATAAAGAGAGGTGATATGAGGCTAGATATTACTATATTTCCTATACTTTCGCCTTGTATTCACGCTTCTAATTATCATATTTGTTAGCACTTTGAGCTAAATTTCTCTCATTTGGTAGTTTCATGTTGTAGGAATTATGTTGATAATATGAGGCATTCGTGGAGAAAAGTTTAATGAAAACAAGGGTTTTGAAGTCTGAATAGAAGCCCGAGGGTCAAGCGAACGAAGGCGTGGATGAAAAATAATAAAAAAATAAAAAAGCCTGTTGCATTGGGTGTTGCTCTGCGCGACACAACAAGGGAGAGATTCAGAGAATAAGAATTTCGAAATCCTGCAGAAATTAGCCTACTGTGCGCTGCGCGGCGTCGTAGGCTTAAAATCCTGACATTCTCATTCTGACTTTATTTTGGATTCCTAACTTGTGTGGGTCTATGGGGTTGATATAAAAGCCCTAAAACACATCCCAAAATACAAGTTTTGACCTGGGAAGGAGCAAAAGAAGGCTAGAGCTTTGGAGACTTCAAGGACACAAGAGTTTTTCTTAAATTCTTTCTTTCTTCTAGTAATTTATTCATTCATGAATTACTTTGACATGATTGCTATGAACATGAGTGGCTAAGTTACCTATTCTAGGGTTGATTGAACCACTCTAATACTTTAGATGTGATGAATATTTATTTTTATGAATGAAACTTGTTAATTCTTCATATCTAAGTGTTTATGATTTGTATGCAATTGATTGGTAGAGCTTCCAATTGATTATGCCCTTTATTCTTGTGCATCTACAGATAGATTCATGAGCTAGGGTTAAACACTTACCAATATTTCAACCTGAAATAAAAGCATTACTTAGGTAGTCAAAAAGGTGATTTGTGACCATTGAACCCAATAGTAAACAATACTTGTAGTCCTACATATCTTCATTAGTAAATTAGAAAATTGGTTCATGAAAGTTATAATTATTACGCGGAAGTGAATTGTTGTGAATTTAGAGCAAGTGTTCAATAGGAAGAACCAAGTTGAATTCGTTAAATGTTTATCTAATACATAGATAGGAGTTGGTAAGATCAATCCTAGGTTTTCCATCTCTTGAATCAAATCTATCTTTATACAGTTGTTATTTACTTTCTCATTTAGTAGTGTTAGTATAAAATCAAACCAAAGATATAAACTTGAAGTTGGTTGAGTAGATAATTTAGCTAGATTAACTGCTAGGGGTCGTGTTCTCTGTGGGATTCGACCTCGGGACTTTAAAAACCAAGCTATATTTGTCATGACCGCTTAGTCCCTTTTATAGGACGTATTTTGGTGTGATCAACAGGACATAAGATAACTGCATATGAGTTTCCTTCTTCATGTAACATCCGTTTGGAACAAAGACGGTTTTCTAGGAATATCAAACCAGGATCAATGGCGAACTTTTTTAAAGAGAAGCTTCTCGTTATCATGAAAAAATTGCTGAATAAGTGAATTACTTCCTGAATGAGAGTTGTAATTTTTCCCACTGTCATGAAGTCACTATTTATAGGCAGAACGGATAAGGATGAGGAATGAAATGGTCACGCGTCATTATTTCTCGAGATATGAAACGATTCGGAGCAGTTAATGGCAGTTCCTGAAAAGGTGCGTAAGATTGATACTAGCCAATCAAAAAGAAGCACACGAAGTTCTCGAAGGAGTAACTATTATTCTTGGTCAAAAAGATTGCGGATCTCAAGGAGTCAGTGAGATATCTTTTCACATATGCACCGCTTTCATTTCCTGACTGCTTGCATCAGCACTCAGCAAGTGGGGGGACTGACTTTGTGGGAAAAAATATGCCACCTATTGTTACAGGGATACGAGTCCAGCTGGCAAGACTAGACTTATCCTATAATTCATCGGGCACTGAGGATATACGCCCACTTCTAGAGCCAACGACCATTTAGGCGGTTTGGTCATAGGGCGCAGGGCACACATCCCGTCGCCTAGGGTTTACAGTCTCCTAGTTAGGGTTTAGTATACCACCGCCATCTAGCACAACTGGTAAAAGTCTACAGGATAACGTCCTACAGACAAGAGACAAAGGATCGATTCCCCACGAGAGTACAAGACAACACGATTCGCCATCAACTTCGGCTACTATCAAGGAATAAGATTTACTTTGTTTTCTCAATTATTTCTTGCTAATTTACTTGTCTTTATTTTCATCGTATATACTTGCTTTTCCATCGTAATTTACCGTATTTCTTGTGACCTATTCATAATTAATTGTTTAACCTAGACGTACAAATTTAGGCATAAATAACGGGGACACTGAAGATGGGATTTACGAGTGAGGTTGAGCCTGAAGCTAGATAATTTCCTCTTGTATTTGTTTTTTGCGAAGGCCGTCAAGCCTTTCATGTAGATAACCGTTGTTGCCTCGGGCCTCTATTAATAAGTTTCAGTTTTTCTTTCTTTAAGTGTTAGTCTCCGTTTTACTTCAAAAATGTGACATGACACTTAGAATGTTTTTTTATTGCAAGACTTAAACAAAATTTATGACAAATCAATGCTAGCATAGAACGACGTCTCGTTCTCAAGCTGTGACATAAAAAGATAATCTCAATTAGATAATATAACTTCGGGAGTTAAGTATTGAAACAAAGAGATATTGCATCAAGTTTATTTTATTAATGACAATAAGCCATAACAAACACTAGATAAACATGAACCTAGTCGAGGCTAGACTTAGGCAAATTTATGAAAAACAGCCGCTATCGGGCAATAGATAAAAGATACTAAACTACTCTTCGGGCAGTAGTTCCGGTGCAAAAATAGCTAGCCTTCAGATTCGTTTGCAGTCCCCGGTGGGAAAGGCTTCAAGTCGAACTTTGACTGCATACCGTCTCTTACATCCCCCTAGTGTTAGGGTGTGAATTGATGAGGACCTGAGCACCGAGTATCGTTCCATTCGCTTTCTAAAAAGGTCAAGCAAAGAAAAATACGGGGTCAGATAAAAATCATTCGAACCAAGTGTCGGAGTGTTGACGACTCGATGATGTAGGTGAAAACTTATTGACAAGGGGTAACGCACCCCAATAACAGATATAGGTGAAATCATTCCAATTTGAAGGTTCCAGCTTGCCCTGCAAATCTTCTAACTGTCAAGACCCTTTACAACCGATTGCTTTGACTCGATAAGGCCCTTTCCAATTCGTGGCTAACTTGCCAGCATTCTTCTCCTTGGTAGTTTGATTTGAAGCCTTCAACACATAATCACCAAACTTGAAAGCTCTGAACTTTGCCTTCCTATTTAAATAAGCTTCGATTTGCCTCTTCTGAGCCGTTAACCGAACCAAAGCCATTTCCCCTCGCCATTCGAGTAAATCCAACTCCACGCGCAATGCCTACTGATTTGACTCTTCGGTTGCATGAGCATAACGAAGGCTAGGCTCGCCAACATCCACAGGAATCAAAGAGTCAATTCCATAGGCGAGGGAAAATGGTATTTCACCTGTGCTGTTCTTCTCAGTTGCACGCATTGGCTATAACACCCCGAGCAACTCATCGGGCCACATGTGTTTTGCTTCATCAAGCCTCTTCTTCATATTTTAAATGATGATCCTATTCGAGGACTCAGCTTGTCCATTAGTGCTCGGATGATAGGGAGTCGAGGCTACTCTTTTAATCCCCGATTTTGCAAGAAATTTGGTGACCTGTGAACCCATGAACTGTGGGCCATTATCATAAGTTATTTTCCTTGGGACCCTGAATCTGCAAATAATATTCTTCCAGATGAAGCTGATGACCTCCTTCTGCCTAACTTTAGCAAAAGACCTTGCTTCCACCCACTTACTAAAATAGTCAATGAGCACAAAACTAAAACGAACACCTCCTTTAGCCTTGGGAACTGGTCCAACAATATCAATCCCTCATTTCATGAAAGGCCACGGCAACACAACCGAATGGAGAGCTTCAGCTTGTTGATGAATCATTGTTGTGTGTTGCTTGCACTTGTCACATTTCCTCACGAATAATCGAGCATCCTCACTCATATCTGGCCAATAATACCCTGCTTGGAGGTATTTTCTCACTAGGGCCTTTCTACCTAAATGATTACCATGTTCTCCCTTGTGCACTTCCCTCATCATGTACTCGATTTCTCCTGGACCCAAACATTTGGCCATCGGGCTGCTATATAGTCTTTTGTACAACTGCCCTCAAATAATTGAGTATGACATTACCTGAGTCCTAAGCTTCTTGGCTTTCCTCTTTTCTACTGGCAGAACCCAAAATTTGAATATTGAATGAACTTGGTGCGCCAATCACAAGTATTGTTCATTAAATTCACCTTTAATTTTATCTTCCCACCATAGATGCAAGTAGCCGAATAGTCGAATCAGTCCCCAAGTTTTCCGCTTCGATGGAAGAACCTAGATTAGCCAAGGCATCAGCCTCATCGTTTTCCTCTTGAGGAATTTTCTTAACTTTCCATTCTTGGTAACCAGCCAGGACTTGTTGTGCCCGAGCCACAAACATCTTCATCCTGGGCTTGAGCCGTATAATAACCAAGAACTTGATTTACTACGAGCTGTGAATCACACCGGAATTCCACTCTTTCTGCTCCTATCTCCCTGGCTAGTTCCAATCCCGCTATAGCAGCCTCGTACTCAGCTTCATTATTAGTCACCTTTTCAAATTTTATAAAGTGCCTTAGCCTTTCCCCTGTGGGAGCCAGCAAAACTATACCGAGCCCCGAGCCATTCGAGTTAGTGGCCTCATAAGTGTAGAGTATCCAAACCTCGGGGTTGGTCCCCTTGACATTAAATTCTCTTTTTCTACCTCGGGGAGTATTTTAGCACTGAAATCGGCCATGAAATCAGCGAACACTTGGGATTTTATGGTTGTTCGGGGCTGATAAACGATATCATAGTCACTCAAATCAATTGCCCATTTAGACAACCTCCCCAGTAACTCAGGCTTATGTAATATACTCCTCAGGGGGAAAGTAGTAACTACGGCTATATGATGACATTGAAAATAAGGCTGAAGTTTACGAGCAGCAACAATCGAAGCAAGTGATAATTTTTCTAAATGGGGTACCTTATTTCAGCATCGAGGAGTGTTTTGCTCATGTGGTATATGGGCTGTTGCTTCCCATCCTCCTCTAGAACCAAAACTCTTCTTAGTACAACTTCTGACACATCCAAGTAGACCCACAGTGTCTCCCCAGCCTTTGGCTTGGCAAGCAATGGTGCATTAGCCAAATAGCATTTTAATTCCTTCAACACTTCTCTATACTCCGGTGTCCATTCGAGGGCAGTATTCTTCTTTAAAGCAGAGAAGAACTTATGGCATCACTCGAAAGACCTCAAGATAAATCTACTCAAGGTGGCAATCCGGCCAGTCAAGCATTGGACCTCTTTAGTCCCTGAGAGTACCTCAGAGATTTCTCCGATAACTCTAATCTTCTCGGGATTCGCCTCGATGCCTCGCTCAGAAATGATGAACCCCAGAAACTTTCCCGAGCCAACCCAAAAGCACATTTTTTAGGGTTTAACTTCATGTTGTATTGCCTCATAATAGCGAAGGCTTCTCTCCAATGATTCAAGTGATCCTCCATTCGGACCGCCTTCACTAGCATGTTGTCTATGTTTGCCTTCATCGTGTTTCCAATATAATCTTTGAACATTCGGTACACTAACCTCTGATAAGTTGCCCCAGTGTTTTTTAGGCCAAATAGCATCACCTTATAACAATATGTACCCTTATCTGTGATGAAAGAAGTTATTTTGTTCATCATTTGGATCAATCAGAATTTGATTGTACCCCGAGTAAGGCGAAGCAGTCACCATTTGCCTTTAGCAAGTCAATAATCGCCTTTTATGACTCCGGATCTAGCTCCAAGCCAACAAACACTTTCCTTTCTTGAAACTCCTCCGATAAGGCGAAGGATTCCAGCTCCTCAATAGTTGAGTCCTCGGCTTTCTTCTTCCGAGGATCTTGAATGCATGCTGAGATCTTTTCTACACCTTTTTTAGAGTCCATTTCAAGAGTCGAACTCCCTCCATCGTCTGACCCCGGCTGAGTTAATTGATATCTTGATAACCCATTTTGGGGCGACACCACTCTTCATAGCAACCGAACAACACTCCCTAGCTATTTGTTGCTCGCCTCGAATCGAACGAATTCCCCATGGTGTAGGGAATTTAATGAACTGGTGAATAGTGGATGGCAAGTCTTCCGTCTCATGGATCCAAGGTCTCCCGAGGATAATACTATACGCCATGTCCTCGGTCATTACTTGGAAAACTGTCTCCTTAACAACTCCCTTGGTGTAAGTAGTGAGAGTAATATCACCCAGTGTTTTTTCTGTGGAATTATTAAACCCTGTCAATATGGTTGCATTTAGAACGATTTGGTCCTTTAACCACATCTTCTTCGCTGCCCGATAGCTGATTATTTTTACCGAGCTCCTGGGGTCGACCGAGAATCATTTGATATCTGAGTCATTGATTCTCAATATGATTACCAAAGCATCGTGATGGGTAAACATTATCTCATCGCAGTCATCATCATAAAAAAATCTCTTTGCCCAATCCTCCAGTTTGGGTTCTCTTCTCCATTGTAATGGAGAGCTTTGCGAACTTCTTTGCGGCAACAAAAGTTGACGCTGTTTACCTCCGACCCCCCAGTTGTAACATTTACGACTCTTATTGGTAGGGGTGCCCGTGGTACGGTACGGTATTTCACATTTCGGTTCGGTAATTTCTGTTTTCGATTTTTAAAAATGTCATACCATTACCATACTAAACTAATTTGGTATGGTTCGGTATTTTCATGTTCGGTTTCGGTAATTTCGGTACGGTAAGTCGGTAACTGTAGTTTGTTCAACTTCGACTTACATATAATAGATATATATATGTTGCAAAGAAATGTGAAAGGAACTAAGAAACTTCATCTGGCAATTAACGCTAAACCTTCACAATACATCAGTACAAAATACAAACATGCCACAAAACATGTAGCAAAGCTCCAATGTACAATAACACTAGCCGAAATCTAATTAAACCAACTTTACTACACAAGCTTACACAAAAAAAATCATTATTAAAAATTTTAATTCTACTTATGATAAGCTAATATATTTTTTACACACAAAACAACAAGCTTTTGAGTTCTGACGGTGCTTGAAAGACAACTCTCTAGTAAAGAATTAAAGTAGATTTGATGGTATTATACTATTTTATTTATAAATATTTATAAATTTTAATTAAATATATAATTATATCACAAGTTTTAGATATTCTATTTAGAATTTTATTAGCTCATATTTAGATTAATTAACCTATTATGATTTATATAAATATAATATATATATAATTTGTATATGTAATTAAGTATTTCGGTATTTCGGTATTTTCTTTATAGATACCGAATACCGTACCAAATACCAAAATTTTTAAAATTTCATACCAAATACCAAAATACCGTTACCAAAGTAGAAAAATATTTCAGTTCGGTATGGTAATTCGGTATTTACCATACTATGGGAAGCCCTACTTATAAGGGATGGAGCTCTCGGTGGTTGACCTTCTCCCCTATTCTTTGAAAATTTTTGTTTCCCCTTATCAACAAGAAACTCTTTTAACATTCCCTTCTTCAGCATGTGGGCCATCTCGAGGTAAAGTGCCTTACAATCTTTAGTGAGATGTCCATAGTCAGCATTGAACTTGCAGCATAAATTGTGATCTCTCTTCCCTAGGACTGTCCTCATATTATTTGGTAACTACACCCATTGGTCAGCCATCCTTTTTAACGCATTTACCAATTCCGTGGTTGGCACATTGAAATTATAGTCGGGGATTCGAGGAAGATCCCGTTCCTTAGATACCAAAGATGGCCCTGTTGAATTATTTTGGTTGGCGTTCGCACCGACCTTCCCCCGAGCTTCTGGCTTACATGGTGGGCTCCGAGCCTCTGACTTATGTAATGCTTTTAAGAGTTATGGGGGTTGTATCGACCCTTCAAGTTCTCTCGCGGCGCATCGGCGCATCTAGAAGACTCAGGTCGATTTCTATAAGCGTTTTATTGACTCGCCGCTCTCCATTTGGCTTCCTCGAGCCTAACCTTGGCGGTTGCCCTATTATGCAATTCATCCCAGGTTCGAGCCTACCACTGTTGGAGATCCTTTTTCAGCTCGGCAGCAGCCTCAAAATTGCTAGCATTAGTGTTTCTCTCAAATGCCATGATTTCCAAGTTGTCATCCATAGTTGGCAATTCCATTCTTTCTGCCTGAAAGCGCTCGAGGAAATCTTTGATGGGCTCCCTCTACTGTTGTTTGATTTTGAACACATCCTTCTTCTGCTTGAGGATTTTCTGGGCCCTAGTCTGCACTTTGATGAACAAATCAACTAATTCATCAAAGTTTGAGATGGACTCCGAGGGGAGGTGCATATACAACGAAGTGCCCATTTCTCAAGGGTGTCTCCGAACTTCTTCAAGAACATTAATTCCTTTTCAACCGGGGTCAAATCATTGCTCTTGACCATGTTCATGTATTCGGCCATATGGTCAGCTGGTTCGGTTGTACCATCATACTTCTCCAAGATCTGCAGCTTGAAGTGTTTTGGTATGGGAGCAAGAATAGCCTCGGGCTTGTAAGTTTGCTGCCTCCATTTCTCAATATCCAAGACTCGTTTAGTCTTTCTAATCCCGAGAACATTTTCGAGGCTTTTTTCGAACTGGGCTTTGAAGTCTTTCTTCCATTCTCGAGGTTTAACGAGATACTTGTTTCTGCTATCGTAGGGGCAATCCCAAAAGGATGAGTGCTAATCGGGGCAGTCCTCAAGCCTCCAGATGCAACTCCATTTGGAAGTCCCCTTGTTGTTGTGCCCGTAGGAATAAAGTTCGGGATGCCTCCATTGGGAACCACATGTGGAGTATCAGTGGGAGTTGTGTTGTTTCTCATGTATCCAGAGATAGTTTGCAGCGAGCTATGAAACTCTGCGTTGATGCTTGTCTGCGCATTAAACTCTCCCTGAAATTGTTTTAAAGTATTTATAACGTACGCTTGAAATGGATCGTTTGACCCTGATGAAGAGGGATCAACTGGGGGTGGAGGAGGAAATGGCGTTCCACTACCTGGTGGGATTGGTGGCATTACGCCAACTGGAGGGATTGGAGTTCCATCACCTGATGGGGCTAGTGTCCCACCACCTGGTAAGATTGGAGGAACCTGCATTCCGTCTCCAACCTGCTCAATCGGTTTATCAGTATTGTCAGCCATTGACAAGAAGTAGTGAAGAGGACACCAAAGAATATGACGTCCAACTTTAGAACAAACGTAATTGCATGATCCCCACAGACAGCACCAATTTGTATTGGCCTATATCTGGTTAGGTCAATCAATCGAATTTATAATGAGGTTTACAAGCAATTTGTCGTATCAAAGCTGCTAATTGAATCAAGAAAATTGACAAAAAAAAAATGTAATATGAGCAATAATGGAAAAGTATAGTTTTCGTATATAATTCTGGATGATCTTACAAGGATGACGAAGCACTGTTTATAGCATGTTGAGTACAATAGTAATTAAAGAATTAGTTAGGCAGTAATTAGTCACTCCCCATGTTCTGATCGTGGTTTGCCCATAATTCCTTCCATAAAATGGTTGAGTTAATAGACTACTGTTACAAAGTTAATCCCCATATGATATGGAACCGCCTCTACGAGGTTTAGGCTGCTTGCCTCGGGGAAGTGAGACCTTCCACTGCTCGAGGTAAGATCTCCTTGAGGTTGCTTTGAACCTTGACCTCGGGGATTCGCCTCAGGAGCTAAGCTTCTCGCTTCTTGACCACCTCACATATCTTGGCATAAACATATCTAAAACCACGCATCCTTGGTGTCATATAAGCAAGTGGTTTTTCCCCCAATACAAGCAATCGCCATGATTTAAATAAGAAAAAAGAAGTTAAATTTAGAAAAGAAAAACTTTAATAAAGGGCTTTTCTAACATATTTTAGAGAAGGTTCCTAGTTAAAGATGGCTAGAATTTTAACTCTATAAATACATTGGTGGTGGCTTGTAGAATTCATTCATTCACTTCAAGAGAGCAAAACAAAGGCAAAGCAAAGTGTTGATCATTAGTGAGTGAACAAGGCAGAGTAGTAGTTGAAGAACCAAGTGGTGAATGAAGAACCAAGTGGTGAAGAAGTTCGTTGTTCGGTTCTTAGGCTGTTTTAGTTCTTTGTTATAGGTATCAAGTTGTAACCTATAGAAGCATTGTAATAGGTTCTTACTTGGAAGAATTTGTGTGGCTTGGAAGGCTTAGGTACTGAAGCTTAGTTCCTTGGATATAAAGTCTTGTAACCTAAAACTTGCTCGTTTAAGAATAGTGAAGAGTTCTTCAAATCCCAGAGTTGGGTCGTGATTTTTCTCTCTTGAGCAAAGAGTTTACCACGTAAAAATAATTGTGCAAGCTTTATTCCGCAGTTGTTTTTTACACAGTATTTAGGTGAACCTTTTCAAGAAATTGGCTCTTAGAATTACGAGCAAGGTTTTTAGGGAAGTCAAAAATCAGGTAATACATTATTCACCCCTCTAGTGTCGATAAAAAATGCACCAAGTACAACAGCTCGATATAAACATATGTGACATTTTCTAATCATACAAGGTCCAGGATACAGTATGAAAGCCGTGTATTTGTGATAGTAATTCTTTAAAACAAGTACAGATGGAGTAAAAATCTGATATTCGTAAGGAAAAATTATTTAAGTGAATCAATCACCATACAAGGGATCTGGTTATATTATGCAATATGCATACATATCAAACGAAATTCTCAAATATTTCTTCTCCTTTAGAGAGCGAAGTGAGCGTACTACATATGCCTAATGAGCAGCTGCCTATATATGCCTACAAACAGCTGCTTTATATATGTTGACTCCAAGCTACATATTCCTTCCGGTCTATAATAAGTGGTCATTTAGCCTTTCTCTCTTGGTCCAAAATAAGTGTTTATTTAGAAAAAAAAAATTATTTTTCTTTCCAATAAACCCTTGCTTCGTTTATTGTTCCAATCACTTTTTCTAAATAATATAAAGAAACGTAAAAGACAATATAGTAAAACCACCTTAAATTATTACACTTTTTCTAACTTTTTTACGAAGAGCCTAAATGAACACTTATTTGGACTGGATGGAGTAATTTACATGTATTAGCAGGGATCTAAGTTTTAAATTAAAAGGACTAATAACTTATAACTTACTACTTATCATTTTCTAGTTAAAAGATAAATGTTAGTACGACATAGAAGATCCCAACATCTGTCGTGAGAAATTATGATATCTTGATGGCTCAAAAGATCGATACTTCTAAACTAAATTTGTCGACGGCAACCTACATATTATTAAACCCATAGTGTTTTGGGGAATTAGTTGAGAAGAGTAAATGGATTTGGAATTCAAAGGTCCTCAAGTACTTTCCACGAATTAACTATCGTTGCAATTACTTAGGTCCCGTTTGTTCATAGAATTTGGGGGTAGTATTTGAAATATTACTTCAAATTTTTGTTTGTTCATAGAATTTATGCAAAATTTGAAACCAAAACTTCAAATTCCCAAATTCTGGTTGAGAGTAGTATTTGAAAAATTTTGGAAAATTAATTTTTATCACTCACAAAACTTCTAACTTTTTTTCATGTGAATTTATGTTCAAACACAATTTCAAGTTCCAATAACTATTTTTCAACTCAACTTAAAATACTCAAATTTTTAAGTTTCAATCAATTCTATGTCCAAACGCTAGTTTAGTTTTCTTTGTCTTTTCTATTATTATCACATCTTTTACACTTAGGGTCTGTTTGGAAAGCCACCTCGTAATTGGAATTGGTATAATTACTAGGGTAGTAATTACATAGCCTAATAATTACATAGTAGAGTAATTACTAAGTCCTGTTTGTCTGCCATAGTATAATTATACTGTAATTACAAGCGTACTGTTTGGTTGCACAAGTGCAATAACACAATTAAATCTTTTTATTGATATATATTTTTCATAATACTAATGTTTTAATTTAATTTAATTTAATTATAAAAATTAAAAGCATACATTTTGTTATATCATGGACGCACTTGTAAAAAAGTTACTATTTATAACTATAATTCCATAACATTATTCAAATATTTGACAACAAGATATTCTATCAAGTATAATTGAAAAATGAACAACATGCAATGTGAAATATCAAGGCAATACTGCTAAAAAAAATAAATTGAAACCACGAAAAAATATAACATAATCAAAATTCAAGTTTTGTTAAAACAAAATAATACTCTTATGAAAAATCGCAACCAAACGAAAAATAAGTTTTAACATAATTTAAGCAAATAAAATCAAAAGGATAGAAAAATATCGGACTATAACCTCATTCAACAACGAAATTATACTTTAATGACATCACCCATTATATATCAAATTTTTTCATGAGTCATTTTTTTTTAATATTAGAAGGCGTGGTTTCAAAACTATAATAACGCAGTTTTGCTAAACAAAGAAAATAAATAAAGAAATTAAAAAACTACAAACAATTACATAGAATTATAAAAAGTAGAGGTTGGAAAGTGAGAAGAAAAAAAATGAAAGATAAATAATAAAAATATATATATTAAAAAAACAACTAAAAATAAAAAAATAAAAAAATAAAAAATAAAAAAAAATAAATAAAAAAAAAATAAAAGATAAGAAATTAAAATAATAGAGATAATATAATAATAAATAATTTAAAAGAAAATAACTTAAAGTAAAAACAAAAAGAAAGAAACAAAAGTTGTGAGGTAATTACACCCAGTTCTCAACCCCCCCTTGAGAATTGGAGAGTGTAATTGCACCCTCCCAATTACACTCAATTCTCCTCTGACTTGGTAATTACCTGGCCAAACAAACATACCAAACTGTGTAATTACACCCAATTACACCCAATTCCAATTCTCATGTGGCTTTCCACACATACCCTTAGACGTTAAACTTCAACTTGACATAGATATATCCCGTCTCCTCGCGTGCCAATACCAAATTAAACCGTTTAAAATTTGTATATGAATGGACAAATGTACAATCTGTAATTATGTACTCCCTTTATTCCACAAAAGAGGATATGTTTCGAATTTCAAGAGTCAAATTTTTTCGTTTTGACCCTGAATTTGGACATATAGTTTTTATTTTTTTTGAAATAATATTTATATATTTAGAAACTGCATAAAAAAATACTACAAATTACAATAATAAATAATTCATAATATTTAAAAGATATATGAAAATATAACGGTAAAGAAAAATTCATTTGACTCTCGAAATCCGAATGAAGACATACTTTATGGAACAGAGGGAGGGAGTATATAATTAAGTTATTCAATGTCCAAAAGTTTCTGAAATGACTGCTTGACCTGTGAGTCAGGGCTGCAGGGGCGATCAACTGTTATAGTTTTTTCTTTTCATCTCTTGATAAGGCATTTTTAGTCTCTTATGGCTGCTCTTACTATCCCTACTAGTTGACTATTAGTGGATACAGAAACAGAGAAGCTATTTCAATTATTAAAAATATATATGGCGAGCGAATTGACAATTATGAATTTATGCTTCAAGAAATAAGACCTGAATAGTGAAATATAGTAAAAAGACAGTACAGTGCACAAAATATTGGGAAAGTGTCTCATTCAAGGCATATGATGTAAGCAAAGTGTCTCATTCAAGGCATATGATGTAAGCAATCACGCTGATGCAAGCATTAGTGCCTGTTTTCACGATATGAACCTCGACCTATAGTTCATACCGAGAAATACACTAGACACGTATATATCATCCAAAATATCAAAGTTCGGTATTCTTTTCTTGCTTCAGTTACTTCACATTTCAGTTCATTGCCTTTATTACTGCTTTAATTAATCGTCATACTTGAGTATTTTTGGTTAATTATCACTGCCAAGCCTTAATTATACTGGTGTTGTATAATCTATGATGTAGGCTATAAAGAGTACAAACTTAAAAATCTACGCATGTCAGGTTTGACCTAAATATACCATACATTTTGAAATTAAACAGAAAGACTAAGGATACATGAAATCAAAAATGGCTACTAATAATTGAAGAGAGATGACTTTTAAAAGTTAAAGTTCTTGCATACATCATCTTTTGCTTGTATAAAAAGGAGTACGGTTCCAGTTCCAAAAGCATATCAATCAACCATAACCATATTTCCTTTTCTTCTGTTGTGAGAAAACAAAGAAGAAACAATATGGTTTCATTTGCAGTACTTTTACCATTATTTCTGTTCCTATTTTTTCTGGTTAAATCATTTTTCCCTTCATCCAAAACCAAGAAAAATCTTCCACCATCTCCTTCAAAGCTTCCATTAATTGGCCATTTCCACAAACTTGGTACACAACCTCATCGTTCCTTACAAAAATTATCCAATGAAAATGGTCCTATGATGATGCTTCAATTTGGTAGTGTACCTGTACTTATTGCTTCATCAGCTGAAGCAGCTTGTGAAATTATGAAAACTCAAGATTTGGCTTTTGCAAATAAGCCAATTTCAACTATTCCTAGCAAACTTTTTTTCGGACCAAAGGATGTTGCATTTACACCTTATGGTGAGTATTGGAGGAATGCTAGAAGTATTTGCATGCTTCAGCTTTTGAACAACAAAAGAGTTCAATCTTTTAGAAAGATAAGGGAAGAAGAGACTTCTTTACTTCTCCAAAGGATTAAAGAATCAAAAAGCTCTTTAGTGGATTTGACTGAGTTGTTTGTGACTATGACTAATGATATAGTTTGTAGGGTGGCTTTAGGAAGAAAATATTGTGATGGTGAAGAAGGGAAAAAGTTTAAGGCTTTGTTGTTAGAGTTTGTGGAATTGTTGGGTGTTTTTAACATTGGTGATTACATGCCTTGGCTTGCATGGATCAATAGATTCAATGGTTTGAATGCAAAAGTGGATAGAGTGGCTAAGGAATTTGATGCATTTTTGGAAGGTGTGATTGAGGAACATAGAGGAAAGAAAGTAGATAGTGAAGCAGAAGGGGCAGATTTTGTGGATATCTTGTTGCAAGTGCAGCTAGAAAACAAGGCTGGTTTTCAAGTTGAACTGGATGCAATGAAAGCTATTATCATGGTATATATCTCAATCTCTTTTTTAATTACCTTCCAAAAACTACTTTAAATCTTGTATACTAAAAGTGTAAATAATTTTTATACTATCTGCAGACTATAACAAGTAAATTTACTCTACGTTTCAAGTTATCATGTCAGTCTTGCTATAAAATATTACTTAGTTCCGTAAGTCAACTTACATGATGGTGTGAAAAATTTACACTCTATCAGCGCATATAACTTAACCGATCATAAGTTATGTATACTGTCATCGTAAAGAAATTTTTATCAGCTCACCATTACTTGTAGCAGGTAATTGACCTTGTTTTCAAGATTAGAAATTCAACTTTTAGGGAGGCTTACCTATAGTCATCTTTTGGATGAACTGATAGTGTAAAAATGTATTTACGTTGAGTGTATATAACTAAAACACTTTTGTTAAACTATGTTATGCAGCTCAATTCTCTAAGCAATCTTGCAAAAGGGTAGTCTGCTAACAGTCTGTTTCTCTGTGCAGGATATGTTTGCTGCAGGAACAGATACAACCTCTACACTTCTAGAGTGGACAATGAATGAACTTTTAAGAAACCCAAAAACTTTGAAAAAGTTGAGAGATGAGGTGACACAAGTACTTCAAGGAAAGTCAGATGCAACAGAGGATGACGTAGAGAAAATGCCTTATTTAAGAGCAGCAATTAAAGAGAGTTCAAGACTCCATTCTCCAGTGCCACTGCTTCCTAGAGAAGCAATAAAGGACTCAAAAGTCTTAGGCTATGATATAGCTGCTGGAACACAAGTCCTAGTGTGTCCATGGGCCATTTCAAGAGATCCAAAAATTTGGGAAAATCCAGAGGAGTTTCAACCAGAAAGATTCTTGGATAATTCCATTGATTACAAAGGATTACATTTCGAGTTAATTCCATTTGGTGCTGGTCGAAGGGGTTGTCCTGGCATTTCATTTGCTAAGTATGTAAATGAGCTTGCATTGGCAAGATTAATGTTCCATTTTGATTTCTCATTGCCAGATGGAGTTAAAGCTGAGGATTTGGATGTGGATGAAGCTGCTGGAATTACTGTTAGAAGAAAGTTCCCTCTTTTAGTTAAGGCCACTCCGCGCTTTTGAGCTTCCTTTTGAGCTCATTCTCTTGTACTCCCTCCGTCCCATTTGTTTGTCGTAGTTTGACTTGGCACAAAGTTTAATAAAGAAAAGAAGACTTTTGAAATTTGTGGTCTAAAATGAGCCATAGATATTTGTGTGGCTATAAATAAGTCAAAAAGTAAGTTTGGAGTTGAATTTTTTCCTAATTTAGAAATATGATAATTTTTTTGGGACAGACTAATAAGGAAAGTATAACAAACAAAGTGGCACAGAGGGAGTAGTATTTTGAAGTTTGCAAATTCATACCTAAGCAGAGGCGGATCCGTGATTTATATTTGAGTGGTTTAATGTTCAATGTTCTTAGAACAAAGCTAATAATATTGTTATAAATAATGGGTTCAAATCGTGTTACTGTTGAAATTTTAGTGAATTTTCAACGGAAAAGGGTCAAATATACCCTTAAAGTATACGAAATTGAAAAGATTTACCCTCCGTTACAAGTTCCGTCCGGACATACCCTTGCCGTTAATGAAAAGGCTCAAATATGCCCTTACCAGCGACGGAAAACCCCATTCAAAAGATTAACTTCGTAATTTGATGATTAGCAACTAATAGTGCCAAGTGGCCCATTGTTTGAGGCCAAAATAATAGACTCCATCCCTTTATTTTTACTTTTCTTTTTACTTTTATAAACCACTACCCCGCATAAACCCACCCCCTTCCATCATCTTCTCCAACAACAAATTCCCTTTTCTAAAATTCCAATTATCACCACCATCAATACAACAATCAAAACCGCCGCTCCGCCACCACCGAAAGCCATAGCTAACCCCAATTTGCCAGTCATTACTTTCTTCGAAACAAATTCAAGCACACACAACACAATACACCCACCACCATACAATCATTCATCTAGAAAGAACCATGAATTTGTACTAAATAAGTATAATCACATAATGAAACCTTTTTTGAATGGAAGCGCATTCAATATCTTCAAAAAACAGTCCAAATCAGTAGCGTAATGAAGAATAGTGGGTAAGATTTTTATGAAACTTTTTCTTAAAAACTTGAATCTTTGTTTCAAAGTCAAAAGAATCAACAGAGGGTTGAGTTGTTTCTGGGTCATTTGGATTCTAGAAGAACCAATTGGGAATTTCTTGGGAAGCTTATAAGTTGACTAAAAATTGTGACCAAAGCTTAGCAAAACAAATTATCGAACAGTATTGCTGCTATCAGAAATCCCATCCCCAGCATTAAAGGCACTGAAAATAGATAATTCCTTGTCTCCTGTGTAGAGGACTGTTTTTTTCCAATTCTTTGTAGAATGCTTTTGCTATTGATTTGGATGGAAATTTGTAGAGAGAAATGAAATTTGAGAAGGTGGGCGGGAGGGGGGTAAGGGGGTGGCAAATGAGGGGAGGGGTGGGTAAGTAATTTTCTCTTTAGCTAACACCACGTGGCCAAATATGGTAACTAGTACAATTTTAGGATTGCTAATTAGCTGGTTGGATTTTCCGTCGCTGGTAAGGGTATATTTGAGCCTTTTCATTAACGGCAAGGGTATGTCCGGACGGAACTTGTAACGGAGGGTAAATCTTTTCAATTTCGTATACTTTAAGGGCATATTTGACCCTTTTCCGAATTTTCAAATATATATTTACACTGTGCGAAAAGGTTGCATCTGCCTCTGAAGCTAAGTGTGACATCATAGTTTAATTAGTTGCCTTCAAAAGTACTTGAAAAATGCCCTAGCTAGTAAATACTACTCTCTGCGTTCCATTCTATGTGTCATAGTTTGACTCGGCACAAAGTTTAAAAAATAAAGGAAGAGTTTTGAAACTTGTGGTGTAAAATGAAACAAAGATGATTGTGTGGTTGTAAATCATTTCAGTAATGGCAAAACTGTAATTTTAAAGTTAAATTGTTACTCCCTCCGTTCCAATTTATGTGGCAGCATTTCCTTATTTGTTTGTTCCAAAAAGAATGGCAGCATTCTAAATTTGGTAACAATTTAACTTCAAAATTACAGTTTTACCATTACTGAAATGATTTACAACCACACAAACATCTTTGTTTTATTTTACACCACAAGTTTCAAAAGTCTTCCTATATTTTTTAAACTTTGTGCCAAGTCAAACTATGACACATAAAATGGAACGGAGGGAGTACTAAATTTAGAATGTTGTCATTCTTTTTGGAACAGACGAATAAGGAAATGTTGCCACATAAATTAGAATGGAGGAAGTAACTAAATACTTGGAAAATGTTTTTGCTTTCCTTCTTTCTTTGATCTTTTTGTCCTCTATCAGACTTTCCATCATTCCATGTATAATTATCGAACAACATGAAGTTTGATAGGAATAGATGCATTATATTTTCTCATGCTGGCTAGAAAAGGATGTGCATTACCTTGAAGAGAGGCCACTTTGAGGCTTTTTAATTACTTCATTTATCCTACTCCCTCCGTCCCAATTTATGTGGCACCATTTGACCGGGCACGGAGTTTAAGAAAATAGAGGTTGACCTTGTTAAATATCAATTTTACCCTTGAAAAAGTAAGAGAGAGAAGATTTGAATAATAAAAAAGTTGTTGGTAGGTTTAAAAGTATGTAGGGCCCAACAAGGGTAAGATAGACATGATGCATTAAATAGGGCAATTCACAAAACTATACAAACTAACACTCTTTCTTACACGAAAATGTCAACATTTTTCCATTTTCCAAACATAGCAATACTTTTTTTTTTTCAAAACATAGCAAACACATAAAAGAGTAGACAAAACCCTAAAATTCACTCCCTACACTCACTTGCCAATAGTCCAGCTGCCGCCCCCCCCCCCCCTCCCACCCTCCCCCGTCTGCCCTTCCGGCGCCGGCAACCACTGCTGGTTGCTGGAATTTTTTTTTTCCATTTTTTTTTTGTATAGTTTTGTATGTTCTTTGTATATAATGTGTATACTTGATGTATTTCCATTGTATATATATGACATACAACAAACATACAAAGTCTATACGCTTGCCATACAAAATCTACACAACCAACAACCACCAAAATCCTAGCCGCCGCAGATCCGCCACACTAGGAAATAAGTGTATATACTATGTATGTATGTTGTATATCCACTGTATATACATAACATACAAAATACATACAAAGCCTATACACTTGTCATACAGCCCGCAAACACCAAACACACACACCATACACCACCGTGGTTCCGCCTTATCCCACCGGAAAATTCAAAAACGAAAAAAAGCTGAACAAATCAGTTGCTCCACCGGATCTCCACCGGAACAGCCACCAAATCCACAAACACCAAACATACTCCAGCACCACCGCAATGTACCACCGGAAAAATAAAAAGAAAAGAAAAACAGAAGAATAACAACCAGATCTGTTTAGCATCGGGGTGGGGAAGGGAGGAGGACGTCGGGATCGTGGTGGGGAAGAGAGAAAGACGATGGGGATGGGGGTAGGGGCCTCGCCGGCAACGGGGAGGCTTGGGCGGCGGCAGGGAAGGGGATAGAAGAGAGAGAGGAGTGAGGGAAATGTTAGGGTTAGGGTTTTGTTTGATATGCTATGTTTGGTAGCATTTGAAAAAGTATTGCTATGTTTGGTAAATGTGTAAAATGTTGCTATGTTTTTTAAAAAAAGTTCCTAAATTGACATAGAAGGTAATTTAGTTGTCAAATAAGGAAAGGTGCCACTTATTTTTGGGACAAACAAAAAAGAAAATGGTGCCACATAAATTGGGACGGAGGGAGTAATATATATGTGTTGATACTTTCTTTTAAGTAAATCTAAAAAGAATAGTGCCATTTAATTTTTATAGACATTTTAAACTTGATTTAATCATTAATAAGATGATTTTGAACACAATTTTTTAAATAAAACTTATCTTAAATCACAAATCTCTAAAGGTTTTTTTTTATAAATTTTATATCTAATCAAACACTATCAAACAAATTGAAAAGAGGAGAGTAATTTATTTATGTGATATGACAGAGGATGAGAGCTGCAATTAAGCTAATACTACCTTCGTCCAATTTTATGTGGCAGAGTTTGAATTGGCACGAAATTAAAGAACAAAATAAAATTTTTGATATTTGTGGTATAAAAAAAGTCATACAAAATTCGTGTATGTAAAAATTATTTAATAAAAATAAATTGTTTCCACTTATAGAAATAGACACTATTCTTGAGACAGATTAAAAAAAAAAAAGCGTGACACATCAATTAGATATATCTAGTAACTAAATCCCATGCATCTAGATAGAGAGGTGGCTCCATTAGAGAATTAAAGTAACTTGTCAGCATATCTGAATTAGACTCACACGATTGAGGGAGAATTGACCGATCGCAATTCGCAAGAATCATTTTAGATTGGGAATTTGGAAGTCAGTGCTGGTGGCTGTTTCTTTTTTCTTTTTCTATATATATATATATATATATATATTTTAATCAAACAATAAAAAGTACAAATTAATAAAGCAAAGCTGAATTATTCAAAGATATTACTACAAGCTATGAAGAACGTAATTACAAGGACATGTGTAAATTAAATTAAAGTTTCTTCTGAAGAAATTTAATACAAATCGCCTTATTTTATTTTTAAAAAAAAAATAAATCAAAGTTGTTCAAAATCATGTGGTTGGTAAACTTAGAAAGTCAATTGCGCGAGTTCGACTGTATTTCAAGTGGAAAATGTTTGTTGTCTGCATGCAGGAATAAACAGAATTTGTTAGCCTACTTTTATTCTTTGAATGACTTTGACTGGCATCTCGATGAAATAAGAAATGAAAACATACGATGATATATAGTCCTCTATTTCTTCTGCTATTTAGACTAAGACAAGTGGGTTGTATTGATTTAAAAGTTACGTCCATGTTAATGTATGAAGTTAATTGAGAGCAGTAATGAGGAAAGAAAAGAGGAAGAATAGGGAAGAATATAAGACTGCAAAAAAGGAAGTGAAGTTAGCAGATTTAACGGCTAAAATGGCTGGATTTGAGTGTCTATATAAAGAGTTAGCTGGAAAGGAAGGAGAGCAGAAGTTGTATAGGCTTGCGAAGGCAAGAGAGAAGCAATCACGAGATCTAGACCAGGTGTGGTGCATTGAGGATGAGGATAGTACGGTGTTGGTGGAAGAAACCCATATTAGACAAAGATGACAGACGTACTTCCATAAATTCTGATTGAACTCTGAGGGCGACAGACATATTCTGTTGGTTGAGTTAGCACACTTAGAGAGTCTCCGAAGCTTTGGGTATTGTAGACGTATAAGAGTTGAGGAGGTCAAGGGGCAACTCGGAAGATGCGCGGGGAAAGAGCGACTAGGACAAATGAGATTCCAGTAGAGTTTTGGAAGAGTGCGGGAATTGCAAGTCTGGAGTGACTGACCAGGTTGTTTAATGTTATCCTTAGGTCGGCAAAAATGCCTAAGGAATGGAGATGAAGTTGCATGGTACCATTGCACAAGAACAAAGGTAATGTTCAGAACTGCAACAATTATAGGGGCATCAAACTACTTAGCCACACTATGAAAGTCTGGGAATGGGTGGTGGAGATGAGGATGAGGAGGGATGTGACTATTTTTAAGAACCAGTTTGGATTCATGCCTGGGAGATCGAATACGGAAGCCATTCATTTGGTGAGGAGGCTGGTTGAGCAGTAAAGGGACAAGAAAAGAGACTTGCATATGATGTTCATTTACTTAGAAAAAGCGTATGACAAGGTCCCCATGGAGGTTATGTGGAGATGCCTGGAATCTAAAGGGGTTCTAGTGTTATAAATCAGGGTGATTAAGGATATATATGTATGAAGGAGCTAAGACACGATTGAGAACAGTGGGGGGAGACTCACAGCACTTCCCAGTCAAGATGGGGCTTCATTAGGGGTCAACACTTGCACTACAAGAAAACAGGCAAATAACGACAGTTTTTTTGTGGCGGTTAATCAAAACCCCCGCTAATATTACTTTTACGGTGGTTCTCGCGGCGGTCATATTAAATGACTCTAAAAGAAGCATTTAGCGGCGGTTCAGGCTAGTTTAACGGCGGTTAGAGTATCCGCTCCAGATATAATAGTCTTTTACAGTGGTTTTGCTTCTTCTAGCAGCGGTTTGGGAAGGCGCTGCATTTTGCAGCGGTTCCTTAGCATTTGCCGACCGTTTCTTTTTTATATTTTTTTAAGATTTAGATTTTTTTTTTTAAAAAAAAAGCTATGGCTTTAAAAGAAATATATGCTAGAGTATCTCAAAAAATTACTCCTACAAAAAGAAAACAAAAAAATTAACATATATACACACACACACATAGAGATAAACACACCCATCACATCTCATCATCTTATATCCCAATATCACATAATAATTATTTGATAATTTAAATAAAACTAATTGAAAAATAATATGTAGAGAATGTAAATTAAATTTAAGCAAGCAATAACCTATTAATTCTGAAAACGTGACAACAAACTAAGAAGTATATACTAAACAATGACTTACCAAGGATAAGAGTTCACATATAAGGAAAAGAAAAGAATAAATTAACAAAGTTTAAAGGAAGAGGAGAATGTTCATGTGGGTGAATATTTCGTCCCACACCACTGAAAAACAACAAATTTTCACACTTTATAAGCAAAGGAGTGGCTGACTGTAGCAATACCTCACGTGCTATGGCAATCCTCTTAGTAGCCCATGTAGGCCATGTCGACATGCTTTGCGAATGTGTTGTTGCCACGTGCGATGATACCTTGCAATCATGCGGTCTGACGTGTATATGATAATTGGGGGGGGGGGTTTGTTGATGTGCCTACAATGAAAGGGGTGGTTTGGGGATCAAAATGGGATAAAATATTTTGTGTGTGGGGGGGGGGGGGGGGTGAGAGTGTTCTTGTTCCAGTCAATATTTTCTTACGTTATTAAAACATACATACCCGCCATAATTTATCTAGCACAACCGTCGGGAACTGTATCTTGGTTACATCGGCGGCCGTTCCAGCGGTTATCAAAACTGCAGTAGAATGACCTCGCGGCGCTGATTATACCAGCGATTTGTAAACCGCCGTATTCCTCGTTTAGGGGCAGTTTTAACCGCCGTAAATCATCTTATAAACCGCCGATAATCACCTAATTTCTTGTAGTGTTAGCCCATTTTTATTTGCGTTGGTGATAGATGAATTGACTCGGAGTATTCAAAGAGAGGTCTCGTGGTGTATGTCATTTGCCGATGATATTGTGTTGGTGGATGAGACATGCAGATGTGTCAATGAGAAGTTGGAGGTGTGGAGGCAGATTCTAGAGTCTAAAGGCTTTAGACTAAGCAGGACGAAAATAGAGCATATGGAATGCAAGTTTAGTGATGTTCCTGATGAGTCAGATATGGAAGTGAGGCTTAATTCTCAAGTCATTCCTAAGAAAGGAAATTTCAAATATCTTGGCTCAATCCTCCAAGATAATGCTGAGATTGATGATGATGTCAGACACCGTATAAGAATAAGTTGAATGAAGTATAGGCTCACTTCTGGTATATTATTTGATAAGAGAGTGCCACTTAGGCTTAAAGACAAATTCTATAGAGTGATCGTTAGACCAGCTATGTTATATGATGCAGAGTGTTGGCCAGTCAAGAACTCTCACATCCAAAAGATGAACGTATCAAAAATGAGAATGCTTAGATGGATGTATGGCACACTATGATGGATAAGATTAGGAATGAAGTCATTCATGACAAGGTTGGTGTAGCCCCAATGGCTGAGAAGATGATGGTTTGGACACGTGAGAAGGAGAAGTGTAGATGCTCCGATTAGCAGGTGTGAGAGGTTGGCAGTGCTTGGTCTACAGAGAGGTAGAGGTAAAGGTAGACCGAAGAAGAACTGGGCCGAGATGATTAGACAGGACATGACGCAGATTCAGGTCACCGAGGATATGAACCTAGATAGGGAGCGTAGAGGTCGAGGATTAGGTTAGAAGGTTAGGTAGTAGTCGAGTATCTTTTCCCTTATTAAATATAGTATTATGCTTATGTAGATAATTTTGTCTTCGCCTTTATATCTAATGTTATTATCTGCTTATTTTGGATATGCTTTAGTTTTAACATTCTCTTTAGCATGATATTACTGGCTTGATTTTCAAGAGTGTTTTCTAATATATTTTTCCTAGCCGAGGATCTATCGGAAACAACCTCTCCACCTTGATAGGGTAAGGTCTGCGTACGCCTCACCCTCCCCAGAACTCATTTGTGGGATATACTGGGTATGTTGTTGTTATTGTTTTCCATATTAATGTAAAAGTTAGGAGTCAAAATAGGCAGGTGAACATATAGGGATTTATGTGTCGTTTCTAAATGAGGGAAAATTTAAAAAGTGTTCCATTTCATATGATGGTATGAGCTAGTTAGACATCTCATCAAAAAATTTATTGTCTTTCTAAATATTTACATGTCAACACGTAAATATTTAAAATTAATTCTTTGTATAAGTTAATGACAAAATGGAAACAACAACACACACTTTTGGGTGGAAAATTTCTCCGCACTTTTATTTAATCAAGGAGTATTTATACGAGAATGACAAACTAACCTAACTTGGTCAGCAAGTAGCTAAATGTGGCCCAATAATACAAAATAATACCTAGCTACAGAATCACAAGTATGTCCCTAAAATAACCATTATTTACATGTCAACTATTTATATATGTGACATTACCCCTCATGCTCCAGCATGAGGATTATTTATGCCCAACTTGTTAAGGAAATAATCGAATTGTGCTCGTCTCAATGCCTTGGTAAATATATCTACTAGTTGAGTGTCCGTAGGTACGTATACGGGACGTATTGTGTCTGCGATAATTTCATTTCGGACGAAGTGACAGATAACCTCAATATATTTGATATGCTCTTGGAATACTGGATTCTGAGCAATATGCATGGCCGCTTGACTGTCACATTTCAATTGTACTGGTGATGGATGGCTGATGCCAAGATTCCACAATATACCATTGAACCACTTCAATTCGCATACAATTATTTACCATAAGCCGATATTCAGATTCAGTCGATGATCAAGTAACAATTTGTTGTTTCTTAGTTTGCCATGAAATCGGTGAGTCCCCTAATGAAACATATCAACCGGTCAAAGATCGCCTTGTCAACGAGCACCATGTGCAATAAGAATCACACCATCCGTACAACCGGAGTTCATAACGGGAACTCATCACAATACCGTGACTTGGATGGTGTGACAAACTAACCTAACTAACTTGGTCAACAAGTAGCTAAATGTGGCCCAATACTATAAAATAATACCTAGCTATTGAATTACAAGTATATCCTTAAAACTACCATTATTTACATCTCAAGTATTTACATATGTGACATTACCCTCTCAAATTGGAGCATGAGGATTCTTTATGCCTAACTTGTTAAGGAAATAATCAAATTGTCCCCATCCTAATGCCTTAATAAAGATATCTACTAGTTGAGTGTCCGTAGGCACGTATCCGAACGTATTGTGCCTCCGATAGGATGAAGTGACAGACAACCTCAATATGTTTGATCCACTTATGAAACACCGGATTCTGAGCAATATGCATGGCCGCTTGACTATCACATTTTAGTTGTATCACAAAAGCACGACTGATGCCAAGATTCCATAATATACCTTTGAGCCACTTCAATTCGCA
Organism: Petunia x hybrida; assembly: GCA_037355625.1. Classification (NCBI taxonomy): domain Eukaryota; kingdom Viridiplantae; phylum Streptophyta; class Magnoliopsida; order Solanales; family Solanaceae; genus Petunia; species Petunia x hybrida. The sequence goes on from JBBBVM010000064.1 coordinate 11,518,755, forward strand.
TACAGTTGCCATCAAAAAAATATTCAGCTTCACTCGAGGATCGAGCAATAATTTGTTATTTATTGATTCACCACGAAATCGATGAGTCCCCAATGAAACATATCAACCGATCAAATATCGCCTTGTCAACAGGCACCCTGTGCAATCATAATCACACCATCCATACAAACGGAGATCACAAGGAGAACTCATTACATTACCTTGACCCAGACACCTATTCAAATAACGTATCACTCGGAGAGCTGCCTCCAAATGCTTAACACGAGGATGTTGCATAAATTGGGACAAACCTAAACACTATAAGACAAATCCAGCCGCATAAAACAAAAATAAATGAGATGTCCGACCAATCTCCTATACTGTTCGGGATCATCAATGAACCGACTATTCACCAAAGCGAATCAATGATTCTATTCTATCTGAGTACCAATCGGTTTTGCACCCAACAAACAGGCCTCTGTGATAATTTCCAATGCATATTTTCTCTGACATAAAAAGATTTCTTTTGGACCCCTTGCTACTTTGACACCCAAAAATACTTTAAAATACCAAGATCCGTCATATAAAACAACTAGAGAGATATAACTTGAAGATTTTAATAGCTCCTGAATTATTTCCAGAGATAATCAAATCATCTACATAAACAAGCACACACAATTGCACATTTTCCTTCTTCATCGTTAACAAAGAGTAATTAGAATATGACTAATGAGCCCTATAGTTCTTCGGAGCTGTCGATAACTTTGCAAACCAACACTGGTGAGCTTGCTTCAATCTGTATGAAGATTTTCGGAGATGACATACATTTTTGGTCCCATAATTCTGATTCCCCGAAGGCAATTCATACATACTTCCTCACGAATATTTGCATGCAAAAATGCATTGTGCACATCCATCTGATGCAATTCCCACTGTTTTACCGCAACCACGACCAAGAAGACTCGAACGGTCACCATCTTAGCAACTAGTACAAGTGTCTTTGTACAATCAATTCCTTCCACTTGGTGATTACCAAAGATCACAAGTTTTTCTATGTATTATTCAATGGTACTGTCCAAATTATACTTGATCTTATACACCCATCTATAACTGAGTGTCTTATTACTGGGAGGCAAGTGTCCAATGACCGAAGTGTTGTTTGTTTCCAAAGCCTGCAACTCTTGTTGCATAGCTAATCTCCATCTCTCATTTTTCATAGCCTCCGAGAAAGATGTCGGCTTTTGTCCCTCCGTTATAGCTGTAAAAAAACTCACATGTTTCGATATGCATTATCACAATTGACATAGTGTGCTAGAGGATAAGGCTTACCGGAGGGTTGTTGAGGCTTAAGTGAACAATTAGATTTTTGAATACATGTTGATACCCAGTGACTTAGCTTCCAGACTGCATTGGTGACAAAATCCCACAAAAGAACACTCTCCTTCTTTGTTTGCTTTCCTCGACCCAACTCTTCCTCCATTAATTTAGCTTCCAAGTGTTCAGGAATGGCATCTAGGTTTGGATCTTCATGATCCGCCCCCTCATTCCCCAGATTCATTTTTACTTCCACTTGAGTGTCATCCTCATCATGCATTAGAAAATTCTCAATGCCCCTTACTTCAATATTTTATTCTTCATCATCCATTCCGGTCGCTAGCACAGGCATGTGACTTTGACTCTCGTTTGGACCGACCTTTGGTGCAAATAGAAACTTATTCTAAAAAAAATGTAACATCTCATGATACCAAAAACTTTTTAGTATCCAAATCATACAACTTCCATGCTTTTTACACATTTGGATATCCTAAAAATAAACGTCGACGACTCCTGCTGTCAAACTTATCACCTGTTCATCCTTAGTTACGAGCATAACACAAGCATCTAAACACTCTTAAGTGATAATAAATCGGTGTCACACCCATCAGTATATCATACAAAGTCTTTCCATTCAAAATCAGAGACGATGTCCGATTAATCAAGTAACATGATATCATCACACATTCTCCCCAAAACTCAATCGGTATAGTGGTTTGAAACCTAAGTGCCCTTTCTATATTCAATATATGTCAATATTTCTATTCAACTCTACCATTTTGAAGTGGTATCCCGGCACATGAAGTATGAAAAAGAATTCCTTGTTCAAGAAAATATATTTTCAAACTCATAAGTTTTGTTTCATTATCACTTTGGACACACTTAATGTATTTACTAAATTATCGTTCCACCATTTCAAAGAAATTTTTCAACATTTGACCGACTTCTTTCTTATCAACTAATAAAAACATCCATACTACCCATGAAAAATCTTCAATAGTTAAAAAATATGAAGCATCACAAATAGATTCGGTTCTATAAGAACCATACAAATCACAATAAATCAAATCAAAAGGTTCGACAGCTTTATTATCATTTAATGGAAATACATTTCTTATTTGCTTTGCCCAATGGCATACATCACAAGCTTTCTCATCCAGGCTAAATTTCATATTCCTATCATCTAGATTAAAAGAGATTTGGTCACTTTAATCGAAAGGTGTCCTAACCTTTGATGCCACAATTTCAACACATCAACCTTCACTGCCTTCATTTGAGGTATAGTCCGAAAAGAATAGAGTTCATCCTTTTATTCACCCGCTCCAATCAACTTTCCCTTAGCTCGATTCTGCATAACACAAAAATCATTAGTAAAATTTACATTACAATCAAATTGACTAGTCAATTGAGATACTAAAATCAAGTTGCATGTCATTCCGAGCACAAATAAAACTCTTTGAAGTGTCATGTCCTCATTAAGTCTGATGGATCCTGCTTGAGTAGCCATTGTGCTACTTCCATTTGTTAGACCTAAGGCCTCAAAAAAGTTCAATTGTCCGGTTGTATATTTAGATGCTCCTGTGTCAATTATCCACGAAAACCAAATTTGCTTACCAATGGGTAGTTCACTCAATCCCGAATTTTCCTAGTTCAATAAGCCAATCAACATTTGCCACTTCTTATTGCTCAGACCGGGTACGTTTGATTGTTCGGACACACCATCACTTCCGCTGCTGATGCAGCCCGAATCCGCGCTGATCAAGTGTTCAACCCGTCAAGACCAGTGATACGAAGCCAAGTCAAGCTTTTGCATGATGCTCACCTTCAGTTAGCGTGGCGGAGGAAAGCAACCGTTCGGATGCTGAGTGGCTGAGCACAAGATATGAAGGCTACATTTACAAGCTCGAGCCCGAAGAAGGGAGTGACTGAACCCTCAACATTTACGCCGAGCAGTGAAGCGACCAAAGGGCTACAATGCGCCCGAGGTAGGAGAGCGTCTGAATTCAAGTGTCCGAGGCTGAAGAGTGACCGAGTACAAGAGCGCCCGAACACTTAACTATCAGCCATGTGTGGCTTGTCTTCATTGGTCGCATGTGACCATTTCCTAGTTTACCCTTGGGGCTATCTATATAAACCCCTTAGTATTTCATTTGTTAGTAGTTGTTAATGGATATTGAATATAGCTGTTGCTATTGTATCTCCGCTGTGAGCCGAACCTCACCGTGGACATTGTTAAAGAACTTGGGTCAATCGGTGGATTTCGTTTGAACATTTTCTTCTTTGATCATTCAATTTGCAAAAAGTATGAGTTTGTCTTCTTGAGGATTGTTGCTTGTGTATCTTTTTCCCCTCGATTGTTTGGCTTCGAATCTAGTTCCTCGGATTCATTTGATTGAAGCTAAGATCCGTCTTGCTTCTGCCTTTTATTTTTTATTATTTTCGCATTCTTGCTCGGTTATTAAGCTTCTGTCCGATTAGCTTGCACTAGCTGCATTAGCTCGAGTTCTACCACGTCTTCGACCAGCATACGACCTATTTTGCTTCAGCAGTTATTGTCCATGGCCACCCCCTTCTCATTCCTTCCTCTACCTCGACATCTAATTGATTTCCTGACTGTTGTTATCCTTGTTTAGGTGGATAATTCCACCGCACCGAAGATGACCTCATAGCACCGATCTGGAGTGTGTCCACCACGATCACACAAATGGACTCATTGTTATGAAAGCTTTTACGGGGGTGGGAGGGGTGTTGGCCGATAAGCAGCAAAAGCCATTGCCTCCCCTCTTTCCTCATGTCCTCGTATCACTACTATCACATATTCATCTTGAACAACCTTCTTGTAACCTTGGTTCAACGAAGGCTGATGTGGTTTGGAAGTGGTGTCACAACTACCCGATCGTGAGAACGAGATCAAACATCAGGAACTTTCTTTTTGACTTCGAGTTAGCTAAATAGTTTATTTTACTTGAAATAGGAAAGTAAATCCTAAGATTGAGTTGGAATATAACCAAACTGTCAATTTAAAGCGAGTAACGTCTAGAGTGTTTTCTAACAATTGAAGGAACTAGAAGTTCTAATCACCACCTAGTCCTCTAATCTAATGGGTACTAGTCAAGTCAAATCCTAATTGGATCACCCAATGAAACTCACACGAGTACACCCAATTCACCCATCTCAATGATGAATGGGACTAACATATCTTGCTCTCTCGGTACTAAGAGGTGTTGAAAGAGTTCAAGCGAATATTTTCAAGTAAGGTATCTCGGTGTTCAATCCGTTAACCCCGGGGTAAATGCAACAACACCTACCCCTGGTACCTTGTCACTACCTTACTCATTCCTAGAAATACCCTATCGATGTAAATATAGTACTTTAAGGCTCAAGTTGAGTTGTACACCTCAAGTTGTGACGATATAAGATTAAAGATAGTGAAATGGGGTATCCCCAATTAGTTTAAGGCTTATTATATTAGACCCATCAGATTATTAAACTAGGTTTTGATTAGAACCCTAGCTAAGGATTTTGCTACTCAAGATATATAATGGAATCATACTTGTAATGGATAGAAATTGCATTGAAATGGATTGAAAAGTAAGAATCCTTAAAAACTATGATGAAATCCTCCATAATAGATGAAAGCTTGTTAAAGAAGTAATGTTTCTCTCTAACTTGCTCTCCATGACAAAAGATATAATAAAATTTCTAAGTCTAAGTATTTATTGTCTTTCTAAAATTTAATTACAAAAATATCATTTTGGAGGTTGGGCTATGGACCCTTTGGAAGGCTTGGGACCTTTTTTAGAATTGCTTCAGATATGGAACTTCAAAATAAGGAAAGGGCTCTCAGCACTTTGGAAGGGCTAAAGCCTTTCTGCAGCACACTGGATTGGGCGGCCCGCCCTTTGAATGGGTGGTTGCCCTCTCTTTCTCATGTATGATGAGGCTAAGGACCCTTTTCTTGGTAGGTAGTGATGCAAGCAAGATTGTGAAAGTAAGAACAATGATAAAAAGTTAGACACGATTTGAATTCAACAAAGGATTTAGTAGGAACTAGTCTGCTCACCCCTTTGTTAGGAATCAAAGAGCACCTAGACTATACGAACTATCCTCAAGAATAACATGTGTCTTGTAAACAATTCGATCAAGAGAGGAAAGTGTTCAATTCTGATTTCACTCAAAAGGAACGATTTTCCAAGTATTTGTAGGAAAAGCATAATACTGTATTTTCTGTAATGTCTAGGAACTGAATGAAATAATGCTAAGTGTAGGCTTTTATAGTGGAAGCCCTACATGCCTAATATGCAAAGGAACAGCCACGAAAAAAGGCTATATTCAAACGACCACGCAGGGTCAAATAAGTGCTATTCACCTAACTATGAGTGTCTATGAAAAAATAACAAATAAGAGCTCATTGAAAAGCTCCTTGAGTTCATTAAGTTGCTGCCCGGATATTGAATTCCAACATCCCAAATAATGAGCTCGTTGAGCTCCCAAGTGTCGGCCTTAACTTGCTTCAATCGTCCCTCCTTCACCAATACTAATCAACGCCTCTCTTGCCACCTCCAACATGCTGCCCGCTTCTTCCATACTTGCACAATCATAGCTCTCCATCACCATCAAGTGGATATCATGAAGCTCCTTAGCTAGACTCCTCGTGAATGATCTCAAAGTCACGAATTCAGCTTGATCAGGCTGGACTACATCATTCTCCCCTTTTTGAGAAGATTTCGTCCTTGAAATCGACCCATCATCAACTCTCAAAGCGGCGCTACCTGCATCAAAAGGAGTTAAGTCTAAAATATTGAAAGTGTTAGAAATATTATACTCACCAGGCAGGTCTATAACATAGGCATTATTATTGATCTTTTGTAGCACTTGGAATGGACCATCTCCTCTCGAGGCTAGCTTCCTCTTCCTTTGACTCGGGAACCTCTCATTTCGGAAGTGCATCCAAACCCAATCATCTTTCTTCAAATCCAGCTTTTTCCTCCCCCTATTCTTTTTTGTTCGCCACATTCTCATAAGCTTCCTCCAAGTTCTTCCTTATCTTAGCATACAACTCAAGCAACGCGGCCGCCCGATTTCCACCATCAACACTAATAGTTGCATCTCTAAGAAAAAGAGTAAGATCAAGTGGAATCAAGGGGTTAAAGCCATAAACATATTCAAATGGAGTCATGCTAGTCATCCTTACTTTTGGTCATAGCTCTAAGAAGAGCTCCCAAGGTTTAGTTAATAACCCCAGTCTGACCGTCAGTCTGCGGATGATGAAATGTAGAAAACAACAATTTGGTGCCAAGAGCACCCCACAAACACTTCCAAAAGTGACTCAAAAATTTCGCATCCCTATCACTAACAATAGTACGAGGCACACCATGCAGCTTCAATACATTAGCAAAGGAAGCAACATGTTGTGCATCATCACATTTTTTACAAGGAATTAAATGAGCCATCTTAGAAAACCTATCAAAAACCACATAAATACTATCACGATCATCCCTATAATGAGGTAGCCCCATCACAAAATCCATAGAGATGTCTACCCAAGGACTAGTAGGGACGGGTAAGGGAGTGTACAAACCATGACTACTAGACCTAGACTTAGCTCGTTTGCAGTTTAATAAGCACCACAAACACACTCAACATCATGCCTCATCTTAGGCCAATGAAACTGCTCACCCAAAAGTGACCCATCAAGCCCCCACAATGAGCCTCGCGCACCAGCAACTCACGCCACGAAGACTCGGGTATACAAACTCTCCTTTTCTTAAAAAGGTACCCATCATGCCATTGATACTTCTCTACTCGTTGCCCACTATCTATGGCATCAAAAACACTCGTAAGCTTAGGGTCATGTATGTACATAGACTTAATACTCTCAAAACCCATCATCCTAGATGCTAAAGTGGTAGCCAAAGCAAACTTCCTAGAAAGTACATCAGCCACTACATTCTCCTTTCCCTTTTTATAATGAATTACGTAAGGGGAACTCTCAATGAACTCAACCCATTTGGCATGCCTCTTATTCAGCTTCTCTTGGCCCCTAAGATGTTTGAGCGATTCATGATCACTCCTAATAACAAATTCCCTAGGCCATAAATAGTGCTGCCAATGAGCTAGAGCTCTCACGAGGGCATACAACTCCTTGTCATACGTGGAGTAATTCAAGGCAGCCCCCTTCAACTTCTCCCTAAAACAAGCAATAGGCTTCCCATCTTACATTAGGACGCCACCTATCCCAACCCACAGGGCATCACACTCAATCTCAAATGCCTTGCTAAAGTCAGGCAATTGCAATAATGGGGCAGAACTAAGCCTATGCTTCAACTCTTGGAAAGCCTTCTCTTGAGGCTCCCCCCACATAAATGGTTGGTCTTTCTTTACTAACTCAGTGAATGGTGCTGCTATGGTGCTAAAACCTCTCACAAAACGTCTATAAAAAATAGCTAAGCCATGGAAACTCCTAACATGCAAAACAGTAGTAGGAGTAGGTCGATCTCTAATAGCCTCAACTTTAGACTCATCTACCTCAACACCATTAGCACTAACTACAAATCCCAGAAAGAAAACTCTCTCCACACAAAAGGCACACTTTTTATAATTAGTATAGAGCTTTTCAACCCTCAACTCATCAAGTACTTACCTTAAGTGAACAACATGGTCATCTACACTTTTGCTATAAATCAAGATATCATCAAAGTAAACAACCACAAACCTATTAATAAACGACTTAAGTACATGGTTCATTAGTCTCATAAACATACAAGGTGTATTGGAGAGGCCAAAGGGCATCACCAACCACTCATATAGACCAAACTTGGTCTTGAATGCAGTTTTCCACTCATCATCCGGTTTCATACAAATTTGGTGGTAACCGGACCTAAGATCAATTTTAGAGAACACATTGGAACCATTTAACTCATCTAGCATGTCATCTAATCTAGGGATGGGGTGACGATACTTTACTGTTATTTTGTTGACTGCCCGGCAATCAACACACATCCTCCAGGTGCCATCCTTCTTTGGCACGAGAATCACTAGCACGACACAAGGGCTCAAACTCTCACGAACCAAGCCTTTGGTCAGCAGCTCGTCCACTTGATGCTGCAAATCCTTTGTATCCTCTGGGTTACTTCGATAGGCTGGTTTGTTTGGTATCTGAGAGCCAGGGATGAAGTCTATTTGATACTCAATTCCACTCAATGGAGACAACCCACTAGGCATCTTCTCGGGAAACATATCTACATACTCCTGCAAGGCATCATCAATAATACTAGGCAAAGGGTGAATATTAGTAGAAACATCATAATTAGATCTCAATAAACATCTTTATGTACAAGGCAAATTAACAGTTTAGAACTATCATTACCTCGTAATACTCAGCTGGTTGCATCATAGCACAAACATTACCTGGCAGGGCTGGTGCAATAGTATGATCTACGGCCTCGGGCTTAGTTCCTGCGGGGTACTTTGCCTTAACTGCTTCTTTAAGCTCCTTCATTCGCCTATAATCTTCACTAACCTGCTTGGGTAATAAGGGCTTAAGTGTAAAACTCTTCCCCTCCAACTTGACCATATAGGTATTGGCCTTGCCATCATGAATCACCCATCGGTCATATTGCCAAGGCCTGCCCAATAACATATGGCAAGCCTGCATAGGCACTACATCAAATATGAGCTCATCACTATAAGCTCCCACTTTAAACTTAACGAGCACTTGCTTCACCATCCTCAACTCACTACACTCATTCAACCAATGCAGCCTACAGGGATGGGAATGTTTCAATGTGGGAAGCCCTAGTTGGGACACCAATGATTGGCTCAATACATTTGCACAACTGCCCGAGTCAACTATCAAAGAGCATACCTTCCCTCTAACTTTACATCTAACATGAAATAAAGTGATCTCGGGCAAGTTCGCGATCTTGTCTCCTTCAGTAGCCAAGTACCTGCACACAAACAAAGACTAAAGAACGTGTTAAGGTTAGAAAAATACCTCACTTACTCCCTCCCATTTGAATGACACTTGGGTTCACTCAAATTTAAAGTTAGGATCTCACAAACTCGTTCCAAATGGCTTCCTCGAATTGATCAAGCTCCTTAATGACCTTTCAAGTTCTATAGGCGAAAAACTTTTAAAATGAGCACGAGAAGCCAAGAAATTAACTACGAAAGTTGGAAAATTCTGAAGTTAGCACGAAGTCCTATGCGCTCAAAGGTTAGTAAAAGCTTAAGTAGAAGGAATACCTAAGAATTGCTAACTAGAAGTAGTGTTTAAGAAAGAAATAAGGAAATCTTAAGAAAACTCTAATTTTCTACCCCTTTGTAGGCGTCCAAGACAAGCCTTAATTGAGTAAAACAAGTTTTCCCTCTTTTCCTTTACTTTTCAATTCTAATTTGTAGAACTTTTACTACTCTTTCTACACTTGAGAGCCGAATTTCCCTTCCGCTTTTCCCCTATGATCAGCCGCCCAAGCAACTCTGCTAGAGTCTAAGGAAAAACTAAATCCCTTTCTTAGAAAGTGGGTAAACTTTTTTCTTTTGAATTGGGATTTGTTTCCCTCTTGAATTAGGCTTAGGATTTCTCCTTTAACACAAAATTTCAGCGCCTCTTTCTCCTCAATTCAACTCAAATTTTCAGCAACTACAACAACAATTCCAACATCTGATTGTTGAACCCTTCTAAAATGCATGCAAGTATGTATCGAATATAATTTCAACAAAATGGGGACTCCGAAGAGCTTCTTTGGAGTCGCCACCTAATTTAGGATAATTAGGAACCAATTATTAATGAGTGCATTTCTTCCTTATTTTAAAAGGAAAATATATTTTTTTCAGAGATTCTGAGTAAGTGGATGTTATAGGAAAAGCATGTTATAGGAAAATATTTTTTTTAGAAAAGCATGTTATAGGAAAATATTTTCTAACTCCCTGTCCCGTCCCCTTTAGAAAAGCATGTTAGAGGAAAATATTTTTTTTCAGAGATTCTGAGTAAGAGATTCAAAGAAACGAGATAAGCAATTGCATAAACAATTCTAAACATGCGATAAGATAATAACTTTAATAGAGCGGCTATCCTACCAAGCTTCAAGCATCCAAAGTCCTAGTATAGTTTCAGGGCTCCTATTACATGCTTTTCTAAAGGGGACGGGAGACAGGGAGTTAGAAGGTAGAACCCGGATTTAGCAAACTCAATCATTGAGCCTTGAATTTTATAAGTTTTCATTTTTCCACTTTTCGGGGATCTCAAGTCCCGAAAATGCGAAGCGGATCAAATAACTCCAAATGCAAATAGACATCCCAGTTTGTGAGTTTTAACTCCAACTCGTCCCAAGGAGTGTTTTCATGCCAAAGAAATAAAGAGAGAAGGATTAGCATACACCCATGACTAATGCAAAATTTAGAAATTGGACCAATGTCAAATTAAGCTAACAGTCAGACCATTCAATCATTAAATAGCTTAACTAGGTAAGAAACAAAACATGATGCTATATTTGATACAAAACCAAGAGAATTGTCGATATACAAATTTTACTACCTACAATGACCTTTAATAATACCTAAAAGTAAGCAAGCAGAGCACACCCTGAAAACTATGAAGAATAAGAAACTTCACGTATAGTTCACATTATGCCATATACCAGAATTAAGTCATGCAAGTAGAACTACAAGTGATATTAGAAATTACAACAAGTTGAAAGAGATCATGTTATATTCGAGAAAATGATACACTTCACAAGAGTTGATCACCTACTCAAATAATTCTAAAAAAAAAAAAGTTAAAAACCAGTTGTCATCTATTCAACAAACCAATCAATTTTACCTTTTTTTTTTAAGTACAACCATCACTACCAATACATGTTGAAGATAACAAAATGGAAAATTACCTAGACAATTCAATGTTACCTTATCATGTATTTTCCTTCAGTTATACAAATCACTAATCAAGAATCAGCATAATTAACACCAATTTAGAGCCAAGCTTCAACATGCTTCTCATCTTACCTAAGATTCCCTTGACAAGCCACAATGACACTAGGATTCCCAGGAGTAAGACAACATTGTTTCCTAATTTTTTAAGACTTGAAGAGTACTTCCTGTCTACTTTTCAAATAACACAATGTCTAGCCAGTTGAAACTAAAGTTAAGGTGCATTGCACAAATTGCTTAGACTTAACCCATCCTTTTGAATCTCTGAAGCTGCATTATACAATGTCATACACACATGCAATGCATACAAGCATATCAACCATTCATCACCAGAAGCACTTAGAAACCGACACTCAAAGCACGAGAAAGGATCACACCTCAACCAATTCAAGCCTAATGAGCAACACTAAACCTCAAGGAATGAATAAGTCTCAGGATATACACGGGAACCAAATAAACTAAACAAAAAAAGAGATGGATCTGCTGGAATAGAAATTATAGAAAATAACTTAGACTGCACCTCCAGGGAATACCCCTTTAAGACTTGAAACTAGCATCAACTACAGGCCATTTTATCATGCATATAAACAGGAAAGATCTGGAGCTTTCACCACTGCATTTATAGCTATGAGATGATCAAATCGCTTTCAAACTTATTTTCCAACTTTTAAAACCAAGAGGCAAAATAGAAGAATGACTTTCACTTAGCTCTCCTGGGTGATACAAAACTACCAGACTCAGACCAAATAAGAGCTCTAATTAAGAGCTGGAAACATTAAAAGTTAACTATTGCAAGCTACTAGACCAGAACCAGAACCTAACTTAACGAAAACCAACCAACGCCTACTCTCTGACTGCTCTAACACCTGCAACTATCAGGCAGACAACAACCAGGACACCTGCAGCAATTCTACTTCCCTTCTGAAGTCACTACCTCCAAACTAAACCATCTGCATACCACAAAACTAACCTTAACATCCTACAAACTAGTAAGACACACCCTACAACTCTAGGAAGACCTCTAGAACTCGTAACACCTATCTGCAACCCTAAAAGACCCAAGAAAAAGGGCCTTGCAACACCCAACACAACCATCTGCACTAGTACCTAAATCTTACTCACTTTGAAATCTGCAGCACCTAGAACCAGCTCCTCAACTACCTGCAGCTCCCAAGAAACCTCTCCCACTAGCTGCATACCAAAACTTGCACTCCTACACCACTACTCAGTAACCAGGAACCAAAGACAAAACCTTAAAGCTCCTAGAACAAAGGACATTCTACCAAAACTCTACCCAAAAACTTACAGCTTCTCCTCATTCACCTACACACACTCATAGACTTCCACCAAAATGCCTTGCTCTTCTCATAAACCCAGGACAACAGAACAAACCCCTCATACAACCTGGAACAAACTCCAAGCATCAATATTTCTCACAAAAACTCCCAACACACCTTACACACCAACATCATCACCTGAATGCCTTTTAACTTCCTTACTGCTACCTCTCTTTTCTCAACGCTAAGAAAAGCATAAACAGACTTCACCAATTCAGAAATACATTCATTTTTTCAAACTAATCAGGAACTCACGCTATAAAAAAAAGTTACAAACCTTTGCTCAAATAATCTAAACATTTTAAACAGCTTCAGATCCAAGATTTAATAAGAACAAGCAGTCATTTTCGATAAAAAAATTCAAGATTTATACTTAAAGCACAACTCTTACTTAAAACAGTTTAAAGCCATTTTGATAAACAGACTTCACCAATTCATAAATACATTCATTTTGCAATTGCAATTATATATGTTCAATGCAGATTTTCCTTAACTAACTAATTTAATCCATTTTTAAAACTAATCAGGAACTCAAGCTATAAAAAAAAGTTACAAACCTTTGCTCAAATAATCTAAACATCTTAAACAGCTTCAGATCCAAGATTTGATAAGAACAAGCAGTCATTTTCAATCAAAAATTCAAGTTTTGTACTAAAAGCACAACTCTTACTTAAAACAGTTTAAAGCCATTTTGATAAGCATACATGTACTGATTTTACTACATTTCAGCAAGTTAACAAAAGATATTAACAAAAAAAAAAAAAAAAACAGACCTCAAGTAAAAGGGGAAAGGCTTATCACATGTTTTTGAACAGTGAACAAGGGCGAGGGTTCGGAAATAACGACTCGAACAAACGACTCAAAAGATGAAGAAGCGATATGATGACTCGAACATTGAACTATGTCTTTAACCCAAGCAAGAACAGTGATCTATGTATATATTTTTTTCTAAAAAAAACTAAGAAAATGTGTTCTTCTAATGCTGCGGTTTTTTCCCAATCTTCAAAACCTCCCCACCTAAAACCCTGAAAAATGATGGAAATTTAGCAAGAAAAATAGGGTTTTACCTTGGTTATGAAATTCCCAAATACCCTCTTGATTTTTTGATCCTTTCCCTTGTGAGATAAGGGTGAGAGGGTCAAAATCATGTCCCTCTCGTCCTTATCTCCCAGGAAATGGATCAAAGGCCCTGATCGATCAAAAATTCAAATGAACGGATAGGATAGGAGACCCGTTGCTGGGAATAAGTGAGAAAAAGCCAAACAATTACAGCTGGAATAGTGTCACTCGTCCAGCACATCGGCTGTACGGAGAAGATGATCTATTTGGGGCTTTGTTGCGGGTCGATCGCGGGTCGAAATGGAAGGAAATGGGGTCCCGAAATTGGGAAGCGGGTTGAAGGGAACTGATATGAAACACACGTGTTTTGTGTTGTGTGTGTATATGTGTCCTTCGCACGAGTGGATCAGTAGTTTAGGCTAAGAGCGATTTAAGCCTATTTTAAATGAATTAAGAAAATAAGATATTGCACGGATGGGATAGAAACTAGGCTATGTCTTGCAAATTTAACCAGCTTTCTTGAAATTTCAATTAATTTTCAATTATTATTTTTATTTATTGTATTTTCAAAATTAACATTAATTATAAAATATTGCAACTATTTATTAATTTTAAGAAATTTTCGGGACAAAATTGGGTGTCAATAGCTGCCCCTCTTTACCCTGAAAAGGATGAAAGAGTTTTAAGGGTAAATAAAGTTGATGGAAAACTAATTTTGTCACGATAAAGCTAAGTAGTTCAATCAGGCCATATGTAGTTCAAATTATTACTTATGGACATGGCCGAACTCTAGTCTCGGGCTGAAAGAAAATCAGGCCATATGTAGTTGAATGACACTTAGATACGAAGACTGGCATGATTGACAGAAAAGGACGCACGAATAGGAAATAATTCAAACTGGCCTTTAATCTGGAATGAAAGATTAGGTAAGACTTGGTTGTTCGAGTGCGATTCTTCAAATTCTCGTTGGCGAGTCTAGCTCATATCAACGATTGCCCCAGTTCACTACTAAGAAAGAGTTCCATGTTATGATCCAAATGCTGATGCGGTGCTGCAAACATCCTATGATAAACTTGACAAACGATAAGCGAGCAACTGCTAATAAGACTTTGATAATTGGAATAAAGAATAACATAAAGCGATAACATAAAACTGTAAATGCGGGTTGCGATATCATCGATAAGTTCTTCATTCAATCAACTGACGAGGCCCTCCGCCCGAGGAACCTCTTAAGCTGCTTATTATTCTGAAACAATAAAGTAAGACAATAAGTAAAGCGGGTACGAATTGCAGAATACAAGGCTATTACAAAATAAGTCGACTAACGAGACATAATGCCTCAAGTTGACTTATCTATCTCTATCATCTACTTCAAATATATCATATGCTAATATCGCAAGACAACCAACATCGTGAGACACTCCGAAAGTGGTGTCTCAAGTCGACTTGTCTATCGCTATCATCTGCTTCAAATATATTATGCCAATATTACAAGACAACCAACATTGCGAGACACTCCAAAAGTGGTGCCTCAAGTCGGCTTGTCTATCGCTATCATCTACTTCAGCTATATTATGCCAATATTGCAAGACAACCAACATCGTGAGACACTCCGAAAGTGGTGCCTCAAGTCGACTTGTCTATCTATAATATATGCGGGCTTCAACATAACGTTTATTTTGAAATAAGAATCATAAAGATAGAAATGCCGCCTATTCGGCAATAAACCATGATAAGCATAAATCATGAAGAGGTAGTTTGCAATGCAATCTTGGATTGTGCTCCAATCACTTGATAAAACAAATGAGACATCCGCTCCTGAAGTATCCAATGTCTCAATGCAACTTAGAATAAACCTGCATATCCTATTTACGGGTGGATGAACCCTGATTGTTTATTTTTAAGGCGAACGGGCCCAAAATATTCATTTATAAAGTGAACGAGCCCAAAATATTCAATTATAAGATGAACGAGCCCAAATCATAAGATAAATCAAAAGACACAAAATTCATTAATGCACGTGCTTCTTCAAACTTAGAAATATCTGCAAATCACAACAATGGAATTTTGTAAATGTTCTCATAGTGGAATAGAAATGAAACTGATATTTTAACAATTTGCAAGAATTATAGGAAATAGAAATGCCGCCTTCAGCAATAAACCATGATAAAGCATAACGTTTTAATCATCTAGTGGCAGTTTGCAACTTAATCTTGAACTCTGCTCCAATCACTTGATAAAGCAAATGAGACATCCGGTCTTAAAGAATCCAATGTCTCAATGCAACTTGGAATAAACCTTCATATCCTACTTACGGGTGGATGAACCCCGATAGTTCATTTTTAAGGCGAACGAGCCCAAAACATTCATTTATAAGGCGAACGAGCCCAAAACGTTCAATTATAAGATGAACGAGTCCAAATCATAAGATAAAGCAAAAGACACAAAATTCATTAATGCACGTGCTTCTTCAAACTTAGCAATATCTAATCTTGAAAAGTGCTCTAATTACTTGATAAAGCAAATGAGACATCCGGTCTTGAAGCATCTAATGTTCCAAAGCGACTTGAAGGAAACCTGCATATCCTATTTACGGGTGGATGAACCTCGATTGTTCATTTTTAAGGCGAACGGGCCCAAAACATTCATTTATAAGGCGAATGAGCCCAAAATATTCATTTATAAGGCGAATGAGCCAAAATTTGATCGCAGCCTGCGAAATAATGTTGCAAATTGGATTAATTAAGGCAAGATAATGCAAAAATAAATAAGCAAAGCTGGGTCATGTTGCTTGTATTGATAGTGTTGCAAAGCGTTGAATGCTACCTTCAGTTCATACTGAATCTGATGTTAAATTTCTGCAAATTTAAAGTAAATGTGCTGGAAAACGAGTGAATAATAAAACAAAGGCTAGAATGGAAAAGAAAGAAATAGATTTGCGTTGTACATGCGACAAGGCGAATAATTTCCGAGAAACTGATGGTTGCTAGTTCTCAACATTCTTCCATTTTGTGGAATTCATGCACTTAAAGAAAAAGTCATGAGTTCTAAAATTTTACGGAGCCTTAGCAATTTTTTTTGCTCCTCTTATCTTGATGTTGAATTCCTCGGTAGCGTGCAAACACATTTTGCCCCTGTTTCCCAAAAAAAAAAAAAGTTGTTAGTTTTTGAACAAATAGTGGCTAGCTTGATTGAACACCTAATGCGGCTTCAAATCTGCATCTTCTTGTATG
Organism: Petunia x hybrida; assembly: GCA_037355625.1. NCBI lineage: Eukaryota > Viridiplantae > Streptophyta > Magnoliopsida > Solanales > Solanaceae > Petunia > Petunia x hybrida. Next base: position 11,535,607 of record JBBBVM010000064.1, read on the forward strand.
GCACTCAGATGTATTGCTGCTGCAAGAGTCGGATGTTTTTGAAATTCTTCTTTTTGCACAGAAAGTATCATCTGAAATTGCTTTGGCTTGGCTTATTTGGGAAAATCGATTTTTGATTTCGGGATTAAAAGCCCAATAAAAGGTACAAGATAGTTCATTACATAAAACTTCAAAAGAGTAGGCAAACATAAGATAGATAGGCAGGGAAATGCCATTTCCAAAAAAAAAAAAAACAAAGTGTTGTCATTTAATCTTCTTGCTAAGCTTCACGCTTCCTTTTCAAATGCCTTGGTGTCAATTTTGATGAATCACCTCTGATGATAATTGCATTTGCTGCTGAATGGCCATAATTGCTTGTTTGCTCTTGCTTCACACTTATCTTGCCTTTTTCAATCATATTCTGGATTTTGTGCTTAAGTGCCAAACATTCTTCTGTATCATGGCCTTGAATATTTGAGTGGTATGCACACCTTTTTGATAAATCAAATCCTTGCGGTGGATTTTCTGGGATCCATCCCCTCTTTGCTTGAAGTGGCCCTTCTGCTTTCAATCTCTGGAATATGTCTGACAATGATTCATATAGAGGAGTAAAAGTACGAGATCTAGACTTCCTCGTGCTTTGATGACTAGAAGGTTCTTGATAAGATCGATGCTGACGACTTAAATTCTGCATATCATGATTTTAGTGCACTTGCGAAGGGTGGAAGTCTTGAATATTTTCAGGTGCATCAGAACAATTGAAAACTGGCACTGTAGTGTCATAGTCAATCAACCTTCCGGTTTGAAACTTTTCTTCCAAAATCTTTGCATATCGGATTAAACTGGGAAAATCCTTTAAATTGGCAAAAAGTAGCTTTACATAAAATATGCCTTCTTGAAGATTAACGAAAGTTGCTATCAGCTCATTTTTAGGCAATGGAGGATGCATCTTAGAAGCCTCCATCTCACAGCAAATTCTGCAACAGAATCATGCGGCATCTTCTTGATTTTGTGCATATCAATTAGATAAGGATCTCTTACTATGTTGAACTTGTATTGTTCCACAAAGTCTCGAGCCATGTCTTCCCATATTTGCCATTTGGTAAAATCCTGCTTTGTATACCATGCAAGTGCCATTCCTGATAAACTCTGAATGAAAATCTCATACACAAAGCTTCATCCTTGCCAATTCCAATTAATCTGCTGCAATAATCTTTCAAATGTGCATAGGGGTCCCCTTTTCCATTGAAAGTGTTAAATTTTGGTATCTTATACCCACTTGGAAGCTCAGTGTCCGGGTGAATGCATAAGTCTTCATAGCATAAGCTCTGAATATTCCTAGAGCGCAATTCTTTTCCCATGATCTTTCTCAAAATCCATTCATCCATATTGTGAGGGTAAGTTGTCTCAACTTCTTTCTCAGGAAATTCTTGTGAACTCACTATCAATTGATTTGATTGACTCCCCACAGCAGGCATAGTGGCAAAAGGCAGTTTAATATTAAATAAGGTTGCGGTTGGCCCAACATTTGGATTAGTCAGCTATTCTTGTGGGATTTGCGGATATATGGCATGTATAGGAATTGGGTAAGGAGGCATGGTTAAGAAGGATAATTTAGGAGTAAACCTTGTGTTTTGCAAGGTTTTGCTATTGTTCTCAAAGTTAACAATTCTGTTTCTTTATAGCACAGGTTCTTCAACATCATCATTCTGCACTTGCAAGATACCCATAAAAGAACTGGTTGCCTGAAGCTGCTTTGTCATGTTGTTTTGTCCTTGATACAGATTTTCAGCCATTTCAGTGTTCAATGCTAGCCAACCTTTAACAAATGAATTCTACACATTGAAAAAAAACAACTTAGTACGTAAAATAGCAATGCATGCATAAGGATTTTAAGTATAAAATAGGCTGAATGGATAGGACCAAATTCCCGACTCAACAAAGGAGTAAAATATTCAAAACTTAATGATCAACAAAATTTGATCTTTCAATACAAGAATTGAGAAAAATTATTTTGGAAATTTTTACTAAATCAATATGCGTGCTAGACCATTTTGGCATAATTTTCTAAAATTGTCGGTTTATTTTGGACATCAATGCTTTGCTCGACTATCGATTCTTGCTTGTAGAATAACAATCTGCACCAATTCATAGAAAAGCTGCTTCTGATAATTATAAAATCAACTCAATGTCTTCAAATTGCCTTTGCAAATTTTTGCCCCAGTTATGACTTCAGCATCTCAGCTTGCTTTGCAAAAACTGCCCCAATTATGACTTTCGATATTTTAAATTGCTTTGCAAAAGCTGCCCCGGTTGTAATCTCTCACGTTTTCTACTTGCTTTACAAAATTTGCCACAGTTTCTATCTTTGGAAAAAATTAAAATTTAAATACTAAAGGGTCGAGCCCTATGGAGGAGCCTACGTATCCCTCCTTGGGAATCAGACCGTGCGTAGTTCTACTTGCATAAGGATAATTTTCAAACATTGGTGTAACCAAAATTCGATATGAGTTGCCTACACTTCCCGCCTTGGAAAACCGGTTACAGTAATTTGCTTACATAGAAATAGATTCAAACATTCATAATTTGATATTCTTTATTTTCTTTCAACAAAACTATCAAAAGTAAATTACAATAGTTACTTCTTAATAATGCGAATAAACTAACTTCTGCTTCTGCAACTCTACTGCTTTTCTGGAACTTGATAGGTGCCTAAATGCCCTTCTTCGAGGAATCTCCCGTTGCATATGGAAAAATTGCGACAAAAGGTTCGCCAGTGCCGTTTGTAGGTAGAATTTTGACCTGGCCAGAGTTAATCAAGCTTTCAATTTTCTTCTTAAATAAAGTGCATTCCTCAATACTATGCCTCTGCATTCCTGAATGGTAAGCACAAAATTTTCCCAAAGTTTCAGGCTTATGTGACCAATACGGCTTTGATTCTATAGGATGTACCAAATTGAACCCCTTGAGCCTTTCAAACAATCTTGTGTAAGATTCAGGGAGCCGTGTGAATGCGAGAGCAGATATTTCGGCGCGGTTTGACTATGAACATGGATTGACAATTACTTGCCCGTTTGCACTAGGTTCCCCTACTATCCCTGGCAAAGGTTTTGACATGACAACTTTTCCTTTGTCTTTGGACTGTTCCTCAACCAATTCACACACTCTCTTGTTAAAAATTATTGCAACCGTCTCTTCTTGAAGCTCTACAAATTTTCTTTTCAGTGAACTGCTCCTTGCAAAGGTCAGGTTTGGGAGTTCGTACTGCTAGGCAAAGTTACGAGCGAAGTCATCCCATGTGAATCGCTTTCCAAGATCCTGTATTGTAAACCACATTAAAGTCGGCCCCACGAGCGTCTTAACAAATAACCTCAGCTTGACTCCATTGCTTTTTCCAAATATTGTCTCCCAATCAGCGAATGCTTTAAAATAATCATGAGGATTTCCTATCACATCATACACTGGTGGATAAGTCATGTCAAGAACATTCACATTTCCCTTTTCTACCTCACATAAGCCTACTTGAGATGATAGAGCATTCCCGTCTTCCATTGTGACATTGCTCTCTTCAGCCCTAGGAATCCCTTCCCCATTGCTTTTCTCATTGCTCGTCTTTGAGAAGCCAGCAAATTCCTTTTCCAACAGGAATGCATGCAAATTAGGGAACTGTTGAGTATCACACTCAAATGCTAGAGCTACTTGCATTGTGGGAGGTGCAACAGTATAGATAGGAGCAAAAAGAGCACTTGGTCCTGGGCTTAGCGCATTTCGCACTGGGTTTCGAGTATCCATGAGCGCGGCAACCAATTCAGTAAGGCTATCAAGTCTCTTTTTCAAACTTGCTATAGTTGTTTCAAGCTTGTTAACCTTGTATTGGTGGGATTCATCATTTTCAGTCAGGTCAATCACAACAATTTGACGAGCCATAGGTCCTGATCTTGATGTTCAAAATAATTAACCCTTTAGCAACGCATACCGAATTTAATAAAAACTTTATCAAAGGTGAAACTGACGGGTCAAACTATTCCAAAATGAAAAGATTGAGACCGTACTGAAAAGACCCAAAAGTTTGAGCAAGACACTCATTTTGTTAAAGCCAACCAAATGCGAAAAGGCTCTTTTAGCTCTAAAGTTATTTTCAAAACGGGAAATACACTTGCGAATACTTTAAAGTTTGACGTTAAACAATATTTTGCAAAATGACAAGACTGGGGTTAAGATAGACAAAATAATATTTGAAAAGCGTTTTGAAATAATAGTATGCATGAATGCAGATAATAGATGAATAAACAACTTCATAAAGCAGTTAACTTTTACAAAAGATAGGTTGAGGCAATGTAATGTTAATCTTACCATACAGCCGAATAAATTCAATCTCAACATAATCAGTGCCAATAAATTTCAAGCAATTAGCACATATAGAGCAAGCAAGTGCATATTAGACAGATACTTTGACATGTGGCAACCACAAGTAATTGAGAGTAAATAAAATGCAAACGCGCCCTACCCTGTAAGGTGCCTCTTTGTGCTAGAGGTAAGTCTAATTGTGCAAACAAGTGGCAACGAAAAATAGTCCATGCCGGTTCTGAGCAATTCAGATTTAGAGTAAGCAATAAGTAATAACAATAATTTATAACAATCATCTCTCTACCTTGACACTGTAATTCCGTTATCCCAACTATCTTTCCAAAGTTGATGTCAACCTAAAATTCTAACACAGCTCATGCTCTTCACAACATCTGCACAAAATTATAAATCCAAATGCCTAAACCTGAAACAATCTTCCATACCTTTTGCAAATATTTACACTCCTCCAAGCACAACTCCCACTTATTTTACAACATCCAAGGGTAAAATTTCCAACCGCCTTCACAATACCATACTGCAAATCATAAAATATTCCAATTGACCTTTTACAAATAAAACCTCACTGGTCCTTAGCTTTGGACAAAGCCTCTCAGCTTCATAGGTTTTGCAAGGCTCACAGACCTTGTCAATAGTGCTCCTCACTGGTCCATAGTTTTAATCAAGCCTCTCAGTTTTCTAGGTAGCCAAGACCTCGCTGGTCTTCAAAGAGAGGCCCCACTGGTCATTCAAAGACACAGGGGCTTCACTCTCCTAGTATCCGACAAGGATACTTAAATTTTCATAAAGTTGCAGCTGGTCAATCAACATATGCCTGCACACACACAGGTTTTCATAAGAGAGACCTCACTGATCTTTTAAAGACACCAGAGGCTTCACCTCTTAGATCTCACCATACCATACCATCTCCAAAACAAAAACCAACCAAATTTGCCTAACTTTCCCCCGACTGCAATTCTGTCTTGTTCACTAAATTCTGCATTATTATCTCAAATTCTCCGTGGACTGCTATGACCATACAGATTCTGCTAAATTCTTCCATTTTCTAACCTAAAAGACAAAATAGGAGACAAAATTCTAAATCTGATTATGCTCAAAATATGGGTAGGACTGAGGATTCGTTATCACATAGCACATAATATGCATTGTCGTTGGGTTTCAAAAACCCGTTGACGTAAGGGCAGTTTCCTAACTATGGAGGCGGTACCAAGGACCGGGTCCAGACTAAGGTGTAAATGCATGCATGCTCCTAAAGCTCATTCTAAGAATGTGTTAACAGTTGAGGCTAACGAGTGAGTGGCAGACGGCTTCGTGGTCGAATTACTCCCAAGACAATCCGCCGATACACCAACTCGTCAAAGGATTCTTTAGTGGAAGAAAGTGCGGGTGCATATGCATACACCTCGCAGATATTTTGAGTGAGAATGCAAGAGGTTCCCAGGAGTGGGGGAAATATGAACGGAATGCCATTTTATATATGTACACAAATAAGGGTGTAGTGACATGCTTTCGTGACACACAGCAATCAATTAAATTAACTAAGCATGCTCGCAAATAAACAATAGATATAATCATGCTTGTTTCAACATACAAACGCAATAATTAAATAAGCTGCACATACTAGTTTCAACATACAATTTCAAACAATACAAACAAACAAATTCGTGAAAGCCTTATGGTTAGAACCATTTGCTATACCCAGGGAGTCGCCACGCAGTTGGACCCTCCTAAAATAGATACAATTATGCATCGGGATGTAATTTCAACAAAATGGGGACTCCGAAGGGCTTCTTTGGAGTCGCCACCTAATTTAGGATAATTAGGAACCAATTATTAAGGAGTGCATTTCTTCCTTATTTTAAAAGGAAAATATTTTTTTTCAGAGATTATGAGTAAGTGGTTCTTTTATTTTCGAAATAAGGTCTTTATTTATTAAAAGAACACTTTCGAAAATATGCTAAAAGCGGTTAATCCGGCGATTTTTCACGAATTTTTTTGATAAAATAGATAACTTAGAGAGTTTACGAAAAATATAGGATGAATAAACAAATAAGAAGTAAATGATAACTAAATAAATAATAAATAATAAATAAATAAGTAAATAGATAATAAATAAATAACTGAATATTTAATAAAATAAGTAAATTGATAAATAAATAATTTAAATATAAATAATAATAATAATAAAATAAAGATACAAATTTAATTAAATTTTAATTTGCACTCATAAACTGACAAACGGTTCTTAATATCTTAAATTAATTGGCGCGTACCAAAGAAACGAGATAAGCAATTGCATAAACAATTCTAAACATGCAATAAGATAATAACTTTAATAGAGCGGCTGTCCTACCAAGCTTCTAGCATGCAAAGTCCTAGTCCGGTTTCAGGGTTCCTATAACATGCTTTTCTAAAGGGGACGGGAGAGAGGGAGTTTAGAAGGTAGAACCCGGATTTAGCAAACTCAATCATTTAGCCTTGAATTTTATAAGTTTTCATTTTTTCATTTTTCAGGGATCTCAAGTCCTGAAAATGCGAAGCGGATCAAATAACTCCAAATGCAAATAACCATCACAGTTTATGAGTTTTAACTCCAACTCGTCCCAAGGAGTGTTTTCATGCCAAAGAAATAAGGAGAGAAGGATTAGCATATACTCATGACTAATACAAAATTTAGAAATTGGACCAATGTCAAATTAAGCTAACAGTCAAACCATTCAATCGTTAAACAACTTAACTAGGCAAGAAACGAAACATGATGCTATATTTGATACAAACCAAGAGAATTATCAATATACAAATTTTACTACCTATAATGACCTTTATTAATACCTAAAAGTAAGCAAGCAGAGCACATCCGGAAGACTATGAAGAATAAGAAACTTCATGTATAGTTCAACATTATGCCACATACCAGAATTAAGTCATGCAAGTAGAACTACAAGTGCTATCAGAAATAACAACAAGTTGAAAGAGATCATGTTATACTCGAGAAAACGATACACTTCACAAGAGTTGATCACCTACTCAAATAATTCTGAAAAAAAGAAGAAGTTAAACACCAGTTGTCATCTATTCAACAAACCAACCCATTTTACCTTTTTTTTTAAAGTACAACCATCACATTACCGATAAATGTTGAAGATAACAAAATGGAAAGTTACCTAGAAAATTCAACATTACCTTATCATGTATTTTCCTTCAGTTATACAACTATCACTAATCAAGAATCAGCATAATTAACACCAATTTAGAGCCAAACTTCAACATGCTTCTCAGCTTATCTAAGATTCCCTTGACAAGCCACAATGACACTAGGATTCCCAGGAGTAAGACAACACTGTTTCCAAATTTTTTTAGACCTGAAGAGTACTTCCTGTCTACTTTGTAAATAACACAATATCTAGCCAGTTGAAACTAAAGTTAAGGTGCATTGCACAAATTGCTTAGACTTAACCCATCCTTTTAAATCTCTGAAGCTGCATTATACAATGTCACACACACGCAATGCGTACAAGCATATCAACCATTCATCACCAGAAGCACTTAGAAACCGACACTCAAAGCATGAGAAAGGATCACACCTCAACCAATTCAAGCCTAATGAGCAACACCTAAACCTCAAGGAATGAATAAGTCTCGGGAAATAGAAGGAAACCAAATAAACTAAACAAAGAAAGAGATGGAACTGCTGGAATAGACATTACATAAAAGAACTTAGACTGCACCTCCAGGGAATACCCCATTAAGACTTGAAACTAGCATCAACTACATGCAATTTTATCATGCATATAAACAGGAAAGATCTGAAGCTTTCACATCTGCATTTATAGCTATAAGCTGATCAAATCACTTTCAAACTTATTTTTCAACTTTTAAAACCAAGAGGCAAAATAAAAGAATGACTTTCACTTAGCTCTACTAGGTGATACAAAACAACCAGACTCAGACCAAATAAGAGCTCTAATTAAGAGCTGGAAACACCAAAAATTAACTATTGCAAGCTACTAGACCAGAACCAGAACCTAACTTAACCAAAACCAACCAACCCCTACTCCCTGACTCCTCTAACACCTGCAACTATCAGGCAGACAACACCAGGACACCTGCAGCAATTCTACTTCCCTTCTGAACTCACTACCTCCAAACAAAACCATCTGCATACCACAAAACTAACCTTAACATCCTACAAACTACTAAGTCACACCCTACAACTCCAGGAAGACATCTAGACCTCGTAACACCTATCTGCAACCCTAAAAGACCCAAGAAAAATGGCCTTGCATCACCCAACACAACCATCTGCACCTGCACCTACATTTTACTTACTTTGAAATCTGCAGCACCTAGAACCAGCTCCTCCACTACCTGCAGCTCCCAAGAAACCTCTTCCACTAGCTGCAGGCCAAAACTTGCACTCCTACACCTACTTAGCAACCAGGAACCAAAGACAAAACCATAAAGCTCCTAGAACCAAGGACATTCTACCAGAACTCTACCCAAAAACTTGCAGCTTCTCCACACTCACCTACACACACTCACAGACCTCTACGAGAATGCCTTGCTCTTCTCATAAACCCAGGACAACAGAGCAAACGCCTCATACAACCTGGAACAAACTCCAAGTACTAATATTTCTCACAAAAACTCCCAACACACCTTACACACCAACATCATCACCTGAATGCCTTTTAACTTCCTTACTGCTACCTCTCTTTTCTCAAAGCTAAGAAAAGCATAAACAAACTTCACCAATTCAGAAATACAATCATTTTGCAATTATATATGTTCAATGCAGATTTTCCTTAACTAACTGATTTAATCCATTTTTAAAAATAATTAGGAACTCAAGCTATAAAAAAAAGTTACAAACCTTTGCTCAAATAATCTAAACATCTTAAATTGCTTCAGATCCAAGATTTGATATGAACAAGCAGTCATTTTCAATCAAAAATTCAGGTTTTGTACTAAAAGCACAACTCTTACTTAAAACAGTTTAAAGTCATTTTGATAAGCATACATGTACTGATTTTACTACATTTCAGCAAGTTAACAAAAGATATTAACAATAATAAAAAAACAGACTTCAAGTAAAAGGGAAAAGGCTTATCACCTGTTTTTGAGCAGTGAACAAGGGCGAGGGTTCGGAAATAACGACTCGAACAAACAACTCAAAAGATGAAGAAGTGATACAATGACTCGAACCTTGAACTATGTCTTTAACCCAAGCAAGAACAGTGAGCTATGTATATATTTTTTTCTTAAAAAAAACTAAGAAAATGTGTTCTTCTAATGCTGCCCTTTTTTCCCAATCTTTAAAAGCTCCCCCCCTAAAACCCTGAAAAATGATGAATATATACCCTCTTGATTTTTTGATCATTTCCCTTGTGAGATAAGGGTGAGAGGGTCAAAATCATGTCCTTCTCGTCCTTATCTCCCAGGAAATGGATCAAAGGCCCTGGTCGATCGGAAATTCAAATGAACGGATAGGATAGGAGAGCCGTTGCTGGAAATAAGTGAGAAAAAGCCAAACAATTACAGCTGGAATAGTGTCGCTCGTCCAGCACATCGGCTGTACGGAGAAGATGATCTGTTTGGGGCTTTGTTGCGGGTCGATCACAGGTCGAAATGGAAGGAAACGGGGTCGCGAAATTGGGAAGCGGGTTGAAGGGAACTGATATGAAATACGCGTGTTTTGTGTTGTGTGTGTATATGTATCCTTTGCACGAGTGGGTCAGTAGTTTAGGCTAAGAGCGAATTTAGCCTATTATTAATGAATCAAGAAAATGAGATATTGCACGGATGGGATAGAAACTAGGCTATGTCTTGCAAAATTAACCAGCTTTCTTGAAATTTTAATTAATTTTCAATTATTATTACTTATTTTATTTTCAAAATTAACATTAATTATGAAATATTGCAACCATGTATTAATTTTAAGAAATTATCGGGACAAAATTGGGTGTCAACAGTGATCTCAAGTAATTTCAAGGTAAATTCAAGCTACTTGCTAGGGTTTTCAAGACAAGATCAACGAGAAGTTCAAGAAAAACATCAAGAATTTCTAAGAAACACTCCAAGAACTCGCTAGGGTTTTCAAGAACGAACTCAAATCAGCCAAGAACTTGTACTTCTCAAACCCTAGGCATGTAATAGCATTAACAACAACAATATACGGCTGTTTTTTTTTTCTTTTCACATTTTTTTTAATTTAATAAAAATGAAAATTTCAAGAAACTATATAAGAATCCTAATTCCTAAAGGCACCAAGAACAAGATTGGGGTTGTAGAAAAAATCTCTTTTCTTGCTCTGATACAGATTATGAAAGCAAGAACAATGATAAAAAGTTAGACACTATTTGAATTCAACAAAGGATTTAGTAGGAACTAGCCTGCTCACCACTTTATTTGGAATCAAAGAGCACCTTGACTATACGAACTATCCTCAAGACTAAACTGTGTATTGTAAACAATTCGATCAAGAGAGGAAAGTGTTCAATTCTGATTTCACTCAAAAGGAACGATTATCCAAGTGTTTGTAGGAAAAGCATAAAACTGAATTTTCTGTAATGTCTAGGAACTGAATGAAATAATGCTAAGTGTAGGCTTTTATAGTGGAAGCCCTACACGCCTAATATGCTAAGGAACAGCCACGAAAAAGGCTATATTCAAACGACCACGCAGGGCCAAATAAGTGTAATTCACCTAGCTATGAGTGTCTATGCAAAAATAACAAATAAGAGCTCGTTGAGTTCATTAAGTTGATGCCCGGATATTGAATTCCAGCGTCCTAAATAATGAGCTTGTTGAGTAGCTCGTTGAGCTCCCCAAGTCTCGGCCTCAACTTGCTTCAATCGTCCCTCCTTCTCCAATGCTAATCAATGCCTCTCTTGTCACCTCCAACATGTTGCCCGCTTCTTTCCATACTTGTACAATCATAGTTTTTCATCACCATCAAGTGGATATCATGAAGCTCCTTAGCTAGACTCCCCGTGAATAGTCTCAAAGTCATGAACTCAGCTTGATCAGGCTGGACTGCGTCAAGTAACCCTTTCTTCCTCTTGTAACTTCATGAGAAGGTGATTGGGCGCCAATCTTTTGGAAGTTCAGCGACCCTTTCTTGGCATTGTGTTGAAGCATTGTCCATTAGTCTAGGGTTCTTTTGCTTACCCTTTTACTTCGCATGGTCTTTCATATAAAAGGGAAGGGGCAATTGCCCTTATAATGGGCGGCCATACTTTCCTTGTTTCTGCAGCTTCTTGAAAATGTTTCCCTTTCCTTGGGTAATTTGCTCTTTCTTCTTTCATTCCAATTTGACAAAGAAACCTGAAACCAAGCATAAACACATCATTTTCCCTATTGATTGGCCGTTTTTAAATTCAAAGACAAAAGTTTAAGCGAGTTATTGTAAGCAAAATGCTCTGCATCAATGACAGTGGGTTCTGCGCCAATAAGTTGGAACAGGCAGTCTCATAGAGATTCTCATCCAAACCCCTAAGAAACAAATATACCTTCTCTTTTTCCTTCTTCTTCTTCTCTAGTGCAACCGCAAGGTTATACGAACACTTCCCACAAGAACATGTTAGAAACTTTTCATAGTTTTCGAGTTCTTCCTAAATAATTGCCAACTTCCTGTAGTAAGTTGCAATAGACATACTCTTTTGCTTACACCCGGCTAGTGCAGCTTTCAACTCCTGGATTGTTGGTCCCTTTCCGATCGAGAATTGTTCACGAATACTATCGCACAAATTCTTGGCAACCTCCATATGTGATATTGTGATTCGGAGGGGTGGGTTCAATGGAATTTCTAATCCACGACACCAACAGTGAATTTTATAGTCCACCAATCATCTAGATCCATCGAATCCTCATCAGGTTCCAAAATGGATCCATCAGCCAATCCAAATTTCTTCCTTGCACGCAAGGCTGTATGAACGAACCTTGCCCATTCATCATAGTTATCACGCCTAGTTGGACGGAGTATAATTAGTCCAGGATTATCGTTTGACGTGATGTCGTACAGAGAAATCGTCTTCTGTACGACCTCACTGTCAACATCAACTACTTTTTCAGCTCCGGCAACATCGTTAGGATCTAGGTAAAGCTGTCATTCCTTCACAAGTTCACGGAAAGTTTCACTTTTCTGATCAAAAGCACGGTGGCTTTGATACCATGATAAAATAAAAATAACAACACACACTTTTGGGTGGAAAAACTTCTCCCCATTTTCATTTAATAAAGGGGTATTTATACAAAATGGCAAACTAACCTAACTTGGTCATCAAGTAGCTAAATGGGCTTGGCCCTAATAACACAAAATAATGGGGAAGAGCATAAATAGCCACTTTTTGGCTCGCCATTGCAGTTTAAGGCACTTGTTATATTTAGTTTTTAACCACATTTTGAACTTTAGTCCTTGGGATCTAATCTTTAAACCTTCAAATTTGAAATTTAATTTCAGATCTTCAGGTCGAACTTCAGGCATTCAGGTCTTAACTTCAGACTTTCCATGCCTAACTTCAAACTTAAAAGTATTTGAAGTTAGGCATGAGAGGTTTGAAGTCCGATATAATGGCTAAAAGCTAAATAAATTTTAAAACTTAGCAAAAAATAAATAGCATGGGGAAAAGTGGCCCCGGGCGACTTTTGTTTACCAAAACAATACCTAACTAACTAATTGCAAGTATATCTTTAAAATTACCATTATTTACATATCAAGTACTTACATATGTGCCATAATATTAGTATAACAATAACATGACTATTTGACGAAAAACTTATGAACTTTAACTTTAATTATTATTATTATTATTATTATTATTATTATTATTATTATTATTACTACTACGTGTTCTATCTGTTTAATTACTTTCTAAACAATAACTTGCCTAGCTTCTCGATCTCTCATACCGAGTAATCATGCTAGCAGTACACTATCTATCTCAAAGAGGGTAGTATTTTGCTTCATAGAGTAGACTTACCATGCTGTAGAACTTTGACCACAATGGCAAATAGAAAGAAAAAGATGTACGTAATTGATGGCATCCGCAGCCATCATACACTCGAAAAACAATCATTATAGCGTGTGTTTGGTAGGAAGAAAATGTTTTTAGAAAATTTTTTATATATTTTTGGAATTCTGTTTTCATAAAAAAATTAGTGTTTCTTATATATTGTTGCTACGCTAATCCGAAGATACTCTCAACATAGTATAATATAATCTGTTCAAATTAAGTTTCGCATTAATTTTTTCAAAAAATCTTACACTATTAAAAGTATCCCCAAAATTCATTATCTACCACCCACATGATCGAGCAATATTATTACCTCGGGAACCCTGTCATTTCCATATGCTTGTCCCGTCAAACATTGACCCGGTTATAATTGTTGGGTTAATCCTTCAAAATACATCGGGGAAAGTGTATGAATAGCTACTTTTTGGCTTGCTTTTATAATTGGAGTCATTTTTTTTTACAACTATTTAGTTTCTAGCCATTTTTTGAAACTTCAATCTTAATAGACTAAACTTCAAATTTTATGGACTGAATTTTATACCTTCAACTTCAGCCTATAAGGGTTGAACTTTTAGGCATAGAACTTCATAACTTCAACTCATAACGACTGAAGTTTCAAAAAATGGTTTCTTTTGCATAACCAAGAAAAAAGTGGTCTGAAACCAAATAGGAGCGGCAATGGTGGCCTCTGGACGAAATATTTACAAAAATATTCTTAACATGGTTAATCATTTTCCAAGCTTTGCCATCTTCATACTCATCCCCATAAATGAACGATTGGTTCTGTTACTAGTTGTTAATTGGGCTAATCATGCTCTAAAATATGATAAAAGAACATAGAGACTCCTTGTGTATTCACCTAAACTACAAAGAAAGATGTTGAATTTAAAGTGTTATGTTCAAAACTTGTCAATAGCAATCGACACTTCAAAACAAGCTTAGTTGTCATAGATTCTTGTCTTTCAATATTTTAAATTTTGAATTCGAATTTTGCTCAATGCAATGGAGAAGTTTACAAAGATTAGCACTAATTAATCCTCTATAGTCTACTACTGATTTAAAGAACTCTTTCCTATAAGTTTGGATGTTCTTAATCTATATCCTAAAATTCCACTTTAGGTATTACAATTAAATTTATATTTCGTTGAGTTTTAGGCGATCGTTTTATATCGAAATTTAACGACTGATCATTGATTTTACGTTCACAAGGTTGACCGTTTTAATAAACACTTAAACGAAACAAGATATGAATATACTAAAACAATGACATGTAAACAATGAGTGAATATATAGTATCAAAACAGATGATAAGTATGGCATGAAACAACAATGTGTCCAGTGCTATATTCGAACAAATCAAACGAACAAATTATCTTGTCGATTAAAAGGATTAAAGTGATCGATTATAAGCAACAAACTGTTAACGATACTTTAGCTTAACCGAACAGAATGAACGGATGATGCAATTGATGATTTAAGCAACAATTTAGCAGGTGGTCAATCTATAATTATCGATCTACTGAATGCGATATAAATCTATAATCAATCGATGACTATACTTAGATGAGATTCTAATCAAGATAAGCTTATTGATTAATGGCGATGATAACTATGAATGAATGAAATAAACGAATGAATGGATGAATGATCAACTAGGCGATAAATGAACAACTAAAATAAAAGATAAAGCTTGTTGTATTGTCGTATCCGATTTTAGACTCAACTCGAGGTGAATCGGATTTTGGATTTGACTAGGTAACTCGTTTGAGTTCAAGAGTTGGAATCGCCACCTAATATAGTTTTCTAAGGTGTATTTGGTCATCTAAGCGTCTAAGGTCGAGTCCATTATTACACTAGTCCAGCTTCAGAGATTCAGAAAAGGGTAAGAAGTCCAAATGACTCAGGGGAGAAGGTATTAGGCACTCTCCCGAGTCCCACGAAAGGTGGTTCCCGCCCAGTCTATATTTTGGGATGTTAAAGTGGTGAATACTATCATGCAATACTAACTTGGGAGGTTAAGTTCGTATCTAATTTGTGAAGGTAAATACATCTATGTAATTTTAATCCATACATATGCAAATAAGTTACATATACGACCTACATTTAAGCCTAATCCCATTTTATGGCTTCAAACACTAATGCCTAATCGTAAGTGTGGCTAATCATGCAAAAGAATACTGCATTTCGGTCCAAACGGGTGTTGTTTTCTAAAACGAAATATTAGCCATTTAGGGTCGGTGTGACTCGTCATTAATTGTCGAGCCCTAACCTTAATGGCTATTTTTATTTAGGGGGTCAATTTTGATAAGTATTTAGACAAGGGACTATATTTCAAAAGTGGGTTACACAAAGCGCAGAAATGCAAATAAGGAGGCTGTCGCACATATACATATATATAGACATGCAAATACATGGATAATTAATACTTTAGGCTTTACAAAAAACGTTTATATATAGTCGGCCCCTATCACTTATATATTACTCTCTCCGTTCCACTTTAGATGAATCCATTTGACTTTGCACGGAGTTTAATAAAGAGAGAGGACTTTTGAAACTTGTGGTCTAAAATAAGTTATAGATATTTGGGTGGCTACAAATCATCTAGGGATGAGTAAAAGTGAGTATTTATTTCCAAATTTAGAAAGAGGTCATTCTTTTTTAAACAGACTAAAAAGGAAATAGGTTCATTCTTTTTGAAACGGAGGGAGTAGTGTATAGGAGCTTTTAAAGTGATAAAAACAGTTTTAACACTTATAGAGGCCATATTTTAAAAATAGTTTTGGGCCTGGATTGTTTATGCAAAGTGGGGCTGTCTTAGTTTTCAGAAAAAAGTCCAATTTAAGCAGTTATAACACAAATAGCCCCTTGTTAAAATAGAATTCCAGATTTAGCGTTTAAAAGGCACGCTCTATAGTATTTTAATCCTAAAACCTGATAAGACAGTGTGATCACTCAAGAATTTTCCCCAAGACATGCAGACTTAACAAGAAACAAATATTACTTAGTTTTGCCTAGAAAAGGCCATGCAGATTTCAAAACATCATGACTTTCAGAGATGCAGCACGTAAAAGAGAAGAGAGAGGTTAAGAGAAAGCTCCTGAATAGCCAATAGATAGCCTAGTAGTTGTGTTCCATGTATTAAACAATCACAAACAGGGATCCTAACAGATATACACAAGCAAAGATAGTCCCTAAGGGGTAAGAATATAGGGGAGGTAGTGAGTAGGTGAGTCCTGTTTTGTCTAAGTTTTCCTCAGGCAAGAAAAGCCATTTTACTAGACACCCAAAAGCACAAAAAAGTCCTATAAGAAAAGTTCTGGTATGCCCTTATATGCTACAGAACAAGGGTTAGCAAGGGAAGGGTGAGGGAATCATATATTGAGGCTTTATAAAACTAAGGAGAACTGCCATGATAGGCTGCAGAAACCCCCTGTCAATAGGGTTTGATCAATGCCCTTCATTTATCAAAACTGGTATGATCTTGTTGGATCATCCTAATCAACTGGACAAAATTAACAGGAACTAACAGAAACTAGAACATGCAATGTCAAATAAATATAAGCAGTTTAAGTTAGGCAAACACAGATGAAGGTGAAGCAAGCAAACTGTCCAGGCATAGACAAATAGGAAACCACATGTATTAGATAGTCAGGAAGAAAAAAGAAGTACCTTTCGACAGTGAAGGAACAAGTAAACATATTAGTAAGTGATGCTTAATACTTGCAAGAAAGCAGAACCAGAGAGCCAATAAAATAGAGGTCTTCCAATGATTTTGAAAGTCAGTCAGGAAAGGGAGAGAGAGAAGTGTATGCCCGTGAAGTATTGTATATGTTTCTATGTAGAGAACTGTGTGTTTAGTGAATGAGAGGCCAGTGTTTATATAGGTGTGGGGATAGGGATCAGTTCTAATGGGTAGAAGGCTAAAGAAGGTAAGGGAATATTGTTCCCATAGTTAAGGGAAATCAATCAAATAAGTTTACCAAATATAATTCAATCAATTCCTAAGTCTAGGACAAATCAGGGTCCAAGACAAAAATAGTTCCCCTTCCCTTTTCATGTGGCATTGTCCAGGTTCACAAATATCAATCAATCTAAACCACTTTAGGCTCGGAATTAGATTGAATCTCTTAACATATTCTCCCAGCCTTTATACTTAAGGTAAACCCGATCCCAACCCATTTTCAATTCTCCCCCATCCACCTCAAATAAATCCGGGTTTACAATCAATCATTTATGTATATCCTAAACTCAAAGATCGATTGACAAATTTCACAAAGCTTTCAAATTGGTGTAGGGTCAAATCCAGCAACTAGTTTCTATTCCGATATCACCCACAAATTCAAATTAGAACTGGCTAAGCCTTTTCAAATCAAATTTACATTCACCATTAAATCTAAGTAAAAATGCAAAATCTCACAGATAGGGCTAGGTTACAATGGACATGATCAATTATAAACAAGTTACAGTTTCAGGTTTTGGACCTAATAAATTAATCGTGAAATTCAAACTAAAAAGATGTCAAACACCTAACAATTTTCAATGAAAGGTTTAGAAAATCAATGATATGCAGATGTTACAGATTTACTAGTTAACGAAACATGAATTTATGCCAATTCCAAGTCTTAGTGATCATATAAGTTGAGAAATAACAAGAGAACAGGAAAACATAGAGGGTTAAGGTTACCCATTTTTGACACGACCCGAAATCCGGCTAGGCCGTGCGGGCACCCGACATCCTCCCCTAGACCCGTCGGGCGAACCCTTACCAATTAAATTAGAAAATTATAATTCAATTCATAAATAGGACCAAGACATAGAAAAAAAAAAGCACAGACATACTGATACCTCTAAGTTGTACAAAAGAAATTACAGCTGACTACCCAACATACTAGGTTTAGGGCTATCCAGACTAGACATCTCAGAGTACAGAAAAAGACAAATACCTCCTGAAGGGAGCAAAATGCAACTGAAATAGTAAACATATAGCTGGTGGCCATTCGGAATAAAAGCTGGCTCACCCTGACAGCTGAAGTCGTCTTCGCTCCTTCATAACATGGTGAACTCAATCCTAGAGCGAACTTGCCGAAACGAAGTAGATAGACAAAAACAAACAACAAACAAGGGTGACTCAAAAGGACTCAATAAGTGGGGCAGACTAGCCACCTCAAAGAATAGGATAGCTAGCCAGGGAGAAAAGAACAGATAAACCAAATTCCTCTTAATTAAATTATAAAACGGCAGAACCAGATAATAACTAGAAACACGTATGGAATCACAAACTCATTAACAACCAGGAAAGTAAGATAGCCAAAACATATAGGTAACCCCGAACATATCAACAATCAGAAATACATCTTGTTGCGGCGTGCAACCCGATCCATATATTCATCATGTTCCGGCGTGCAATCCGATCTATATATTTATACCGTTGAGGCATGCAACTCGATCCCCGCAACCCAGAATACGAGCCAGAAATATATAGGAAAACTGAGATATGTCCACGATATAGTATACATACCGCATACATAAAACACAACACAATACACACAATAGTCAGTATGCGGTGTAATGAGATGGGATGAATGCGGTATGATTCAATGCAGTCATATATGCCTGATATTTATCTCCGGCGCGGGACTCTCATCGTCTACCAGGAGATATATGCAATAATGACCCTTCACCGGCTCGGGACTCTCATCGATTACCGGGAAGTATATGCAATGATGACCCTTCACCGGCGCGGGACTCTCATCGCCAGCCGGGAAGTATATGCAATAATGACCCTTCACCGGTGCGGGACTCTCATCGCCAACCGGGAAGTATATGCAATAATGACCCTTCACCGGTGCGGGACTCTCATCGCCAACCGGGAAGTATATGCAATAATGACCCTTCACCAGCTCGGGACTCTCATCGATTACCGGAAAGTATATGAAAAAACGATAGCCAGAGTACAATGCTCAGATACTCAATGCAATACCAGCAACAGGACATAACATATAATATACAACGTAAATTCTAGGCTAAGGCGTAATGAGTACGCCTATCGGTAGCTACACACGTAAAGAACACGTGGTAGATAATCCACGAGATCAGGTGCCTCCAAAGAAATGGATATAAACACTTACCTTATTACAAAGTTAGCACATCCACTCAATAACCGCTTTGTCCTTTTGGATTCACTGCCCAAACAATCCTGCTT
The DNA here is from genome assembly GCA_037355625.1 of Petunia x hybrida. Taxonomy (NCBI): domain Eukaryota; kingdom Viridiplantae; phylum Streptophyta; class Magnoliopsida; order Solanales; family Solanaceae; genus Petunia; species Petunia x hybrida. The sequence continues at coordinate 11,555,167 of JBBBVM010000064.1, forward strand.
ATTCAATAAGCAGAAAATATATCAAATTAGGCTAAAGGCTTCATTCCTCACATTTTAGGGCAATCCGGTTAGGAACCTGATACCCTATTTGCATACGCAGGCCAGGCCTATATACAGGATCTCAGGTCACATAATCGAACCCCAAATAAATTACATTTATATGTTACCCATAACTCACTGAGTACGAATATATAATCAATTCCATTATCGGGGTCCATTTGACCCTTTAAACTATTAATTGAAATTATTAAAACGAGGTCTAATATTCAAAGTTTTACCGTTAAAACATATTCAAACACACGTAATAAACTCAAATATAATAATGCATTAAGGTCATTACCTGAATGTTTTGGGGTAAAAATCCTACTATTTTTCCGGCTGTTTTCTCATTTTCTGGATTTTTTTTGTTTCTGCGGTGTTTTCTCTTCTCACTTCTCGTTTTGCTTCTCTATGTTCCATATCTAAATTTGTCCTTAGCTTTGCCACCGTTTCTATTATATTTTTTTTTTGTTTTTCTTTTTTTTTCTTTTCTCGGCGAAAATTAAAACGGTACTCTATGATATTCGAAATAATTACAACTTTTGCATACAAGTTATACAAAATATATGTAACACACTCGCTAAAGCGGATCTCAAATCGGACTTCCGAAACTCAATATGCAAATTTAAATGAAAAAGGTCAAATTATTTAACTTTCGGCATTTTAGCGGAAACAAGACGAACAACATCGAAATTCACTTTCGAAAGTTCACAAAAGACACAAATAAAAATCATACGAACCTAACGGCGCTTTCGGATTTCAAATCGGAGCTCTTTCGCCAAAACCGAGCTCGAAAATCTATTTTTAATATTTATCGACAAGAAAAACTGAAACCTTCTTCCGATGCCTACCAAACGAGGTCTGATTTAGCTCAAATTTTACAGACAAGTCCTAATGGACATTACGAATATTTTAAATTTATCAGCACGCCAATCGGAGTCCTAACTTCCGAAATGACTAACCGAGGTCATTTCATTCTCCTCCACTTAAACTCTCGTTCGTCCTCGAACGAGCCTAAGTCTAAAGAAAAATTCGCACAGATAACAAAAGAACTTGCACGACCTTCATAAGCTACTCCACAGACATTATCTCATGATTTCAGAATCAGAATTATATTATAACACGCATATCAAACTCTTGGATAAAAACATAGCTGGATAATATCATAACGCCATTGCCCCAGCTTATTCTGACTACACTGATCCTTCCTCGATCACGAGAGGAGAGTTCTACATTTTCGAAACAAAGATACACGAAACTTTGAATGGTTTAACATGATTCAGCCGACAATTACCTCTTCGATATACCTTTCGATATAGAAAAGGTCGATGGAACTAACAATTAACTCACGCTTGATGCAATATGGGAGCTTTTGAAGTACCTTGTCACTACACACTATAAAAGATTTGATGCAGGCTATATTATTTTTACAAACACATTATGCAACATCTCAGTTGTTGTTAGTGTTGTTCCGCAAGCTCTTCGTGGGAATGTAGTTACTCATATCCTAATGTATGTCAAAGGTTCATCTGAACAAGGTCTATCATATAAGGATAAGGATCATGCAAATACTTCTGGATAGTATGATGCAGACCAGGAATGATCTCTAGACTGAATATCTACTTCAAGATATTGTCTTTGAATTGGAAATATTATGACTTGAAAAAGTGAAAATAAAAGAGACATGTAGTTGGACCATGTGCTAAGGCAGAATACCAGCAACAAAGTTGACTACATGTGCAATTATAATGCTAAAGTAACTTCTCAAAGAGTTGAGGTGTGAAGGAGATATGCCAATGATGGATGGACGACAAGCTACACTAGACCTTTAACTCTAAATTTTTATGAAGTAAAACAGCATCAGTATGAGGATCCAGTTCTAGTTGAATACGGACAGATAGCCAGAAGAAAACCGGAGTCACCATACAGAGTTACTACTGACGGTGTTCTTATGTATAAAGATAGACTTTAGCGTTCCTGATGTTGCAGATTTACGTGGACAGATTATGGTAGAGGCACATTATTCCGAATAAACTGTCCATTCAGGTTTGACTAAGATGTACCATGATCTTAAGCAGATTTATTGGTGGGACGGAATGAAGTGTGACATAGCAGAATTTGTGGCTCAGTGTTTTAATTGCCAGCAAGTTAAACTCGTGTCATCTTTCCAGACTTTATACTTTCAGCAGATAGGTACGTATATATGATCAGGTTGCCAGCTTATCTCTAGCATGAATAGATTATTAGTGGGTTTAGCAATGATCGACACTCATTGTAGGTTTCTGTGATAGCCCTAGGTTGGTCGTGACAAAAGTGGCATCAACGCCTTAGAGATTTAGTATTACCATTCAGTATTTGGAGGAAGACTCTTCCACTTAAAGCACAAACTCATGCAGCTATGTTAATAGAAATAACTATCCTCGCACAGCCTGCTGGACTAAAGAAGATTTAGCTAAAGGCCAGATGTAGGCAGCCCTAAGCTACCAACTACCCGTTCGATTTGCCAAACAGCTGCAACTCTCGAGTTCACAGCTCCATACCTTTGTCGTAAACACCACCGCCTGATGGATGGTACTTCTACTAGCCTTAGAAGCCTTGAAAAACAATAATATGCTTACCCGGCTACAATAACACATACTCTGGCTCAACACTGGGAACATCACAATAGGTTACTGACTGCCTATGCTCACCAGTGCCGGACAAAAAGAGATGGCAACAAACTGAGGATAGAAATAATTAGAGCTTTAGGAAGATCTTCTTCTTATTTATTTAGCTACCAAAGCTAGACTACTTACGAGTCAGGCTAACCGAAGAATCTCAATTGAAGAAATAGACATTAAATGAGCTTTATGGAACAACATCCATGCCAATTTAACCTCCCAATAAGAAGGAAAATCTGAAAATTTACCGGAAACCCTTTTATAACCCAGATAAGCTCATGGGATAGCATGACTCTACAAACATCTTGAACCGATGGAAGACACACAGATCAAATATTACTTACTAACCACTTTACACCGGAAGAAACGATAACACTTTCTGATGGTGACGAACTAGGATCTCATTATCCTACCAACACGGAATTCCGAGAAGAGAGATATACTAATTTAATATAATAATAGAAGGTGGCACGACAAGATGCCAGGTAGGCAATAGCGACACTCACTGTCAAATCTCTCATATTTAGACTAGAAAAAATTAGTAGGGTCCCACAAATTCCAGGTATAAATCATACCAAAAGCTCGTCCCTCTACCGCAACTGATTCTTAATAGAACAGTTTTCAATGAAACCATGGTAAGATAAACGAAGTCCAGACCGATCGGAAGAATAAAATCTTACTCACATATAATGGAAGAAGAAATACATTGGTGTACTACACCGGATACCTCAGCATCCTGCCAGACTGGCAGTTCATGGAACTGCCTCTGCAGCTGAGCTGAGCCACTACCCTGGTAATCACCTTCTGAAGAACCACTGCCACCACGCTCTCGACCTCTACTGGATGGTGGCATTTTGCTGGCTGATTGAGATATAAAGGAAATCCCCTGCGACTGTGCAGTTGCCTAATGACGAGAGAAAGGACGACTGCCTACTTGCCGAAGTAAAGGAAAACTCCTTTAAGGATAACCAGACTCATGACAATGATAACGCCTTTCCGCTGAAAATGGAAGTAGGACAGATTGTTGATAGCTATAAAGAGAAAACTGAGTCTATCTTGATGAACTATTGGCGCACTTTAAGAATTACACTCTACGAGCTGAGATAACCTGGCAGGTGACCTCCCAAAATAATCAGAACTCTTACCTCTAAATGAGGTACCATGGTGCCTACCAGGGCCGTAGGATCTCATTGCTCTCCCGCTCTAACTTATAGTATGCCTCATACCTCCAATCAATATCAACAACAACATCAAATGAAGTCACAATCTCAATTTCTCGAGCCATCTGGGATCTCAAGGAAATAGAAAGGTCACTAATAAATCTTTGAACAGTCTCGGAAGGTTCATGGACTAGTTCTAGTGCATATCCAGCCATCCTAAAGAATTCAACCTCATATTCTAAAATCTGACAAGCTACCCATCCAATTGACTCAAATTGGCGACTCGTTTCATCTCGCTCGCTATGCGAAGGGAACTTTTCCACGAATCTAGAAGAAAAATCAAACCGAGTTAGCTAATAAGAGAACGGTCCACCAATTCAACGCTGGACCCCTGAAGTGGAAAAGCAGAATAATAAACACCATACCACTCGATATAATCAAAAGCCTGAAGGATACACTGACATTATTTTATTTTAAAAAGAATCACGAGGTTTATCTGATGCATTGCTTAAGAATATCGGAAGGTTCAACCGCGTAAAATAATGCAACCTCTTTGGACACTCGGACCGAACTGTTACCTCGGCTGGCTAACCAGCCGGAATAACTAGAGGCACAACACATGCTGCTTCTGGAACTTATTTTACTGGGGCAACATCAGGGACTGGAACAGGGGCTCCCTGAGAACGAACGTCTCCATCTGCGGCAACCGGATAAGCTGCCTAGCGAATAATAGGTTCTTGCGGTATCTGTATCGCCAAGATTCTCGCCAAAGCATCGTAAAGAGCCAAAGGAACCACAAGGCCCTGCTCCCTTGCCCATCGCAAGCTCGTACAGCTAGGGCCTGCGCGACTAGATCGTCGGCATGACAATTCTCGGGGCTTGAGCAGCGCTAGCCCAAAGCTAGACTACTTCGTCCTGAACTCCTATCGTTTGCTGGTTTGTCGCATGAGAGTTCACAATTACCATGAAGGAATTACCAAAAATACTTTTGCATCCAAGACCGACGCACGATCAGAAATGAAGGAAATGAAACTTCCTAAATGCCATCATAGCCTCTCGTAGACAAGTACGGGCGTCTACGTACCCATCAACGAGACTCTACTAGACACTGTCTTAGTATAGATAGACTCTAAATCGGGCTCTGATACCAACTGACATGACCCGAAATCTGGCTAGGCCGTGCGGGCACCCGACATCCTCCCCTAGACCCATTGGGCGAACCCTTACCAATTAAATTAAAAAAATAAATATAATTCAATTCATAAATAGGACCAAGACTTAGAAAAAAAAGCATAGACATACTGATACCTCTAAGTTGTACAAAAGAAATTACAAGTGACTACCCAACATACTAGGTTTAGGGCTATCCAGACTAGACATCTAAGAGTACAGAAGAAGACAAATACCTCCTGAAGGGAGCAAAATGCAACTGAAATAGTAAACATAAAGCTGGTGGCCATCCGGAATAAAAGCTGGCTCACCCTGACAGCTGAAGTCGTCTTCGCGCCTTCACAACGTGGCGAACTTAATCCTAGAGCGAACCTGCCAAAACGAAGTAGATAGACAAAAACAAACAACAAACAAGGGTGATTCAAAAGGACTCAATAAGTGGGGCAGACTAGCCACCTCAAAGAATAGGATAGCTAGCCAGGGAGAAAAGAACAGATAAACCAAATTCCTCTTATTTAAATTATAAAACGGCAGAACCAGATAATAACTAGAAACACGTATGGAATCACAAACTCATTAACAACCAGGAAAGTAAGATAGCCAAAACATATAGGTAACCCGAACATATCAACAATCAGAAATACATCCTGTTGCGGCGTGCAACCCGATCCATATATTCATCCTATTCCGGCGTGCAATCCGATCTATATATTTATACCGTTGCGGCATGCAACTCGATCCCCGCAACCCAGAATACGAGCCAGAAATATATAGGAAAACTGAGGTATGTCCACGATATAGTATACATACCGCATACATAAAACACAACACAATACACACAATAGTCAGTATGCGGTGCAATGAGATGGGATGAATGCGGTATGATTCAGTGCAGTCACATATGCCTGATACTTATCTCCGCCGCGGGACTCTCATCGTCTACCAGGAGATATATACAATAATGATCCTTCACCGGCTCCGAACTCTCATCGATTACCGGGAAGTATATGCAATGATGACCCTTCACCGGCGTGGGACTCTCATCGCCAGCCGGGAAGTATATGCAATGATGACCCTTCACCGGCGCGGGACTCTCATCGCCAGCAGGGAAGTATATGCAATAATGACCCTTCACCGGTGCGGGACTCTCATCGCCAACCGGGAAGTATATGCAATACTGACCCTTCACCGGTGCGTGACTCTCATCGCCAACCGGGAAGTATATGCAATAATGACCCTTCCCCGGCTCGGGACTCTCATCGATTACCAGGAAGTAAATGCAATAATGACAGCCAGAGTACAATGCTCAGATACTCAATGCAATACCAGCAACAGGACATAACATATAATATACAACGTAAATTCAAGGCTAAGGCGTAATGAGTACGCCTATCGGTAGCTACACACGTAAAGAACACGTGGTAGAAAATCCACGAGACCAGGCGCCTCCAAAGAAATGGATATAAACACTTACCTTGTTACAAAGTTAGCACATCCACTCAATAACTGCTTTGTCCTTTTGGATTCAGTGCCCAAACAATCTTACTTATTCAATAAGCAGAAAATATATTAAATTAGGCTAAAGGCTTCATTCCTCACATCTTAGAGCAATCCGGTTAGGAACCTGATACCCTATTTGCATACGCAATACGCAGGCTAGGCTTTATACAGGGTTTAAGGTCACATAACCGAACCCCAAATAAATTACATTTATATGTTACCCATAACTCACTGAGTACGAATATATAATCAATTCCATTATCGGGGTCCATTTGACCCTTTAAACCATTAATTGAACTTATTAAAATGATGTCTAATATTCAAAGTTTTACCGTTAAAACATCTTCAAATACACGTAATAAACTCAAATAATGCATTAAGGTCATTACGTGAATGTTTCGGGGTAAAAATCCTACTATTTTCCCAGCTCTTTTCTCATTTTCTGGCATTTTTTTGTTTCTGCAGCGTTTTCTCTTCTCACTTCTCGTTCTGCTTCTCTGTGTTCCATATCTAAATTTGTCCGGACCACCGTTTCTATTATATTTTATTTGTTTTTCTTTTATTTTTTTTCTTTTCTTTTCTTTTCTCGACGAAAATTAAAACGGTATCCTATGATATTCGAAATAATTTCAACTTTTGCATACAAGTTATACAAAATATATGTAACACATTCTCTAAATCGAATCTCAAATCGGACTCCCAAAACTCAAGATGTGAATTTAAATGAAAAAGGTCAAATTATTTAACTTTCGGCATTTTAGCGGAAACTAGCCGAACAACATCGAAATTCACTTTCGAAAGTTCACAAAAGTCACAAATAATCATACGAACCTAACGGCGCTTTCGGATTTTGAATCGAATCTCATTCGCCAAAACCGAGCTCGAAAATCTCTTTTTAATATTTATCGACAATAAAAACTGAAACCTTCTTCCGATGCCTGCCAAACGAGGTCTGATTTAGTTCAAATTTTACAGACAGGTCCTAATGGACATAACAAATATTTTAAATTTATCAGCACGCCAATCGGAGTCCTAACTTCTGAAATGACTAACCGAGGTCGTTTCAGTTTTCGAACCACAGTCGGGTCTAATCGACCCGTCATGAATCGACTTTGCATAAAGGGTTTCTACCCTTTTTCAGGTGATAACATTGTTAGAATACCATGGACCTCGTCGGAGGTGTTTCCTGGTGGTGATGACTCCGTCGACGAGAGTCAAGAATTGACCTCATCCAAATGTTGTTGAAAGTGTATGAGTGCTGTAGCGGGTGATGAGGGGAATACAATGATACCATTTCCCCTAAATTTTACCTGCTGAATCGATCGAAAAGTAGTCGTGACAGTGGTGTTGCCATTTCGCCAAGGAGAGAGAGAGAGAGAGAGAGAGAGAGAGAGAGAGTGTGTGTGTGTGTGTGTGTGTGATTATCGGATGAGACGGGGGAAATGGGGATACGAGTGAAGTTTAGGGGTCGTTTGGGGAATAAGATAAAGGGTCTGATCTTGGCCGTTGGATCAATCATGTGGATGGCCAGGATCTTGCCACGTGTGCGCAGAGATATAAAAATGGGCTGAACGTATAGGCACACGTGTATATATGTATATATATGTATATAAAGTGTATAAATAGTGTATAAAAGGATATAAATTACGTATAAAAGCATATAAATTATGCAAAATGTTTATGAAAATGGTATGAAATTAAGAAAAATAATTAGCAAGGCTATATATTTAAAGAAACATCTATTATACTAGGTTTCAAAATGATTTAGGTGTCTTCCTTAAAACAGAAATAATTGTAAAAATATTGACAAGACGTGCAGGTTTTGTAAAAATGCGATCACTCGTGCAAATACTTCTAAAGTAGCCTAATTGGTGTACGTGCATGAGATAATGACTTAGGATAGGGGTAAGTGTAGGATATTTATGTAATTATCAATGCAATTTGTCTGAATAACTGATACTGAAGCATAAGGGACAAAATTAGGTGTCAACATGTATTCAGTGATCGAAGGCTTGTGCTCCATTGAAAAGGATGGATCCCTCCTCCAAAGCAAAGCCAAGTTACAGTAGAACAACTACGGCGTAATAATAATATTGGTGGTGAAATGATTAATAATGGTGGCTAATTATGAAGACGGCGGTGATAATAAGTGCTAGAGGGGAGGTTGTGTTCAGAAGAACGTAACCTTACAATGGGGAGAGGGAAATCTATTTATAAGCCAAGATTAGTTGATCTTCACTACCTGCACGTCTCTCCACTATCAGAGAGTCGTTATCCACGTCCAAAGGCTTCCGATAAAAGCGGGATCGGGTTGATCATACTTATCTGTTGCAACGTCACTTTGCATCTTCGGAGAAATCCACCCACTATAGAGTCTGTAAAACGAGCAGTCATCCCTCATTGTTGTCTACTCTTCGTGATCTCACGCCAACTTGTCTCCAAAGTTTTCTCTCATCTTTCCACGTTGTTGATCTCGTGTCATCAGTGTCACCGGGTGAAATCTGACCAATACAGGCAGTCCCTCCACTTCCCATCAGGACACGTGCATGACATCGTGCGGGCGGCAGTTTTAATCGGTTATCGAGGCAATCATTACCTCAATTCCTATAAGTACCACTTCCAAACCCCATTTCGAAACTTTTTCTCTTCAATTCTTCTCAAATTCTCAAAATTTCTTGTGATCTCTCTTTTTCTGATTGCTAATCTTTGTATTGAAGTTGAAACCATGTTTTGTATCTTGCTTCTATTTGAAATCTTCGAAAAATGGCAAATAATAAAACATCTACTCCAGTGACCACCGCTGATATTGCTACTTTCGTCGCGCCTGCTGCCACAGTGCCTCCGCAGCCTGTCGTTGTAACAGAACAGGCCAATGTTGCTGGTCCCTCTGAAAAAGGAAAGGGAAGAAGCGGAAACCAAAGGGTTTTGGCCCGGAGAAGCTTTACACAGATTCTCACGAAAGAATTTACTTATGACGACGACTGTAAAGTCAGTTACCAAAACGTCGTCCAAGTGAAGAGGAAGAAAAATATTTCTGTCGACGCCGTTTTCAGCGCCATTACTCCGGACTCAATGCCAAAAGTTCGAGAAAACTGTGGATGGAAAGAGGGCATGGTTGACGTTGTGTGCCCTACGGAGAGGATGACCTTGACTACCCAAATTGTTAATCAATCTGTCGTTTTGACATACCTTTTCACGATCGGATTCACGCTCCCAGTCAATCCTTTGATTGCCGAATTCTGTCGCATGTATAGAGTTTGTATCTGGCAATTTTCCCCGATGATCTGGCGGTTGGTTTCTATGATGAGATGGATTGCCAAGAAAGCCGAAGTGGATCTGACACTTTGACACACCCTCCATATTTACTCTCCTCGTGTTTACAAGGTCGAAATCATCACCGTACAGAAGCAGAGGCAGAGGGCTTTGATTTCCAAAAACGACGATGATCTCCGAGATTGGGACCAGCATTTCATTTTCATTCCCACAGATCAATTAACAGATCTGAGGAAGATCCACTCCGTGATCTGTGGAATCAAACTCGTAAGTGTTCGAGTTTTGCTTTCAATTTTTTATGGTTACCTTTTTTACTTAGCTCAATTGTGTTCATATTTCAGCCAGCAAAGTTTTGTTCGAGCTGGTTCCGGATATTGAGAGGTGACTGATCAAGGTTTTGGACAAGACCACCAACAATGAGAGAGCTTAGAAGCCTATAGCCGCCCACTTGAAAGTGAAGACCAAACATCATGGTATGTCTTCTTTTTGTTCCCACCTATTCTGTATGAATAAAGTTACTCTAGCTAAAAGAACATTCTTTTAGGCATTACAGACACAGGCGCCAGAAGCGAGTCAAGTGAGGAGGATGACGAGGAAGATGCTGATAAAGAGAAAGTGGAGGACACTCCTCCTCCAAAGAAGAAGAAGTTGAACTACCATGGAGTCCGAGCAAGACTTCTTGCCAAAACTGCTCAAAAGAAAGAACAAGTGGGGAAAGAGGTAGGTGCAACGACCACTTTCGAACCCATAGAGGATGTAGGCACAGGCGCAGTGATGGTCGTCGGTGTTGTTAAGGTGGCCGAGGAAGGTATGCTCGTTCGGTTTGATCCCGATCAAGAGGCTGTTGAGGAATCTGGCTCTGAGCAGCCGTTGAGGTGCCTAAAGAAGCCAAGGAAGAGAGGATGCACGAGGCAGCAGAGCAGCTAAAGGCGGTCGATGAGTATGTTGGATCTCCTGTTATGGAGTTGACTGATAAGCTTCCCCAACTCCCATTTCCTTCAATTTTAGAAGTTTCTTCAGCTTCGGGGGATAGAGATGAAAGGTTTGAAGACGCCCTTGCCCCCAAAGAACATAAGGAAAGGAAAAAATGTAAGCTACCCCTTGATCGAGAGGTGGAGCCATCGAAATCAAAGTATACCAAAAGTTCAGGTTCATTGTTCTTTGTTGCAGATACCGATGAGCCTATAACTTCGTTGCCAAAGGGCGAGGATGCATCTGCTTTTGCTGCCTACAAGAGGGCTGATGCTGCTGGGAAGATCAAAGAGAGATCAATCAATGTAGCAGTCCCTGGAAACATCGATTTGCTCAGATTTCCAAGGAATCTTGCCGATTATTTGTACGACATTACTGGGCCGATGGAGAGGGCCTGAATGAATTTTCAAAGTGACCTGAACCTTGCTTCCCACGTCGCCTTTGACACATTTTGGGTAATTCTTATTTGTGAATACTTTTCGACTTGAATTCTTCCTGACTTAGTTTCTCTTATTTCAGATGATGATAATGGTGATCGAGACAGTGGACCGTATCTGTCAGCTTCAAGCTAAAATCATATGCTTGCATGAACAGGCCACTTTTTGGCATCTGCCGGTAGTGCTTGCCACCAAAATCTCAATGTCCTAAAATTAAAGTACTCTGAACTCGAAGCTGATGAGGACAAAAAGGCGGCCATTCATACTTTTCGTGAATCGAAGCTGGAGTCACAAATTGTGGCCTTGAACGGACAACTCGAGCGCTATGAAGCCGATGTGGGGAGTAAATGCACTAAGCTAGAGTCTAAGCTATTGCGCAAGGATTTGGAGATTGCGAAGATGAAAGATGGCCTCCATGCTTTACAGGGTGACAAAGAGGCTTTGGTTGTTGAAAACAAAGATTTGACTGAAAGGAATCGAAGCCTTGTGAAGCAGAATCAAGACTTAGGCATCGAGCTGGTTGGCCAGAAGAGATTGATGGAGGATGAATTCAATAGCCGCAAAGAGTTGATCGTTGCTAAATCTCGTCGAGATTTCCTCCAAGAGATGTCTGAGCGCACCGTTAATGTAGCTATTGAATTGGAGAAAGCCATTCAGACTGTGAGGCTTGCTCGTGCAGAGTTGGGTCTTCCTCCAAGTTCTAAAGAAGATGCTTCCAATGAAGAAGAATGACCTCTTAGTTTGTGTTTTTTTTTGTGGTACCGACCCAATGTTGTGGTCGTTTTCAAAAGACAATGAGGCATGTGGCCGTTATAAATGAACTTTTCTTCCCGTTGTCATTGCATTCGTTTATTTCCGAAGGAGTTTTATGCTTTATCGTTTTTGAATGTCGAGTGACTCAGTTGAGTATTGTTTTTCCAAAGGACAAGTTATGTCTCCATCGTTCGTTTTATAAACACCTCCGCTTTCGTTATCGGAAAGAGTTGAGTAAATAGGACCCAATGTAGTTAGCGCGTAATGAAGAATGACGTCTCATTTTCATGCAAGTGCACTCTTTGAACATCAAGTTCGAAAAACTATTTTAACACTTAAGTCAGTTGAATCAACGAGTAACAACGGATGTTCGACAAGAAGTGTTGTATTTATTGCAATGTTGGCCACTATTGGGCGCTTAGTACATGTTGTTCAATCAATCATTGTAATCGATTTCGGAACATGGCCGTTTTAAGGCGCTTATGAGGATGAACTAAAATTTTGGCCGCTAGTGGACCGTTTACATTCCATTTTAAACAAAACTTACAAACAGTCCCCAGTGTGAGCGCCTATTGATCGCTGATTATCTTTTAGAACAGTCCCTAGTGTGAGTGTCTGTCGGCGAAAATCTTGATGTTAACCCTTCCTTCATGGACTCGAGCAGTCCCCAATATCTTTTCAAAACGATTGCAAACTTGACCTTGGGGCGGTCCCCAGTGTTTGGGAAGTCCCTGGTATCTCTTCGTACAGTCGCCAACTTCAGGCTCAAGTATTTCCCAGTCCTCCAACAATCAACGGAAAAGCATGAAAAATCCTTCCTCCTTCTTCATCCCCCCTAGTGTTCGAGTGCGAAGTATGAGGGGTCGGACACTGGTTCAATGTCTCCGTTATATAAACTTTGTGTTTCCTGAAATAAGGATGCAAAAGAAGAAATGGAGTAGATTTAAAGATGAAGACCGCGTTAGAGTGTTCGTCAGACTTATCGACCCCGACTAAGAGCGTTTCGAGCTCATTATGTTTGTGGGTGATGTATCATCTAAAAGTGTTAGTACCAAAAATAATAACGAAGTATGTCCGAATTGGAGTAAGTGAAAATGAATGTAAAGAGTTAGGTTATGCGATACTGAACGTTTTTAGAAGTAGTACTTCTTCAATTGGGTGACATTCGAATTGAACTCGATCAGTTTCGAGTCTAAGGTTTCTAGCTGATAAGATCCTTTGATGACCGCTGCTTTAACCCGATAGGGTCCCTCCCAATTCGATCCCAACTTTCCTTCGTTGGGTTTATCTTTCTTCAGTCGCTTGATCTTCAATACATAATCACCTTCATTACAAGTTCGATACCTGATCTTTTTGTTGAGGTAGTTTTCTGCCCTTTGTTCTGTGCTTATATATGGATCAGTGCCATATCTCTCCTCCCCTTGAGCAAATCCAAGTATACTAACATGGCTTCTTTGTATGATTCATCGGTGGAATGAGCGAACCGAAGGCTTGGTTTACCAACTTCCACCGGGATCAATGCTTCTGCTCCATAGACAAGTGAAAATGGAGTCTCACCAGTGTTGTTTTGTCACCGTTGTTTGATGAGCCCACAGCGCACCTGGAAGTTCATCCAGCTAGTTTCCTTTTGATTCGTCCATCCTCATTTTTAGATACTCGATTATTGTCTTGTTGGAAGACTCAGCTTGTCTGTTTGCGCTGGGGTGATATGGAGTTGATTTGATTCGCTTGATCCCCCACTTTTTAAAAAAGGCTGTGATTCGACTTCCAACAAACTGTTTGTCGTTGTCGCATGTGATCTCTTTCGGGATCCCAAAACGACACATGATATTCTGATGGATAAATTTGATGACTTCCTGTTCTCGAATTTTAGCCAAAGAAATTGCTTCTACCCACTTAGAAAAATAATCAGTTAAAATCAATATAGACTTTACCCCACTGGGCGCTGTTGGAAGCGGCCCAACCAAATCCATCCCCCATTTCATGAACGACCACAGTGACGTGACCGAATGAAGGGGCTATGCTTGTTGATGAATAAAGTTGACATGCCGTTGACACTTGTCGCATTTTTAAACAAAAGATTTGGCATCTTCTCCCATCGTTGGCCAATAGTAGCCAGCTCTAATAAACTTTCGCACCAATGAATTGCTTCCAGAGTAATTGCCACACTCGCCTTTGTGAACTTCCTTCATTACATAACTTGTTTCTCCTTGTCCCATGCATTTCGCCAAAAGGTCGTTATACATGTGCCTGTAGAGTTGATTGTCCACGAGGCAGTATCGAGCTGCTTTAGCTTTGAGTGATCGGGCAGTTTTCTTGTCTTCAGTAAGAATCCCTGCTGCAAGTAAGGCAAATATCTGCTTCTCCAATCCCAAGTATGATTAATATTGTTTACCTCTTTAAGACTTCGATTTGGTGATTACGAACAAGTGGATGACCGTTTCATCGAGTTCTCCTTCGATGACTGCTGCAGAGCCAAGGTTGGCTAGAGCATCTGCTTCGATATTTTCTTTCCCCGGGATTTGTGCTATCTTCCACTCCTGAAAAAAATTAAAAGATTTTGTACCTTGTTGAGCAGTTGTTGCATTCTTGTATCTCGAACACTGAAGTCTCCTTGGACTTGGTTTACCACCAGTTTAGAATCACTTTTGATGTCTAACCGCTTGATTTTCAAGTCTTTGGAAATTTTGAGACCTGCAGTGAGGGCCTCATATTCGGCCTCATTGTTAGTTTTGGCGTGTAGTTTGATTTACCTTAGTCTTTCAGCCGTTGGCGTTATTAACAAGATTACGAGGCCAGTTCTATTTACGTTTGACGCCCCGTCCGTGTAAAGCATCCAGACTCTGGGGTCAGGATCCCTCATCATAAGTTCTTCTTTTTTTGCCTCTGGAAGAATGTTAGCGCTAAAGTCTGCTACAAAATCAGCCAAAACTTGTGATTTGATGGCGATGCGAGGCTAGTAAGTGATATCGTACTCACTCAGCTCAACCGCCCACTTTATTAATCGCCCAGAAAGATAGGGTCGATGTAAAATATTTCGTAAAGGAAAAGTTGTAACAACAAATATAGCATGACATTGAAACTATGGTCTTAATTTTCGTGCTGCTATAACTAGTGCAAGTGCAAGCTTTTCTAGGTGTGGATACCTTCTTTCTGCATCAAGTAAGGTTTTGCTAACGTAATAGATAGGAAATTGTATACATTCGTCCTCACGAACGCGAACAACACTTATAGTAACTTCTTAAATGGCCAAGTAGATCAGCAACACTTCTCCCTCCACTGGTTTTGAGAGTAACGGAAGGTTGGAAAAAATATTATTTCAACTCCTTAAGAGCTTGTTTGCACTCCGGCGTCCACTCAAAGCTTATGTTTTTCTTCAAGACTGAAAAGAATTTGTGACATCGTTCGGATGACCTCGAGATGAACCTGCTTAGATAGGCTACCTGACCGGTCAAACGTTGAACGTCCTTCACCTTTGTGAGCTCATTTGGTATGTCTTCAATTGCTTTAATTTTGTCCGGATTTGCTTCCCAAGAACATGCCAGATCTGACCCCAAACTCGCACTTCTCTGGGTTCAGCCTCATGTCGAATTGCCTCAATATTGCGAACGTCTCCTTCAAATGATCTAGATGAGTTTTCACTCTCAGTGACTTCACCAAGATACCGCCTATATAAACTTCTATAGTTTTTCTGATCAACTTCTTGAACATGGTCGTGACCAACCGTTGATAGGTAGCCCCGGCGTTTTTGAGACCGAAGGATATGACTGTATAACAATAGGTCCCTCTGTCCGTTATGAATGATATTTTCTCATGATCCTCTGGCTACATCAATATTTGATTGTATCCTTAATATGCATCTAAAAAACTTAGCATTCCCTTTCCTGTCGTCGAATAAATCTGTATATTCTAAAATTTAACTTCATGTATTACAATTAAATTTATATTTTGTTGAGTCTTAGGCGATCGTTTTATATCAAAATCTGATGACTGATCGTTGATTTTACGTTCACAAGATTGACCGTTTTGATAAGCACTTAAATGAGATCAAGATATGGATATACTCAAGCAATGACACGTAAATAATGAGTGCATAGTATCAAAACAGACGATAAGTGTGGCAAGAAAACAACGAGGTGTCCAGTGCTATATTCGAACAAATCAAACAAACAAATTATCTTGTCGATTAAAAGGATTAAAGTGATCAATTATAAAAAAACAAATTATTAATGATACTTTAGCTTAACCGAACAGAATGAACGGATAATGCAATTGATGATTTAAGCAACAATTTAGCAGATCGCCAATCTATACTTATCGATCTGTTGAATGCGATATGAATCTATAATCAATCGATGACTATACTTAGATGAGATTCTAATCAAGATAAGCTTATTGATTAATGGCGATGATAATGATGAATGAATAAAATAAACGAACAAAAGGAATATGAATGATCAACTAGGCAATAAATGAACAATTAAAATAAAAGATAAAGCTTATTGTATTCAGTGGTCGAAGGCTTGCGCTCTGTTGAAAAGGATGAATCCCTCCTCCAAAGCAAAACCATGTTACAGAAGAACAACTACGGTGTAACAATAATATTGGTGGTGAAATGATTAATAATGGTGGCTAATTATGAAGACGGTGGCGATAATAAGTGCTAGAGGGGAGGTTGTGTTCAGAAGAACATAACCTTATAATAGGGAGAGGGGAATCTATTTATAAGCCAAGACTCCAATCCTAGTTGAACTTCACTACCTGCACGTCTCTCCACTATCAGAGAGTCGTTATCCATGTCCAACGGCTTCCGATAAAAGCGGGATCTGATTGATCATACTTATCTGTTGCAACGTCACTTTTGCATCTTCGGAGAACTCCGACCACTGTCGACTCTGTGAAACGAGTAGTCATTCCTAGCTAGTCGATGTCTACTCTTCGTGATCTCACGCCAACTTGTCTCCAAAGTTTGCTCTCATCTTGCCATGTTGTTGATTACGTGTCATTAGCGTGACCGGGCGAAATCTGACCAGTACACTTAAATCAAAGGAATTAAGTCCAGAGTCAATTTTCATGGGTAGAAATTTCGGATGAAAGGAATGGCGTGGAAGCTCTATCATGGTTAGATTGGTTGATTAAGTGAGATAAAGTTATACCTTTGGAATATTTGAAACTAGGAAGGCATAATGCAAAGAAGCCAAGTCCAATCTTTACGCGTTTCATTTAGTTAGTAAGAAAATAAAATAATTAACAAAGAATTACTCTATTCATTTCAATCTATATGGCGTATTTGACGTTTATGAAATTAATACATACAAAGTTGTAAAACTCGTACGACATAACATGTGTTTTGTAAAACTTTTGAATTTATAATCATAATTAAATATATCATAATATTTGTTATTCACAGGAACCTGAAATTAAATGCAAACCAGAAAGAGAAGTCCGAACACAAGAAGTGTTGGAAAAAGAAGATCAGAAGTCAGAACATTGAAATTGCAATGAAGGATCATATCTTGACTCAAACAATATGGAAATAGTCAAAGAAGTTCTAATTGATAAGTCTTCCACTTAGATAAGTAATACTAGTATTCCCAGTCTTCCTCTAAGTGAGAGTCATTTCATAGTAGTCCATACATCGTAAATTTGTGGAACGATGACCTATATGGACTGCAATATATCGTGACAGACTCTGAATATTATATTTGCTTAACACTCCATTTAATTATAAAAGTCCAGTTCATTTACTTGAGTTAAAGTACGGAACAAATTTAATGGATATTCATTCCATGCAGTATTTTCTATTCCTCTCGCTAATTACTTTCATAGTCTTTCTTTACAAATGTATATGTGTTCCTTCAAGAATTAAAAAACACTCACCACCATCACCACCAAAGCTTCCAATGATAGGAAATCTACATCAACTAGGGTCGTACCCTCATCACTCTCTTCAAAAATTATCCAAAAAATATGGTCCATTGATGTTGTTTCATTTTGGTAGTGTGCCAATGGTGATTGTTTCCACTGCTGAGGCTGCTAAACAAATATTTAAAAACCATGATGTGATCTTCTCTAATAGAAGACCTAAGTCAGATGTGCCTGATAAACTTCTCTATGGGTCAAAAGATATTGTATTTACTCCATATGGTGAATATTGGAGGCAAGTAAGAAGTATTAGTGTGCTTCACCTTTTGAGTAACAAGAGAGTTCAATCATTTCGTAAAGTTAGGGAAGAAGAGACGTCCTTTATGATCAAGAAAATTAGACAAACATGCTGTGATAATATTTCGAGCTCATCAATAAATATGAGTGAACTTTTCATGTCTCTAACAAATAACATAATAAGCAGGGTGGCCATAGGGAGGAGATTGAGTGAAGGAGAAGGTACGAAGAATTGTAAGGATTTGATAGGGGAATTATTTGGATCGTTAGGTACTTTTAATATAGGAGATTTTATTCCTTGGTTATCATGGGTGAGTAAAATCAATGGGTTGGATGCAAAATTGAAGAAATTGGCAAAGGAAATAGATGAACTTTTGGAAGGAGTAATTGAAGATCACATGCTTCGAAGGAAAATAGATGCCCATGCTTTTGAGACCGATGAAGCTAGTAGTTGTGACTTTGTGGATATTTTGCTTGGCATTCAGAATGGAGATGTGGCTGGTGTTTCAATTCAAAGGGATTCAATTAAAGCCATTGTCATGGTATGTTCTTTCTATCAAGATTTAAATTTTTTATACTGCAGGTAGAATTAATTCTACCCTAGCTCTTAGGTCACCTAAAATATAAATACTTATCAAGTGGAACAAGTTATTAGAGAAACTAGTCATAAAACTTGATATTTACATGTTAATTACACCATATACTGTAGTATGACAGTTAATACTAAATTATCAATGTATTAAAATAAGTAGAATAATAAACTTGCTCGTTTTGCCTAAATTTGATGTTTATGTAGTGTATGCCCTATCAATTGCAGGATATTTTCTCTGCAGCGACAGACACAACTGCTACAACTTTAGAATGGTCAATGACTGAACTTTTAAGACACCCAAAGACCTTATTAAAGTTGCAAAATGAAGTGAGAAAAATAACTCAAGAAAAGTCGGATGTAACGGAAGATGATTTAGAAAAAATGCCTTATTTAAAAGCAGTAATTAAGGAGAGTCTACGACTTCATCCCCCGGCACCATTGCTCCCACGAGAAGCCATCAAAGATGTCAATGTCATGGGCTATGACATTGCTGCAGGTACACAAGTCCTTATTTGTCCATGGGCGATTGGTCGAGATCCAATGTTATGGGAAAATCCAGAAGAGTTCCAGCCAGAAAGATTCTTGAAATCATCAATTGATTACAAAGGACTTCATTTCGAATTAATTCCATTTGGTGCTGGTCGACGGGGTTGTCCAGGCATTACATTTTCTAAGGTTATTGTTGAACTTGCGTTAGCCAAACTAATGTACCATTTTGAATTTTCGTTGCCTAATGGAGCCAAAGTGGAGGACTTAGATGTGGTCGAGAATTATAGTTCTATTGTCAAGAGGAAATATCCTCTGCTTGTTGTGACTGCTCCCCATTCTTGACAACTAGAAAAAAAAAATTCTATGAGAGGACTGTACTGTTGGTATAGCTTAATGATAGATTACATATTCTGTTTATGTTAAAATGTAAAGGATTTCTAGTTGAAGACCATGTATAAGACTATAAATAAGCAATTACAGCTAAAAACTTATTGTATTGGATAAAAACCATCGTCACTTAAAAGAGTGCCTGTCACATGGCACGAGCAGAGGTTTCTCCCAGACAGATATCTAACGGAAAGATGACTGGCCAGGCAGTTACCACGAGCAGGCCCAAAGCAGTTACGTAACGCCTCCCCAAATCAACGCAATTTGAATGAACGGCTACCTGTTCATACGCGATTGCTCAATGAACGGTTATAAAGGCAGCGGTTACATACCCAGCGGTTACATACCCAACGGTTACATACCCAGTGGTTACGTACCCAACTGCTGCCTAGTAAATCTATAAATAGCGTTTATTTTCGAATTGTTGTAACATACATTCTCTTCTCTATCTACAATATCAATAAAATACTCTCTTTGCTCTTGCTCAATGTTGTTCATCGTTTACGTTATTGCAAACTTTATTATCAAGTCTTCAAGTATAATTGACATCAAGGAATCCTCACCGAGATCAAGCGATCCAATACGGTTCCTTCTACTTATTTAATTCACGCTTTAATCTTATTTATTGTCGACTATTCTGCATTCCTTTTATTTATTATCATTGCATCTCCATTGGAAATCGTGCATATACTTGTAATCTCGTAATTAATGCAATCCTGTATTTAAATCGGTTAAACTCTTAATATAAACTATTGATCGTGACTCCGCAAATACAAATTTAATTGTTAATTGGCCTAAAATCGGATCTAGGTTAAACAATTTGGCGACCACAGTGGGAGCCGGTCAATAGCCTTTATAGGTTAATAGTTTATCTTTTTCTTGCATTGTATTCTTTTCTGCCGATCTTTTGTTTGTAACTGACATGGCAGAAAGCGATTCACAAAGAACTATGGTGAGCGGAAGTCAAGCACGTACTCCTCCACTAAGCCCTAACTACTCTCCCGATTACTCGTCTGACGGGCAAGAACACTCTTCCCAAGGACCAAGTAGGCCACGGAATAGGCGTGCATAATCTCAGAGCAGAACCCCGCCTAGAAGACGACGCCATAGAAGTCTCTCCCCTGACCAAAGGAATCTCCAAGAAACAATTTTTGAATTTATGCAGCAGTAAGCGGAGGTCAACAGGGGAATAAACGAGGCGATCAATTCTCTTCGAGGGCAAATCCCACCAGTTACGGGGACTGATCCTGCACCCCAAGGTCGAGATGTTCCTTCTTCACACACTTCAAGGCAAGATGGAGAGCAAAACGCGGCCAACAACGGATGAACCATAGAACTAGCAACCCAAGCAAATCGAAATCAAAACGGAGGATCTATGGCATCCACTGAAATGAGCGTCGTCGTGGAGGCACTCACCAAGCAATTCAAAGAGAGCCAAGAAGCACTTCAAAAGTCTCTACACGAGAGAATTGATCAGATACCAGGCGCTCCACCCACACTGAAGAAAATTGACGTTCAATGCTACTCGCAAAGGCCTTGGAAGAAGGAAGCAGCACCAAAGGCGATACCAAAAATATTCAGAATGCCAAATATTCCGAGATATCGCGGGACATCTGACCCCAATGATCATCTCATGATGTTTAGCAATTTTATAAAAGCAAGTGATCTCACCAATGAGGAGGTCGAATCAGTGCAATTGAAAAAATTCGTGGAGACCCTAGCGGACGGAGCTCTACGATGGTACTCAATGTTGCCACCAAACTCTATTGGGTCCTTCGCGGAGATGGCTGAATTGTTCGTGAAAGCCCACACAGGCGCCCAGAAGACGAAAACTCGCGTAGAAGACATCTTTGAGATCAAGCAAAAGCCCGGCGAGTCTCTTCGAAGATATGTGGACCGTTTTCAGCGGGAGCGCATGTTGTTACCCAAAGTACCGGATAGATAGGCGGCCATTGCATTCACAAACAATTTGGATGTCAAAAGCTCAGAGGCTACGCGCAGGCTATACGAATCTCTTCGCGAATTCCCAGCAGCCAATTGGTCAGATGTCTACAATCGCTACAACTCCAAGGTACGCATTGATGAAGACAGGCTGATAGGAACTAGTGCCCGAGGTAAGAGTCAATCACGGAGAAGTGGCTCCGGCAGGAAGATGGAGTCAGAAAGGTCGAATGTACGTTATGAACTGTACCCTGACCGATCATGCAACAACTCCAAAGGGCGCGGTCGTAATAACAAAGGTCTAGTATGAGGGGACGATACAAAGTCGAGTGCTCGTGGAGCCCCAAGTCTACTAAACTTCAACGTAGAAATGACTGAAGTGATTGCAGCACTCAAAGATATGGGCGAAAGGGTCAAGTGGCCAAAGGACATGAAAACTGATCCAAGTAAGAGAATTCAGGACCTTTGGTGCGAATTTCATCGCGACCACGGTCACACCACTGAAGATTGCAAGGCCTTAAGATACGAGGTCGCACATTTATTAAAACAGGGATTCTTGAAGGAACTCCTAACCAAAAAGGGAACGCAAACTCATGCGAAGGCTTAGCAAAACAAACCTGGCCCTCCACTAGCATTTTTCCCGAAGAGGACAGTCAACATTATTTCGGGTGGAATCGAAGTTGACTCCATTATTTTCACAGCAAAAAAGTACGTAAAGGTCTCTATTACGAAGACCAAGTATCCACGGCCGGAAGAAACAATAACGTTTGTAGACTCGGAGACAGATGGCTTGCAATTCCCACATGTTGATGCGCTGGTCATAACATTGCGCGTGGAGGAATTTGATAACAAAAGAGTTCTCATTGATGCGGGCAGCTCTGCGAATATCATTCAATCACGAGTTGTCAAGGAGATGCAATTAATGGAGAAGATCGTGCTAGTGTCACAAGTTCTCTCCGGCTTTAACAACTCAAGTGAGAAGAGCCTTGGTGAGATTACTCTCACTACTCTTGTCGAGGGGGTAGCGAAGGAGACGGTATTTCAAATTGTCAACGGAGACATGGCCTACAACATTATCCTTGGAAGACCATAGATCCATGAAATGCAGGTTGTTCCCTCCACATACCATCTGGTATTAAAATTCCCATCAGAATGGGGAATACGCGAGATACGAGGAGAGCAACGCTCTGCTCGAGACTGCTATTCGGTGACCCTCAAGCTGCCCGAAGAAAGTAAATAGCAATTACAGCAACCAGGATCTGACTCAGCGAGTAAAAAAGCAAAGTATGAGGTCCCGGATTTCATCACAAAACTCGAGGCACGGGAAAATTATACTCCGATCGTAGAAACTTTGGAACCAGAAGAACTGTTCGCGGACATGCCAGAGCGGAAGGTCTACTTAGGGACAGAATTAAATGAACGCCTACGAGGAGATATCCTCCAATTCCTCAAGGAGCGGCATACGACGTTCGCTTGGTCGCATGTAGACATGATGGGTATTTCTCCAGAAATTATCTCTCACAAGTTGAATGTTGACCCGTACCACCGTCCGGTGAAGCAGAAGAAGCGCCCCCAGGGAGCTTTTCGAAATCAAATAATAAACGATGAGGTTGATCGACTACTGAAGATTGGATATGTACGCGAAGTTAAATAACCAGACTGGTTAGCCAACGTGGTCGTTGTGGCTAAGAAAAATGGGAAATGGCGAGTTTACATTGATTTCACTGATTTAAACAAAGCATGTCCGAAGGATTTATATCCTCTTCCCCGGATATATCAGTTGATTGACGCAACCGCCGAGCAGGAAGTGCTCACCTTCCTTGATGCATATTCAGGGTACAATCAAATATTGATGGACCCAATGACCAGGAGAAAACATCATTAACGTGTAGAGGGGTGTATTGCTACAAAGTTATGCCGTTTGGGTTAAAGAACGCAGGTGCAACGTATCAGCGATTGGTCAATCGTATGTTCCACAATCATATTGGTAAGACCATGGAGGTGTACATCGATGACATGCTGATCAACTCAAAACGGCCAGAAGATCATCTGGCACACTTGAAGGAAGCCTTCCGAATACTTGACCAATACAACATGAAGCTTAATCCAGAGAGGTGCGCATTTGGAGTTGGTTCAGGAAAATTCCTAGGCTTCATCGTCTCTCAACGTGGATGAAGTCAATCCCGCTCAAATCAAAGCGATTGAGTCAATTCCAGACGTGCTGCACAACCGAAAGGATGTCATGAAATTGACTGGAGGGTGGCAGCCTTGCGCATGTTTATATCTCGCTCATCTGACCGGTGCAAAAGTTTCTTCGATGTTCTGAAGCAAAACAAGGAATTCAATTGGACTCCTGAATGTCAACAAGCGCTGAGAGATCTGAAAATATATCTATCCAACCCACCCCTACTCTCTATGCCTCAGCACGGGGAGCAGTTCTTGATCAATTTGGCGGTTTCAGAGTCTTCGGTAAGCGCAGTTTTGGTTCGAGAAGAAAAAGGTAAGAAACTTCCCATTTATTACATTAGTAAAACTCTAATTGATGCGGAAACACGTTACCAACCCCTAGAAAAACTGGCTTTAGCACTCGTAACTGCTGCCCGTAAATTACGTCCTTATTTTCAAGGTCATTCAATAGTTGTAGTCACAACCTTTCCTTTACGAAATGTTTTGCATAAACCCGAACTTTTGGGAAGGTTGGTTAAATGGGCAATAGAATTAAGCGAATTCGATATTACCTACCAGCCCCGGGTAGCAATAAAATCACAAGCCCTAGCAGACTTCGTAGCAGACTTTATCACTAATATATATCCTGAGGCGAAAAAAAGATGCAATTCTCTATGCTGGGCAGGCCCATGGTGTGTGGACCCTATTCACTGATGGCTCCTCGAGCGTCAAAGGGTCTGGTCTTGGACTGGTTCTTGTCACCCCGTCCGGAGAAACCGTCAGGCAGGCCATCAAGTGCTCGTTTATTACTAACAATGAGGCCGACTATAAGGCCGTAATTGCAAGATTGGAGTTAGCCAGAAGCTATGGAGCAAACATTATCAAACTCAAGAGTGACTCTCAACTAATAGTCAACCAAGTGACCGGAGGTTTCATTGCACGGGAATCCAGAATTCAAGTGTACCTTGCCCGTGTAAAAGAACTTTTAGCCCAGTTCGACGAATGGGAAGCGCTCCAAATCCCACGGGAAGAGAACTATGAGGCAGACGCCCTGGCAAATCTGGGGTTGTTAGCGGAAATTGGGGCGGCCAGCTCCTCGACTGTCGTTCAACTCCTCTGCATGACTATAGATCGAGAAAAGTTTGAAGTTAATGCTATAAACGCAACTTGGGACTGGCGAAATGAAATCACGAATTATATTCTTCATGGAACTCTGCCCGAAGATGCGAAAGCCGCTCTCAAACTCAGAATAAAGGCTGCTCGGTATACAATCATCAACGGCGATCTTTACCGCAAGATGTTCGCAGGGCCCCTTGCCAAATGGCTAGGACCAAACCAGATCAATTACGTGATACGAGAGGTCCACGAAGGTTGTTGTGGTAATCATTCTGGGGGCAAAGCGTTAGCGCGCAAATTGATCCATGCAGGGTATTATTGGGATAAGATGGAGAAAGATACAAACGATTTCGTCAAGAAATGTGATAAGTGTCAAAGGTTTGCGCATCTTCTCCATCAACCGGCAGAACTGCTCCACTCAATAATCTCCCCGTGGCCATTCTTGAAATGGGGAATAGACATAGTTGGTCCTCTTCCTGCTGCGCCAAGAGGGGTACGTTTCTTGCTAATCGTCACCGATTACTTCACCAAATGGGTCGAAGCAGCAGCATACGCAAAGATACGACAAACAGAGGTAATTGACTTCCTTTGGCGGTATGTTGTATTTCATTTTGGAGCGCCGAAGGAAATAGTCATGGATAATGGCCCACAATTCATCGGCCAGAAAGTGAATAGGTTCCTCGACGACTTACACATCAAAAGGATTACTTCTTCCCCATACCATCCAGTTGCCAATGGACAAGCAGAGTCAACAAACAAGATAATCATTGAATCTCTCAAGAAGCGCCTCGAGCAGGCCAAAGGGTGTTGGGTAGAAGAACTTCCCGATGTACTATGGGCTTATCGCACGACAATAAAATTGAGTACAGGGGAGACACCTTACTCGTTGGTATACGGCGCGGATGCTCTAATCCCAGTTGAAATTGAAGAGACAAGTCTACGGTACGCACATGCTACCGAAGAATCCAACTCAATCAATCTTTCCGAAGAATTGGATCTCCTCGAAGAACGAAGGGAACTAGCACTTGTACGAGTACTCGCCCAGAAGGAACGAATCGAACAATACTATAATCGGGGACTATGCGTATGAAGTTTCCAAGTTGGGGATTTTGTATTAAGGAAAGTATCTCAAAACACACAAAAAGCAAACTCGGGAAAATTAGGCCCTAATTGGGAAGGCCCCTACAAGGTAGTCGCATCAGTCGGCAAGGGATCTTACCGTTTGGCATGACCAAATGGCTCAATCGTCCCAAACAATTGGAATGTGATTCACCTCAACAGGTATAACTTCTTAATGGTAAAATGGTAAGTTATTCTATTCCTACCTTTTACTTTTATGGCATTCTTACTTTTATTATATTTCTCTTAAATGGTACTAACGGCCTAAATAAGGCCAGATCCGTTTAGCTCAGCTGGTAGAGCTCGAAGTTCTTTAAGTTCGCGGCTGTGGGTTCGAATCCCTCAACGGACGCACTCCTCGTTTGGTTATATGTGTTCTTTTATCTACGACCAGCCTTAACTCTTTTTATGTTAAATCTTCCCGTATTTCAACATAAAAACAAAGAGGGTGGTAAGAGGCCCATATAGGCAAGATAAAACCTTCATAAAGGCAAAAGACCTTGTAAAAAGGCGAGTTTTTAAAACTTTTTATGTGACAAGCTTCCACGAAAATAAGAGAAGTCGTTCACAAGGCCAGCGACTCGGCCAGAGTTAAACTACAAACTTTCTGCATCGACTTTCAACTATCAAACAATGATAAGAAAAGTTGTTCGCAAGGCCAACGATTCGGCCAGAACCTATTGACCACGACTCGGTCAGAATGAAACATCTGCGCAGACCACTCACAACTTATGACCTCTTCCTTGAGAAAGGCTAAGTTAAAACATACGAACAGACTTTTGAAGACCAGAACTTAGCAAAGTTCAAACTTCTAAAAGTGCTTAAACAAAAGGCAAAAAAGCCACAATGCATCCAAACATAATTACAAAGATCAAAGATTCAAGCTAGACACAGCCATTGAATAGAAAGGTCTGAAAATATATACATTGTCTTGACAAAACAATAAAACTGTCGAAACGGCTGACAGAAGTTTTGTTGAGTGACAAAGGCCAATGAAACCGGCCAAACAAGGATCAGAGAGTCCCAAAGAGACCTCTACCTACAACCAACCATCCGGCTCTCGCCGGATACAAAAACCTACAACTTGATCAAAGGGGGGGCATTAATTTTGAGGACTCTGACAAGAACCCGATGCACCAGCTCTATCGGCTCCGTTATCGTCACCCGAGCTCTCATCACCATCATCATCTTCATCTTCATCTGACTCTTCAGGAGAAAGGTTCAACACTTGCCTCACTTCACGAACGGCACGCTTTGTTTTCAGCATCGCTTCCTCGACGTTGATATGGCCTGCGTGGACCTTCTCGAGCAGTGTTCGCTTGGTTTCAAGTGCAGTAAGCTTCGCCTTGATCTCGAACTGATCGTGAAAGTTGGCCAAGTCCTTAGATAACGCGTCTTGAACGCTCATCGACTGGCAACTTGGTCCCTGGCGGCTTGAAGCTCAGCTTAAGTATTAACGGATTCCTTCTTAGCCTTCCGCAGGTCTATCTCTAAAGATCCACGTTCATCGAGTGGCTTGCTCAGCAAAGAGTTGTGTTCTTCAAGCAGAGCCTCTATGTCCCGGGCAGATTGTGCAAACCCCTCTTTCTCTTCAGAAAGAAGGTCCTTTTCCTCGGTGAGCTTGTTAATCTGTTCAACTCTTCTGTTGTTGGTCTCAGCCAACCGGTTAACTTCACCCTCGAGGAAACCACACCTCTCTGCCAGAGCCTTATTCTCCTTCAGAGTCTTCAGCAGCTCTTTCTTCAGTTCAAGCACCTGATCAGGGTTGTTGATCCTGGAACGGAACATCAACTCGGCAGCCATCAAACTTGACTGAAACAGCAAAATAAATAAGGTTAGAAGTATAAATTCAAAATTACTTCCAACTCAAGAAAGTGTTAAAAAAAAAAAGCACTTACCCGGGCAGAGTCAGCAGCAATAGCAAAGGCCAGGTCTTCATCACTCATCTCCCTCATTGTCCATTCTTCACGGGGACCAATGAGCGATGAAACTGCCTTGGCTAAATTGCCCAGCCTAGTCACAAAGTTGAAATTGGGGGCTAGCTTCATGGTGCATTCCCTCTCGCAGTATTTAGGCTCCCTAGCCTGCTCAGAGGGAAAGTTTGGGCCAAATTTATAGCGCACGCCTCGAATGTCCCTTGCTCCAGTCAGACCGCTGATATTAGTCCGCCGAGTGAGCCTTGTCCTTGACATATCAGAATCATTCGCCACTCCAGGATCTCTTGTGTCGCATTCGTGCAAGCAAACAGGCACCTCCCCTTCAGTGGCCACGTTCTCCAAGTCTTCGAAATAAAAAACAAGAGGACTCTGGCCACCCTCTTGGGGGATCTCTTCTCCTCCTTCTTCTTCTTCTCCAACCTTCCTCTTACCCTTGTCTGAATGAGAAGAGCCTGCCTTTACCCCGTCATCAACTTGGGGACTCCCCTCCGGAGTACGGGCAGTCTTCTCCTCATCTTTCTTCTTGTCACTTCGGAGATAGGGCTTTCTCATAAGGTCTGCGATAGTTTCAGTATCTGAAATGTCGATCACTTCCTTGTAAAATCCCTCTCTCGGTGCAGACTCGGGGACTTCAGTAGAGCTCCTGACACGCTCTTCTTCAGGCCTGGGCACACTGGCCTCGGGCGGAGTCTCCCCTTCAACGGCTGGGGTCTTCTCGGCAGCCACGGAAGCCTTACGAGCAGCCTTCTTCCATGCTCTGCCCTCACCTTGGCTCTTCTTCTTCCTCTTTAGGGATCTAATGCCGCTAGACAATAGCTCCTCGCCACCTTCCCTCCTGCACATTGCCTCCGCTGCGACCTTATCCTCAGGGTCAACAGCGGGTCCTTATGGCATGGCCTGAGAGGAAGGGGCAGGGAAGAAGTCTCCTTGGGTGCCTAGACCTGCAAAAAGGCAGAACAGTTAGATACAGCAAAACCACGAAGAGAAAAAATAGCTGCGACAACGAAAAGTTCTCACCGTGAGTCTTTGCGGCCAGAACCTTTTGCGCAGTGAAGTATGTCCATTCCCTCTGCTCAACAGGGAACTTCTCCAGAATAGCCTCAATCCCACGCTGTCAGCTCATCAACCGATATGAGTTATCGTAGGGCAGCTTGGTAGCTGTAAGGCAGAATCAAAGAAGTGAATAAACGAAAAAGGGGAAATATGGAAATTCCAAAGAAAAACTCGGGGACTTACGCCTCTTATTCCAGATCGCGGAGAGAGGAGCCTTGGAGTTAAGGGACAATGCTGGGTGCGCACAAATATATACCGGTGCAACCAACCTCGATCATTGGTGTCCTCAGAACTGTGTATCAAGTCCTTGCTCCCACGCATTCTGGCGTTGGCAAAACCGTCCTTAAAAATTTGTATGATGTACAAAGAAATAAAATGATCATACTCAAAATTTTGACCGGTCTCTTCGGCAAACCAGTCAATAAGTTTTACCATTCTATACATGTTGGGGCTCAGTTGCCCCGGGCAGAGAAAATATTCCCTACAAAGCCTGTCGAGTACATGATGAAGGGGTAACGTGCAACCAACTGTGAATGGGTAGGTGGACATGGCCATCCACCCTGCCCTATGAGAAGTAATGTTCTCATTTTCAGATACCGACAAAATGGGAACACTCGTGTCCCAGCTGCAGTCCGCTCTAACTCGTGGGATCATCTCCGACGTGATCCCAGACTTGAATCTGTACGCTGGCCATACGCGTACATCTCCATAATTGTTGAAGGCCTTGATGCTGCAGTCCTTCTCCAGTTTACCCCAGTTCTTGGGGATGATTTCTGAAGCAGTGGCCTGAGCGGCTCTAGATCTAGGGGTAGCCGCGGAAGAACTACCAGCAGCAGCGTTCATGTTCAAATTTTTCTTAGCCTTTGGAGACACGGTTGAATAAGAATCGAAAATTAGAAGGAAGATTGAAGAAAATTCAAGGGGTTTTCAAGATTCGGAAGTTGTAGAATGAAAGCAAGCAAAAGGGGTAAAATTCAACAAACCCCTATTTATAGGAGTAAGCGGGTCCAGCCCATCGAGTTTCCATATGACACGTAGAGATCATCGAAGAGATTACGATCAAATCCAATCGTCAAAAGAGGAAGTAGGTTTCGTCGGGTTCCGAAGCAGCATCATTGCTCTGAAGTGCAGCAGTCACCTGGCAACTGAAAACGGACGTGTGCACGTGACTGAGGCGGTTAAAATCATTACTTTTGCCCTTGAGGCGCGCAGTAGTCACTTTGAAGCCGACGGCGGACGTATGGACGTGCCTGACGCAGTTACTTTTTATATCGTGCATTTAATATGCGCGTCACTAAGACTTATCATGTTGCTGATGAAATGCGCACGTCACCGAAGCTCGTCATGTTGCAGATAAAGGTTGGACTTTACGAATAAATTTCCCACCAAAATTCACATCCACTCCTCGAGCAGAAACTCTGCTCGAGAAGTGCGGGGACTATCTGTATTGGATAAAAAACCATCGTCACTTAAAAGAGTGACATGTGTCTGCTACGTGGCATGGGCAGAGGTTTCCCCCGGACAGACATCTAACGGACAGATGACTGGCCATGCGGTTACCGCGAGCAGGCTCAAAGCAGTTACGTAACGTCTCCCCAAATCACACGCAATTTGAATGAACGGTTACCTGTTCATACGCGATTGCTCAATGAATGGTTATAAAGGCAACGGTTACATACCCAGCGGTTACGTACCCAACGGCTGCCTAGTAAATCTATAAAATAACGTTTATTTTCGAATCGTTGTAACATGCATTCTCTTCTCTATCTACAATATCAATAAAATACTCTCTTTGCTCTTGCTCAATACTGTTCATCATTTACGTTATCGCATACTTTGTTCTCAAGTCTTCAAGTATAATTGACATCAAGGAATCCTCACCGAGATCAAGCGATCCAATACGGTTCCTTTTACTTATTTAATTCACGCTTTAATCTTATTTATTGTCGACTATTCCGCATTCCTTTCATTTATTATCAATGCATCTCCATTGGAAATCGTGCATATACTCGTAATCTCGTAATTAGTGCAATCCTGTATTTAAATCGGTTAAACTCTTAATCTAAACTATTGATCGTGACTCCACAAATACAAATTAATTGTTAATGGCCTAAAATCGGATCTAGGTTAAACACTTATCTGGAGCAGTGTTAGATCAGACGAATGAATGGAAGATGTGTCTGCATATACACGGTTTTTTTTTTTTTTTTTGAAAAACTGGATACTTATATTATTTTAATTTTCTAAAATGTTACAATCCAAAGTGATGCTGCTTAGAGCATTTTGATTGCCAAGACTGGCGAGATTAGTACAAACTTGATCAGAAATAGATTTGACACCTACCAGCCCCTCTCTATCCGCCAACAGTCTGTTATCTAAGGTGGCAGGAGGTGTCACTAAGTTTACTAGACTATTTATTCTGCCCTTGCTGATAGCCTCTTGTGCCAAAAAGTGTGCAACTCCATTAGCTTGTCTGAAATTATGTCGGAGCATCGGTATTCCCATTTTCTCCATTAACAACCTGCAGTTAGAAATAATAGAGGCGTAAGTAGAATAATCTTGACATAAAATTCGTATTACCTCTATTGAATCTGTTTCTATCTCCAGCGGTTGTAACTTGAGCTCCATTGGACATTGTAAACCCTGTCTTAAAGCTAACAACTCTGCGTGTATTGGTGAGTTTGCATAGACAAGATTATAAAACCCAAAAATCCAATCACTATTTTCATTTCGTATAACACCACCAAGACCACCTTGCAGTTTTCCTTGTTTAAAAGCACCATCAGTGTTTAGTTTAAACCAACCCTTCATAGGTTTATGCCATCGGATATCAATTTTCTAGTCCTATGGATGAAGCTATCTTTACTAGTCAAATATTTGTATTCGATCACACGATCAGTAACCACTTTTTTGCTAATATAGTTCTTGGTCTTGTTCCATGTGTTGTTGTTTCTGTTAATCCAAATGCTCCAGAGCACAAAAGGATACAAATCGTGTCATGTTATCATATGATTATTATTAGTGAAAACAAAATTCCTAAGAGTTACCAGCCAATGGCTACTTGAACCATGTACGTCTATATGAATATTTAAATCTGCCCAAAGTTTTTGAGCAACAGGACATTGAAAGAAAATATGAATACTATTCTCTTCTTGGGCGTGACAAATTTTGCAAGTTTTGTCAATATTAATTCCAATATGACTGAGGTAAGAGTGAGTTGGAAGTTTGTTGTGAAGACAGAGCCAAAAGAAGAACTTGATCTTTTGGGGGACTTTTAATTTCCAAATCCAAGAAAAATCTGTGTTACAACTGTCATAATCCTCCATTAAATTATAGACTGAGTTGGTGGTAAAAATACCACTACCGTTAGCAGACCAAGTGGGGATATCAAAATTAGTGAGATTATAAGTAGGATCAATCGTAAGAATCATGCTTTTCATGTGATCAGGAAGATCAATAGACAATTTAGAGAGGTTCCAAGAATTGTTTTCCCAAAGATCTTTAATTTTGACACCACTATCAGATATGGTAAGAGGTCCTTGAACCTCATCTCTAAGATACTGAACATTTGGGACCCACCTTGTGTGCCAAATATCGATATTAAAATTTTTATTGATTAACCACATAACACTTCTATTGAAAAGATTACTTACCTTCATTATACTACGCCAAATAAAGGAATTTTTGCTTTTACTATTAGGACCACAATGATTGTTAATAAGGATTTTGGCCCAAAGATTATTCGAAAAATTCATCAATCTCCAAGAAAGGCTCGTTAGGAGGGCCAAATTTTTAGTTTTGGCTTGTCTAAGACCAAGTCCTCCTTTGCACTTATTTTTAGTCACAACATCCCAACTTATGTAGTGCATCTTTCTTTTGTCGTCTGTTGCGCCCCAGATAAAATTTTTATGTATTTTATCAATATGATTAAGGGTTTTGGTTGGGAGAAGGGAATATTGCATCACATGATTTGGAATGCTATTAAGAACTGATGAGGCTAGGACCACCCTGTCGGCCATGTTTAGAGCTTAGGTCTTCCAGTTCGATAATCTAGTTCTCATTTTATCGATAATAAATTGGTAGTCTGAGGCCTTTGGTCTAGAATGAATTATAGGAAAGCCCAAGTATTTTCCAAAGGAGTCACTAATTTTAATTGTGAAAAAAGAAGACATATATGTCTTGATGTCATTGTGACAGTTCTTGGAAAATATTATTTTGGATTTTGTAAAATTTATTTTCTGCCCTGACATGTCACAGAAAAGGTTAAGACTCTGGCGGATGGCTAATGCTGACTTAGTGTTGGCTTTAGCCATAAGAGTTAAGTCATCAGCAAAGAAGAGGTGGGAGAAATCAGGGCCCCTCCTATTGAAACTTATAGGATCCCAATTCGCACACTCAACTTGGTGATAAATATAACGAGAAAGTAACTCCATACAGAGAATAAAGATATATGGTGACATTGGGTCACCTTGTCGAATTCCTCTAGAGGAACTAAAAAAGTTTGTCGTAGAACCATTTACCAGTATAACAATATTAGCAGTTGAAATGCATGACATGATAAGTTTCTTAATTTTGGGTGGAAACTTGAATTAACAAAGAGTGCAATAAACAAAAGACCATTCTAATCTATCAAAGGCCTTTTCCAAATCAATTTTGAGAATTATATGAGCATCACGGCCTTTACTTTTATTAATTTGGGAAATAATTTCTTGAATAATTATAGCGTTATCACCAGCCCTTCTATTTTTTATAAAACTAGCCTGGCAAGGGCTAATGAGCTTATCAAGAAAGGGCTTGATTTTATTGGCAATAATCTTAGTAATAACCTTGTATATGGTATTACAAAGACCGATAGGTCGAAATTTATTAAGGTTATTTGCATTGGGGATTTTAGGAATAATACATAAATAGGTTCTATTAATATCTTCAGGTATAGATTGTGTATTAAAAATGTGATTGCAAAACTGAATAACTAATCATTGACCCACAATAGACCAATACTTTTGAAAGAAAAATGGGTGAAGACCATCAGGACCTGGGGCTTGATAAGGTTTGTAAGAAAAGATGGCATTAGTAATTTCAGTTTGTAAAAGAGGCCTATCCAGTAAAGACAGGTCTAAGTTATCAAAAGATAAAGGGCTGTTAATAATAGAATAAAACTTTGTAGAAATATGTGCAGTGGTGAACATATCATGAAAATAGTTCAAAGTGTAGGACATTAAAGAGGAAGGATCATCAATCCAATGTCCCTGATTATCTTTAAAATTGATAATTTTATTCCTCCTCTTTTTATTTGTAGCACTTATGTGGAAAAATCTAGTATTTAACTCACCTTCATTCAACCAAGATATTCGGGAACGAATTTTCCAATAGTCCTCCAAGATGAGAATATTGTTGTACTCATTTTTAAGTTCTTTCTCTAGTTGTTGAAGGAAAAAAACTACGGCCATAAGAAATCGAATTTTGGATTCCATTCAGTCGAGCAAGAATTCTCTTTTTCTTGTGAAAAATATTACCAAAAGTTTCCATTTTCCAAGTCTGGAGGTTATCTATCAAGGTGCTCGTGGCATTAATAAGATCATTATCCTTCCAACTGTTGCTAACGATACTTTTGAAATCTGGATGACTACACCACATACTTTCCAGACGAAAAAGCTGGTTTAAAGGGTAATGAAAGGGGCAATTAAGTTTAATAAGTAAAGGATTATGGTCGGAGTGAGTTCTAGGTAAGTGAACCACAGTAGATTCTGGAAATAAATTAACCCAAGCCTCATTACCAAAAGCCCTGTCTAATCTCTCCATGATTAACCCTCTATTCTTTCTCCTAAGGTTAGACCAGGTAAATTTGCTCCCTTTAAAGCCTAGATCCATTAAGTTGGCGTGGTCAATGCAAGACCAAAATCTAGTCGTTCTGGGTAAGCATATACACGGTTCATGACTTAACCATGAATAAATTGGTGTGTATTTTTATTTTAATTTATAACCGCTATTTTAGAGTTTTTAATTTTAGATTATAATCATTAAAGACTTAATCTGACATAACTTCAACATCATTGAAGTAAATGATTTTCACACTTGAATACGTAATCAATAACAATACCTGATTTTATAGTATCTTTTTGATAAATTATGAGCGAAAGTCTTTGAATTTTTTTATTCATGAGAATAAATAGTTTGTATCTCTCTTATCCTTCACTTTTCGAATTGTGTGATGGAAAATGCATATTTCTTCAAGGCAGAAAGAGTATACATTTTATTTTAAGAGTAATATTAAACCCAAGTTCAATCAACCTAAATAGTAATTAAAAAAATGTAGTTATAATACTACTAGATAACCAATTCCCACATATTAGAATTTCTCTTAAAAATATTTTTTATTAAACTTTTCAATACTAAACGTAGCGGACAACCGAATTGTGATCATGATAATGTTAAATTGTCTGAATTGGTGTAATCGGAGGCGAATAGACTTTTAGCAGCATACCCTTGTCTTCTAAGAAGAAAAATAAATGCATGGATCCAGAATACAAGAGAAAACACATCTACTTTTGGGTAAATTCCTGAAACGATCTCGGTCAGTCGTTTCGGAAGTTAGGACTCCGATTGACGTGTCGATAATTTTAAAATATTCGTAATGTCCATTAAGACCTGTCTGTAAAATTTGAGCTAAATCAGACCTCGTTTGGTAGACATCGGAAGAAGGTTTCAGTTTTTATTGGCGATAAATATTAAAAAGAGATTTTCGAGCTCGGTTTTGCCGAATGAGCTCCGATTCGAAATTCGAAAGCGCCGTTAGGTTCGTATGATTATTTGTGACTCTTATGAACTTTCGAAAGTGAATTTCGATGTTGTTCGGCTAGTTTCTGCTAAAATGCCGAAAGTTAAATAATTTGACTTTTTTCATTTAAATTCGCATCTTGAGTTTCGGGAGTCTGATTTGAGATCTTCCTTCGCGAGTATGTTACATATATTTTGTGTAACTTGTATGCAAAAGTTGGAATTATTTTGAATATCGTAGGGTACCATTTAATTTTCGTCGCGAAAAAGAAATGAAAAAAAAAAGAAAAAGACAAAAAATGAAAGAATTGAAGGCGGTGGTCCTTAGCATAGGACGAACTTATATAACAGAGACATGAGTAGTATGAATAAGAAAGAAAAGAGAGAAGGCAGCAACCGAAAAAATGCCAGAAAATAAGAAAAGGAGCCAAGAAAAAGTAGAATTTTCACCCTGAAACATTCTGGTAATGATCCTAATATATTATTTGAGTTTATTACGTGTGTTTAAATATATATTAACGGTAAACTTGAAATATTAGACATCGTTTTAACAAGTTCAATTAATAGTTTAAAGGGTCAAATGGACCCGATAATGAAATTGATTATATATTCGTACTTTGTGAGTTATGGGCAACTTATAAATGTAATTTATTTGGGGTTTGGTTATGTGACCATAAACCCTGTACATAGGCCTGTCCTGCGTATTGCGTATGCAAATAGGGTATCAGGTTCCTACCTGGATTACCCTAAGATGTGAGGAATGAAGCTTTTAGCCTAATTTGATATATTTTTCTGCTTATCGAATAGAGTGGGATCGTTTGGCAATGAAACCAAAGGATAAAGCGGTTATTGATTAGCAGAGCTAACGTTTAGAAGAGGTAAGTGTTTATACCATTTCTTTGGAGGCACCTGGCCTCGTGGATTTTCTACCACGTATTCCTTACGTGTGTAACTGCCGATAGGCGTACTCATTACGCCTTAGCTTTATATTTACATTGTATATTATATGTTATGTTCTATTGCTGGTATTGCATTGAGGAACTGAGCATTGTACTCTGGCTGTGAGTTGATATATACTTCCCGACAGTCGATGAGAGTCCCGCGCCGGTGAAGGGTTATTATTGCATCACATAGTATTCGTATGTATTACGTTTTCTGGTTATGCACTGCATTATATTGAGGGTAGGAGGATTCCGTCCTCGAGCAGGAGGATTCCGCTCCATTGCATCATATTGAGGGTAGGAGGATTCCGCCCTCGGAGCAAGAGGATTCTGCTCCGCCCTCGGAGCAGGAGGATTCCGCTCCATTGCATCATATTGAGGGTAGGAGGATTCCGCCCTCGGAGCAGGAGGATTCTGCTCCATTGCATCATATTGAGGGTAGGAGGATTCCGCCCTCGGAGCAGGAGGATTCCGATCCATTGCATCATATTGAGGGTAGGAGGATTCCGCTCTGGAGTAGGAGGATTCCGCTCCATTCATTTGGCACATGTGACCCTTTGCATCATATTTCATTTCATCTCATTTTATTTCATTTCATTTCATACCATTGTGTAGACTTGTGGTACATAACTGTTGTTCTGCTTCTACGTGCATTGCGTATTTGCCTATATATTTCTAGCTCGTCTTCTGGGTTGCGGGGATCGGGTCGCACGCCGCAACGGTATAAATATATGGATCGGGTTGCACGCCGCAACAGGATGTATTTCTGATTGTTGATGAGTTTGTCATTCCATACGGTTCC
Source organism: Petunia x hybrida (assembly GCA_037355625.1). Classification (NCBI taxonomy): domain Eukaryota; kingdom Viridiplantae; phylum Streptophyta; class Magnoliopsida; order Solanales; family Solanaceae; genus Petunia; species Petunia x hybrida. The sequence continues at coordinate 11,592,613 of JBBBVM010000064.1, forward strand.
TAGTTATTATCTGGCTCTGGCTTTTTAAAATTTAAATAAGAGGAATTTTGTTTATCTGTTTCTTCTCCCTGGCTAGCTATCCTGTTCTTTGAGGTGGCTAGTCTGCCCCACGTATTGAGTCCTTTTGACTCACCCTTGTTTGTTCTTTGTTTTGTTTTTTTTTTTTTTGTCTATCTATTTCGTTTCGGCAGGTTCACTCCAGGATTGAATTCGCCACGTTGTGAAGGAGCGAAGACGACTCCAGCTGTCAGGGTGAGCTAGCTTTTATTTCGGATGGCCACCAGTTTTATGTTTATTATTTCAATTGCATATTGCTCCCTTCAGGAGGTATTTGTCTTCCTTTTTACTCTTAGATGTCTAGTCTGGATAACCCTAAACCTAGTATGTTGGGTAGTCAGCTGTAATTTCTTTTGTACAGCTTAGAGGTATCAGTATGTCTGTATTTTTTTAAAAAAATCTTGTCCTTATTTATGAATTGTTATATTTATTTCCTAATTTAAATGGTAAGGGTTCGCCCGACGGGTCTAGGGAGGATGTCGGGTGCCCACACGGCCTAGCCGGATTTTGGGTCGTGTCAGTTGGTATCAGAGCCCGGTTTAGAGTCTATCCAGACTAAGACAGTGTCTAGTAGAGTCTCGGTGATGGGTACGTAGACGTCCGTACTTATCTACGAGAGGCTATGATGGCATTTAGGAAGTTTCACTTCCTTCATTTCTGATCGTGCGTCGGTCTAAGATGCAAAAGTATTTTCGTTAATTCGTTCGTGGTAATTGTGAACCCTCGTACGACAAATCAGCAACGGAAGGAGTTCAGGATGAAACAGTCTAGCCTGGGCTAGCACTGACGAAGCCCCGAGAGTTTTGATCGTTGTGACGATCTAGTTACGGAGGTCCCAGCTGTACGAGCTCGCGATGGGCAAGGGAGCTCCTTTTCTTGTTCTTAATATTGCTGCAGTAAATTATATTCCGGAGGTAGTATGTGCTGTACCTCTAATTTTTCTGACTTGTTAGCCAGCCGAGGTATCAGTTCGGTCCGAGTGTCCGAAGAGGTTGCATTATTTTACGCGGTTGAACTTCCGATATATTTAAGCAATGCATCAGCTAAACCCCGTGAATTTTTTTTTAAAAAAATAATGTCAGGGTATTTGTATCCTTCATGCTCTTGATTATATCGAGCGGTATGGTGTTGATTATTCTACTTTCCAGTTTCAGGGTCCAGCCTTGAATTGGTGGGCCGCTCTCTTATTAGCTAACTTGGTTCGGTTTTTTCTTCTAGATTCGTGGAAAGTTCCTTCCGGGTAGCAAACGAGACGAAAAGTGTTGCCAGTTTGAGTGGATTGGACAGGGTAGCCTGTCGGTTAGCCTGTTGGTGTTTCAGAATATGAGAATTAATTCTATAAAATGGCTGAATATGCAGTAGAACTACTCCATGAACCTTCCGAGAATGTTCAAAGATTTATTGCTGACCTTTCTCCTTCCTTGAGATCCCGGATGGCTCGACAAATTGAGATTGGGACTTCATTAATGTCATTGTTGATATTGCTCGGAGGTATGAGGCATACCATAAGTTAGAGCAGGAAAGCAAGAGATCCCGTGGCCCTGGTAGGGCAACCATGGTACCTCATTTGGAGGTAAGAGTTCTAACTATTTTGGGAAGTCACCTTCCAGGTTATCTCAGCTTGTAGAGTGTGATTCTCAAAGTGCGCTAGTAGTTCATCAAACATAGACTCAGTTTTCTCCTTGTAGCTATCTATAATCTATCCAGTTTCCATTTTTAAGGAAAAGGGTGTTATTACTGTCATGAGTATGGTTATCCTTTGAGGAGTTTTTCCTTACTCCAAAAAGTAGACAATCGTCCTTCTTCTTGCCTTTAGCACCTGCATAGTCGCAGGAATTTCATTTAAATTTTAATCAATCAGAGAAATGCCACCATCCAGTAGAAATCGAGAGCGTGGTGGTAGTGGTTCTTCTAGAAGTAATTATCAGGGTAGTGGCTCGACTCGGCTGCAGAGGCAGTTCTATGAACTTCCAGTCTGGCAGATGTAGTAGACCCGTGTGTTTCTTCTTCCTTATCTGTAAGTAAGATTTATCTTTCCGATCGATCTGGAAATGGTGTGTCTTATCATGTTTCGACGGTTTCCTTGGATATTGTCCGTAATTAAGAATCTGTGGCGGTAGAGGGGTGAGTTTCTGATACGATTTATTCCTGGCATTTATGAGATCCTACTAGTTTATCTGATCTAAATATGAGAGATTGACGGTGAGTATTGCTATTGCCTGCTTGGCATCCTGTTATGCCACCTTGTGTCATTATGTCAAGTCTTTTTACCTCTCTCCTCGGAAATCAGTGTTGTAGGATGATGGGATTCTTATTTGTCACCATCAGAAAGTGTCATTGTTTCTTCCGGTGTAAAGTGGTTAGTAAGTAATATTCGATCTATGTGTCTCCTCTTGGTTCGTGACGCTAGTAGAGTCATGTTATTCTACAAAGATAGTACGACTTTAACTTGCTGGAAATTAGAACACTAAGGCACAAATTTTGCTATGTCACACTTCATTCCGTCCCACCAATAAATTTTTCTTAAGATCATGGTACAATCTTAGTCGAACCTGGATAAACAGTGTTTGGAATTATGTGCCTCTATCATAATTTGTCCACGTAAATTTGAAATATCAGGAGCACAAAGTCTATCTTTATACATGGGAAAACCGTCAGCAGTAACCCTGTATGGTGACTCCGGTTTTCTTCTGGCTATTTGTCTGTATTCAACTAGAACTGGATACTCATAATGTCGCTGTTTTACTTCATGAAAATTTAGAATTAAAGGTCTAATGTAGCTTATCGTCCATCCATCATTGGCATATCTCCTTCACACCTCAACTATTTGAGAAGTTACTTTAGCATTATAAGTGCTCATGTAATCAACTTTGTTGCTTGTATTCTGCCTCAGCTCATGGTCCAACTACATGTCTCTTTTATTTTACTTTTTCAAAGTCATAATATTTCCAATTCAAAGACAATACCCTGAAGTAGATGTTCAGTCTGAAGATCATTCCTGGTCTGCATCATACTATCCAGTATTATTTGCATGATCCTTAAACTTATATGATAGACCCTGTTCGATGAACCTTTGACATACATTAGGATATGAGTAACTACATTCCCACAAGGAGCTTGCGGAACAGCACTACATCAACTGAGATGTTGCATAGTGTGTTTGTAAAAAAAATACAGCTTGCATCAAATCTTCTATAGTAAGTAGTGACAAGGTACTTCAAAAGCTTCCCCTATGGCATCAAGCGTGAGCTAATTCTTAGTTTCCATCGACCTATTCTATATGGAAGGTATATCGAAGAGGTGATTATCGGCTGAATCATGTTAATCCATCCAAGTTCCGTGTATGTTTGTTTTGAAAATGTAGAACTCTCCTCTCGTGATCGAGGGAAGGATCATCTAAGTTAGAATAATCCGGGCAATGGTATTATCATATTATCCAGATATGTTTTATAAGTCCAAGAGTTCGGTTGTTCGTGTTATAATTTTGATTCTGCAATCATGAGATAATATCCTTGGAGTAGCTTATAAAGGTCGTGCAAGTTCTTTTGTTATCTGTACGGATTTTTCTTTAGATTTAGGCTCGTTCGAGGACGACGAGAGTTTAAGTGGAGGAGAATGAAACGTCCTCGGTCAGTCGTTTCGGAAGTTGAGGACTCCAATTGGCGTGTCGATAATTTTAAAATATTCGTAATGTCCCTTACGACCTGTCTGTAAAATTTGAGCTAAATCAGACCTCGTTTGGTAGGCATCGGAAAGAAGGTTTCAGTTTTTATTGGCGATAAAATATTAAAAAGAGATTTTCGAGCTCGGTTTTGCCGAATGAGCTCCGATTCGAAATTTGAAAGCTCCGTTAGGTTCGTATGATTATTGTGACTTTTATAAACTTTCGAAAGTGAATTTCGATGTTGTTTCGCTAGTTTCCGCTAAAATGCCGAAAGTTAAATAATTTGACTTTTTTCATTTAGATTCGCATCTTGAGTTTTCGCGAGTCTCATTTGAGATCCGCCTTCGGGATTATGTTACATATAATTTTGTATAACTTTGTATGCAAAAGTGGAATTATTTCGAGTATCGTAGGGTACGTTTTAATTTTCGTCGCGAAAAGGAAATGAAAAAAAAAATGAAAAAAATGAAAAAAAAAAAAGAAAAAGACAAAAAATGAAAGAATTGAAGGCGGTGGTCCTTAGCATAATTCTAAGGACGAACTTATATAAAGAGAGACATGAGTAGTATGAACAAGAAAAGAAAAGAGAGAAGCAGCACCAAAAAAAAATGTCAGAAATAAGGAAAAGGGGCCGGGAAAAAGTAGAATTTTCATTCTGATTTGACCACTATTTAATACATCATCTCTATTTTTACCCTTGTTAGGCCCTACATACTTTTAAACCTACCAACAACTTTTTATATTACTCAAATCTTCGCTCTCTTACTTTTTCAAGGGTAAAAATTGATACTTAACAAGGTCAACCTCTATTTCTTAAACTCCGTGCCCGGTCAAATGGTGCCACATAAATTGGGACGGAGGGAGTAGTTGATTACGTGTTGTTTAAATATATATTAACCGGTAAAACTTGGAATAATTAGACATCATTTTAACAAGTTCAATTAATAGTTTTGAAGGTCAAACGGACCCCGATAATGAAAATTGATTATATATTCGTACTCAGTGAGTTATGGGAAACTTATAAATGTAATTTATTTGGGGTTTGGTTATGTGACCATAAACCCTGTACAGAGGCCTGGCCGCGTAGTTGCGTATGCAAATAGGGTATCAAGGTTCCTACCTGGATTACCCTAAGATGTGAGAATGAAGCCTTAGCCTAATTTGATATATTTTTCTGCTTATTGAATAAAGTGGGATCGTTTGGCAATGACAACCAAAGGATAAAGCGGTTTTGATTAGCAGAGCTAACTTTTGGAAGAGGTAAGTGTTTATATCCATTTTCTTTGGAGGCACCTGCCTCGTGGGATTTTCTACCACGTATCCTTACGTGTGTAGCTGCCGATAGGCGTACTCATTACGCCTTAGCTTTAGATTTACATTGTATATTATATGGTTATGTCATATTGCTGGTATTGCATTGAGCAACTGAGCATTGTATTCTGGCTGTGAGTTGATATATACTTCCCGACAGTCGATGAGAGTCCGCGCCGGTGAAGGGTTATTATTGCAATCACACCGTATTCCGTAGTTATTAGGTTTTCTGGTTATGCACTGCATTATATTGAGGGTATGAGGATTCCGCCCTCGGAGCAGGAGGATTCCGCTCCATTGCATCATATTGAGGGTAGGAGGATTCCGCCCTCGGAGCAGGAGGATTCCGCTCCATTGCATCATATTGAGGGTAGGAGGATTCCGCCCTCGGAGCAGGAGGATTCCGATCCATTGCATCATATTGAGGGTAGGAGGTTCCGCCCTGGAGTAGGAGGATTCCGCTCCATTCATTTGGCACATGTGACCCTTTGCATCATATTTCATTTCATCTCATTTTATTTCATTTCATTTCATACCATTGTGTAGACTTGTGGTACATAATTGTTGTTCTGCTTCTACGTGCATTGCGTATTTGCCTATATATTTCTGGCTCGTATTCTGAGTTGCAGGGATCGGATCGCACGCCGCAACGGTATAAATATATGGATCGGGTTGCACGCCGCAACAGGATGTATTTCTGATTGTTGATGAGTTTGTCATTCCATACGTGTTCCTAGTTATTATCTGGCTCTGGCTTTTTAAAATTTAAATAAGAGGAATTTTGTTTATCTGTTTCTTCTCCCTGACTAGCTATCCTATTCTTTGAGGTGGGTAGTCTGCCCCACTTATTGAGTCCTTTTGACTCACCCTTGTTTGTTTTTTTTTTTTTTTTGTCTATCTATTTCGTTTCGGCAGGTTCACTCCAGGATTGAATTCGTCACGTTGTGAAGGAGCGAAGACGACTCCAGCTGTCAGGGTGAGCCAGCTTTTATTTTGGATGGCCACCAGTTTTATGTTTATTATTTCAATTGCATATTGCTCCCTTCAGGAGGTATTTGTCTTCCTTTGTACTATTAGATGTCTAGTCTGGATAACCCTAAACCTAGTATGTTGGGTAGTCAGCTGTAATTTCTTTTGTACAGCTTAGAGGTATCAGTATGTCTGTATTTTTTTAAAAAAATCTTGTCCTTATTTATGAATTGTTATATTTATTTCCTAATTTAATTGGTAAGGGTTCGCCCGACGGGTCTAGGGGAGGATGTCGGGTGCCCGCACGGCCTAGCCGGATTTTGGGTCGTGTCAATTCCAATATCCATTTTAATTTCTGAAGTAAAACTAAAATATGTATAGAAGTTATACAAAAGGTAATTTAAACTCTTTATTTATATTATTTAAAAATTAATTTTAAAAATACTTGAAAAAATCTATCGTAGTTGATCGAGAATTGATGAGGCTGAGCGAACTCTTCTATCGCACAGCATTTTCTCTAATGGACCTCTCCATAGGCTCATATTCTATCATTTTCACAATACCTATAGACGAAGCGCTTCATTTGAGATCAAGTCTTCACTCCAATCACTTTGATTCACCTCCTCGATTAAAATTGCAATATTCCCTTAAAGCATTCCTACCGACAGTTGTATTCAAAGTGAATTACCCAACTGCTTTTCTTCGTCTCATTGCTTATCTCGTAATCATTCAATGCCGCCCCTAACATTAGCGCGTACTCCTTACGTTTATCTCGATATCATTCAGTTCTTCCGCCTAGAGGACTTGCTATCTCAACTACAAAATATTGTTTGACTATTGAACTAATTATAAATTAATCATTCAAACTTAGGGGAAAAAATCACTTTTAATTAATTAAGCCACCATTACTCACTCAATGATTACAAATTTTGATCAATATGGTTTACATCCTTTGATCCTTACCGCTCACTGCAAATGCTATCCAACGAATATGGTCCTCAGCTGCTTCTTCACCTGGAAATCATTGGACCGCGCACTAATTGTTCCTTAACCGACTATAAGAATCATTAATGGTCATGTTTACGAGTTTATCATGTCAATGTGGTTTTGTAGAAAGTGTCTTGAGGGAGATGTGTTGAGTTACTCCACTCCGTCTCGAAATATTTGTCCTCTTTATTTTTATACGCTCTTTTAAAAATTATTAATGAGGAAGGATTATTGACTATTTTATCCTTATTTAATCTTTATTGATATGAACAATTATAATATTATCCAATAAGTGAGATCTTTGTGGTCTTCAAGATATTTACTATTATGGGTAAAATAAGAAAAAAATGAGAAATTTTACCTTGAAATCCTAACTGGATAGTATTTTGAGACGGTTTTTTTAGAAGAATGACAAAATATTTGAGAGGGAGGGTAAGGTGTTTGGGTATTGGCACAGCGAGTTGAAATTATTTCGAGCAATTTGTCTTGACAGTCAAACCTCCCTACACCAACAAACGTAAACTCTTGATCAAAAGAAGAAATCTAACTCTGACATTTTTCAAAGGCCCTTATCCCTTATATTTAGTCTCCACCTGTTCAACCAAACACTACAAGAAGAATTGTTAGACAATGATTTTTCAATAATATGAAAGAAAATTTTCTTAAATAACACTACAAATATTGACTGAAGATTCGTCAAAAGTCATCGAAATTATTTGAATCCGGCGCCAAAATGGATGTTTTATTTAGTTGAGCAACAAAAATGGGTTGTCCAACTAAAAAGTTACAAAAACTGGTATATCGGCACAAGAAGTGCCGACTTACGACAATTGATAAACGGTGAAAGTTGACGCACTAACTAAGCATATTTCTTAACAAGTCGGTATTTATTTCGGCGACTTAGTAAGTCGGCCGAACAAACGCCAACTTGCAATTATATATACACACACAACTTCAGTGAATAGTGCTCTACCCTTGTTTGATGAATACACAGACTCTCATAGTAATAACAGATGACATTGTGTTGGTGGAAGTTCAAACAATGGTGGATCTAACCCTTAGTCAACCCTTAGTTCAAACCTGAGTGTAGTAAGTTAGCATTGTACCCATTTTTAAGTTCATCAAATTGTCCTTATTATTTTTGCCAACTCATTAAAAATAGGGGCCTCTTTGTCATTTCAAGCTAAAATCCCCCAAATTCATTTCCACCCACTACAATGCCTACATCGTCCCATTCTGTGTACAAACGTGAAAGAGACCAACCTGATATTCTTGGAGGGAGATTATAATTTCTAGCTACTGACTCTCTCCAATCTCTTGCGGCGGGGGTAAAAAGTAGAGAAATCATTGTTGAATTAATTATAAACACACAATCACATAAATCAAGAACACCTAATAACCATAATAAGGGTGTGAGTAAAAGGGCGTACCTTTATCCGCCATGGCAACACGGTATTGAAGACGAGCGAAGGCCAAGTCTTTCCTCTCCTTGAGCTTATGAGAACTGACAGCTTAATGGGAAGTTGTCTACAATAGGTTAAGCCAGGAGAGGAGACCTAGCCTCATATATAGGCTTAAAAGCCTTAACCTAATGGGCCCACCCATAATAGGCCCATAGGTTTAACAACATGCCTACACTACTGTCAGCCCACACCTAACACAAGAAACAATACAGGCCCATCATGGAATCCACAAATATGTGGCCCGTGTATTGTCCACCAGCTATTTACAATTAGCCCGTTTTGGTAAAACCGAATAAGTTAATGTTAAGTCCAATATTTAATAAATAATTCTAACATTCTCCCACTTGGACAACATTAACTTAATTATTTAAAATTTGAAAAAGTTTATTTATTGACTCTCGGGCTAAATAGACAGTGGCCACAAACATATAGTGGTGGAACATTGTTTCCAACATGATCTAATCAAACAAAACTATCAAGTCGAAAGCAGCAGTACTTGCATCAATCAACGACACAAGACTAGTCCACGATCACAAACATTGAAGTCTTGCTGACTGATCTAAGGTGTGGTAGTGTAGCAAGAAATAGTCAACATGGACTCCAAAACAAGACTATTTCATTGTCGGTCCAACAAACGATTTTCATAAACAACATTGGGCGACCAAACAACATGCGCACCATTAGAAAATCTACAACATGATTTCTGTTACAACATGTGAGCAACTAAACAACATGTGCTTCACCAGAAAATCATAATCTTCAAGGCCCAACATGTGCAACTAACCATAATGTGCAACGCCAAGAAAAATATATATGGCATAAACAATATGCCCCATGTGTCTCCATCATCAACATGAGACACCATCAACACTTAAGACAACAAGTCTTAAAATAATAATTTAATAATCAATTGTGCACAAAATATCAACATTATTTATGATAGCAGAATTCACCATAAATTTATTAAGAATGTGAATATCTCAACAAAATAAAATGTATCATCATGAGCTCATAAGAATGAAGCAAATAGTCTAAATACATGGTAAAAATATGAATACCTAACACTCCCACTAAACTGGCGCATCAAAAGATTCAACAAGTCCCATGTTAGCAACATGCTCCTTAAAAACTAAGGTCTTCAATCCCTTAGTCAGTGGATCAGCGAGCATGAAGTCTGTCTGTATATGCTCAACCTCAATTTTCTTCTCTTTAATCTTATCTCTCACTTTAAGAAACTTTATGTCAATGTGCTTATTACCAGGAGTGAATTTACTATCATTCGCAAAATCCACAGCTGACTGTTATCACAAAACATCTTTATGGGTCTTGATATGGAATCAACAATCGCAAGTTGTGAAATGAAGTTTTAAGCCAACTAGCATGCGAAGCTCCACCGTAACAGGCCATATACTCTGCTTCCATGTAGAACCTGCAGTAAGAGTCTGCTTCACACTCTCTCCAACATATAGCACCACCTGCTAACATGAAGATAAAACCAGAAGTGGACTTCAAATCATCTGGGCACCCAGCATAATCTGAGTCTGTGTATCCAATCACCTCAAGATTGTTAACTTTTCTATAGAGCAACATATAATCTCTTGTCTTCTTCAAATACCTCATCACCTTTTTAGCAGCAACCCAGTGAGCTCTTCCAGGATTAGACTGATAACGTCCAAGAGCATTAACAATGAAAGCAATATCAGGACGAGTGCAAACCTGTAAATACATAAGACTCCCAACGACACTTGAATATGGCACATCTTTCATGGACTCTCTCTCAAGATCATTTTGGGGACACAATTGTAGACTCAACTTATCGCCTTTCACAACGGGCACATCTCCACCCTTACAATCTTCCATATGAAATCTGCTCAAAACACGATCAATGTATGCTCTTTGCGAAAGTCCTAACAATCGACGAGACCTATCTCGTTGAATCTCAATGCCCAAGACAAATGATGCTTCTCCAAGGTCTTTCATATCAAATACTTTACTCAATGATTGCTTAGTTTCATAAAGCAGTCCTGAATTATTACTGGCAAGTAAAATATCATCAACATAAAGAATAAGAATGATGAACTTACTCCCACTGATCTTCATGTAGATGCACTGGTCAACTTTGTTCTCCACAAAACCCATAGAAGTGATAGTTTTCTCGAACTTCAAGTACCACTGTCGAGAGGCTTGCTTCAGGCCATAGATGGACTTCTTCAACTTGCACACTAGGTGCTCATTACCTGTGTCGATAAAACCTAAAGGTTGTTGCATGTACACCTCTTCATTAAGATCACCATTTAGAAAAGCTGTTTTTACATCCATCTGATGCAACTCTAGATCGAAATGAGCAACCAAAGCCATAACAATCCTTAAGGAATCCTTTGATGACACTGGTGAAAAGTTTCATTATAATCAACCCCTTCCTGCTGTGTGAACCCTTTAGCTACCAGCCTTGCCTTGAAGCGTTCAATCCTCCCTTTCGAATCCTTCTTGGTCTTAAAGACCCATTTACAACCAACAGCCCTATAGCCTTGAGGGAGTTCTGCAAGCTCCCACACATTATTTTTATGCATAGAGTTCATCTCTTCAGACATAGCATCAAGCCACATCTTTGATTGAGCACAAGAAACTGCTTCATGGTAAGATAGGATCTACAATGTCACCTTCAGCAAGATAAGCTAAGTAATCATCAGACAGTGCTGATCTTCTTTCTCTACTTGATCTTCTCAAATTTTGCTCTACATGTATGGCAGCACCAGGTGCCTGAGCTTGTGCAGGCATAGGCTCCTCAACATGTACATGTATAGGCTCAGTTTGTGTAGGTGCACTCACAACTGTCTCTGTGGTAACAGTAAGAGGAATTTTCACAGTCTCATCATTCTCTGCAGGCTCAACAACAACATTTTGTGAACAATCTTTATCAGCAACATCAAATTCCAAAAATTTTGCATTTTGTGAATCAACAATTCTTGTTCCCCTTGTAGGACAGTAAAACCTGTATCCCTTAGAATGAGCTGGATATCCAATAAAGAAACAACGCGAGGTTCTTGGTTCAATTTTCTT